>PYXC01002195.1:975000-1092500 GCA_015244755.2 Tenualosa ilisha
AGGGAGGCAGTCTGTCTCTGCGTGATGGGGACATTTCAGATGGAAGGACACCCGCTGCCTCGCCCTGCCTGGGGCTCTCTCGTATTCTCTCTCTCCGTGCCCTTCTCTCCCTCTGTCCCTCTCTCTCTCTATCCCTCTCTCTCTCCCTCCCCTCCCTGCCGCCCTCCCTTCCTCCCTCAATCACCCACTCTGGCTGTCAGAGAGATTACAAAGGGAAAGGCTCTTGGGGTTTGCTGGAGTGTGATCCAATGGGCGCAGGGTTGCCGATAGGAAACTGATAGTGCTGGCTTTGTCAGAGCTGGATGGTGGCCACGGACTGCTCTCTCTCTCTCTCTCTCTCTCTCTCTTTCTGTCCTTTTTTATGAAAACACCTCCCTCCCTCTATTCATCCATTTGCATATGAAAGCCTAGGGCAGAGCAGGCCTCACTGGTCTCAATGGAGCAAACTTAAGACAGTGTCAACACACAGACGAGGGCAAAACAAAGACAGGATTTTTTTCCCCTCCTTCTCTCTCTCTCTCTGTCCTTCTCTCTTTCTTTTCTTTTCCACATGCTCCCCCCTTCCCCCCTTCCTTCATCGCCCACTCTTAACATCCCATCAGCCCCTTTCTCCACTCTCTCTCTCGCTTGTCCCATTGTCTGTTCCCTGTCAGGCCACAGTCTTATCTCTCTCTCTCTTTCTCTCTCTGTCTCTCTCTCCACCCATCTCTCCCTCCTCTATCCACACTGGCATCAGTGGAACTGAAAGGAAAAAAATGTTCCCCTTGCGGCATTGTTCACCGCCATGACTGACAGGTCGGGGGGACAGCCATGGGACCGTTAGCCTGTCCCAATGTGCTCTTGGTCGTACACGTGTGTGTGTGTTGTGTGTGTGTGTGTGTGTGTACGTGCACACCCACGTGCTCCTCCCCTGCCTCGACTCGTACCAAGAATGTGCCACGGTGGCTTAGATGATTCACATCTTCAACAACTCCCTGTTTCCCTTCGCCGTCCCTGGTCCAGTACAAACTGTAATTGTTGGCTACGGGGGTCGTTTTTCTTGAATATCTGATTGCTCAGATTCTGTCTCTCAAATATGACTGTTCTCAGGTCATCATTTGTACTGATAGAGGCTGACAAGACTCCCTGTATTTATTTATTTATGTTTTTTAAATTGATATCGGTTTTGGGATGATTCAGATTTTAGGATATTCTCTGTCTCTCTCTCTCTCTCACACACAAACACACACACACACACACACACACACAGAGAGACAGAGAGAGAGAGGCAGAGAGAGAACCCACACACATCAGTAGAAATTTGCACTCACACAAAGTCAAGGCGGGGTAAAACCACCTCTTTTCGCTTTGATCCACTGGGACAGGGAAGTGGTCTGTTTGGCACGCAGAGAAGGGCGTCCACATCATATCAAACATTCACCATAGTCTGTAGCCACTCCAAAAACCAGCCCATTGACTCAGGGTTGGATGTAGAAGCTAGCAGTATTCCTAGCTGTCTAATCCTCCTCTTATGGGGGACCTCAACAATGCAGCCATCAAGTCATCAAGAAATGAGACTGCAAAGCCTAACAAACTGACTTACTAACAAACGAGGTGAACTATGCTTTGAGAGCATGACGAAAATCACGAAGAAAATGAAGAAAATAACACTTTACTTGAGGCGTCGACATATGAGTGACATGGGCCTGTTATAAACATGACATGACGTGTCGTGAACACTAATGACCCTTTTTAATGTTCATGACTGTTGTCATTAAGTGTCATTCTGTTTGTGTAATGTAAAGTTGACACTGTTTGGGGTGCAGACATTACTAAAGCTGAAGGACACTGAGGTGACATTAATGTTTATGACATGTTATGTCATGTTTATGACAGGTTGACTACTGTTCGAGTAAATTGTAACCAACACTTCCTCAGTGTGTCATGGCTTACCTGGAGTACAGGTACTGTTTGCAAACCCAGGAAATAAAAGGATGACATTAAGATTTCCAGCGATCTCTTTTCAAACTAATGTATGACTGAAATCTGACTCTCAACTTGACACGCTGCCAAACAGATCAAACTCATTTAAGTGTCAACCAACATTAAAAAAACAGTATAAATGAGAACTATAATTGGTTAAGAGTGTTTTTTAATCGTGATTTTTTTGTAAACATGTGGCAATGCTCCAGGAATGATAGTGATGGCATGTTGACAGCACCCTATCACATCACACTTTTTCTTTAAACTTTAAGCTGTCATTTTGTGACACAATACTCTCATGATGCCTTGACCCCTTTGGAACATCACAAATTGCAGTGTGAATGTGTGTAGGTGAAGAAGTGTGTGTGTGTCTATGTCTGTCTATCTGTCTGTCTATGTGTGTGTGTTTGTCTCTCTGTCTATGTGTGTGTGTGTGTGTGTGTGAGAGACTGTGGTAGTGTGTGTGTGTGTGTGTGTGTGTGTGTGTGTGTGTGTGTGTGTGTGTGACTATATGATTGTGTGTGTGTGTGTGTGTGTGTGTGTGACTGTGAGAGAGTGTGTATGTATGTGTGTGTGGTCAAACATGTGTGGTTAGATGCTTGGCATAGACCCTTGTTTCTCTGGATAACAGGGGATCCAGGTTCACTCAGCGGCACCACATTCTTGTGCTTCTGAAGCAGACCTGCAGACACATCAGAGACCCCCTTCAGTGTGCTGGCGTGAGCAAAGCCCACCTGTGAGCTCTCTCTCTCTCATTCTGTGTGTGTGTGTGTGTGTGTGTGTTGTTTTCTGTGAGATGATGAGCATGTGTGAGCTGTGGAGAAAAAGGGAGATGGAGGGAGGAGAGAAAGAGAAGAAGAAGAGGAAGAAGAAGAAGAAGAAGAAGAAGAAGAGAGAGCTGACAGAAACATCAAAGGCTCTAAAAAAATCCTGTCTACCCGACAGTACTTGGGTAGTGTGTGCATGTTTGTGTGTGTGTGTGTGTGTGTGTGTGTGTGCATGTGTGCGTGTGTGTGTGTTTACTGGCAGTGGGAGAGATTGTATTTCATGTGCAGTGGAGGCAAAGTGAGGGTGAGGATGTGAGTTCCCGTGGAGTGCTGGTTGAGTGTGTGTATGTGTGTGTGTGTGTGTGTGTGTGTGTGTGTGTGGGCCCAGATGAGACTGAATCAAAGAAGGGTCATCTCCAGTTGCTTGTGTTTAGCAATAGAGAGGGGAGACCCACCACCCCCCATCCCATCCAACATAAACTCACTCTCACACACACACACACACACACGATACATAAACACTGTCTGTCATACACAGGTGTCTTCCCTCTTTGCCATAACACCCACACACACACACACACACACACACACTCAAACACACCCACACACACACACACACACACACACACAGCATGAAAGCACAGCACACAGAGATATCTCTCTCTCCATCAGACTCTTGTCTGTGTTCTCTGCAGGAGCAGGCGGCGGTTCCTGATATCGATGAACAGATGAATTGGCTGTTCCTCACAAGGGTTCCTGCTCCATTAGCATGTTCCTGCTCAGAGCACAGGACTCAAAGCACTGCTGTCTGATTTCATTTTTAAACTTGAGGAGTCTTTTACACAGGAAAAAAATGTGTTCTTTAACCAGAGGAGAGGGAGATTTAGAACAGTTTAGTTTTACACCACAAAGCAAATAAGAGCTGCAAATATTGTCAATCTTCATTTTAATTTTTTTTTAATTTAGTTTTATTTTATTTACATACACATTTACATGAGAAAGTCGTACAAAATATACATTTCTTTGATAGTAAAGTGAATATCAGAATTTCTTCAGAAAAGAGAGGTTCAATAATTCACTTTTTTCCAGTTCACTCTGCCACCATAGCATGATAATGGAATACATTGCCTGGACATCTAACCCAAGGTGCCCTTGTAGCCTACAGTCCTGGCAGAGGAAGTTCTGTTGCCAAGCAACCATAAGTAGAGCTTGTTAGCCAACTATTTCATGATATATGCACAACTGGTCTCAGATAAATCAGGTTGTGGGATTAGCGTTAGGTTATCTGTAACCTGATTTTTATGTTAAATATCATTGAGAACATTTGTATACACTTGCACATTTGTATTGGGTTTGCTTCTATTTGATACAACACCAAAAAAAGCTTACAACATTAAAAGACAAAAGACAACATTTGATCATTTCAGGTCCACATCACAAATCCAATGTATTGCATAGAAACAGCATTATAAAGTGCATTCGTTTTTTTTTTTTGGGGGGGGGGGGTCTGAAAAGTGTTTTTAATGTGTTTTTTTTAGTGTTGCCTTCACTGTAATGCTGAATGCTAAAGAGCAGCTTTGAGAGTGAATTCTGTTTAAGACATGATCACTATTCCACATGAGCATGTATCACATCATACACATATCACATTGCAGCCTCTGTATAGTGATATGTATTGTATTGTAAGGTTGCAGGCAATACCCAGCCCTAGTACTTCTAGGCATTGGACTCAATGTCTTATTTCCTTTTACAATACTGACTGACTAGCTGGCTGATGTATTGACAAACAGAAGAAAAAAGCAACACTCACCTCAATTAGATCTGAATGAGTGAATAAAAGTCCTGAGAACAATCAGCCAAACACATCAGCACAGCCTTAGAGACTCACTGCTAGGGTCACTGCCACTAGGCAGATGACAAGTAATAAGATACTTTCAAAACAACCTTCAAAACAACAACAATTATATGTAAGGGATAACTTTCTACGAGGCAGTCATTATCGTGGAATAACTCCCGACAGAGTGATGCAGGAGCGGAGGGCTCTTGAATCACTCTGAGGGGAGTTATTCCACGATAATGACCATCTCGCAGAACGTTATCCGTCTTATTACACGGCTAGCTATTAAAGATATCAATAACATGACAACGAAGCCTAGTATATCGTGCTTTCATACTAATGATTAGATATTAGCTTCCAAGAAAGAAAAAAAAAAAACTAATCTGTAAACTTTCAGATCAGCTGATTGGTCATTGTTCTGTTGCGCTTTTCATTGACCGCTATCTGTTATACTTAGCAATGATCTGTTATCAAGAGATATCAGGCCGTAGAACATTGGGAAGTCCCAGTGAAGTAAATGGGGCATTCTACAGCATTATATAGAGCCGTGTTAGAAACTAAAATACTGAACCTTATACAGACCAGTTTATCCTTTATCCTTTGTCATTTTTATTATCATTTTCTAAATTGCAACATTTAATCGGTTACTCTGTCACCACCTCATTTATTCACTAATATAACCCTGTTCTAGACCCTGTAGACCCTGTTCTGGTTTATTTGCTATTTGGAAAATGTGTTCCCTGACAGGAAGGTTATAACTGTGTTGGTCACAAACTGGCAAACACATCCTGTGTCCCATCTGGTGCTGTAATGTGCAGTACGTAATTTAGAGCTTAGCAAATGGCTTCTGTTTTGTTTTGTTTCTGCTTTTTCAATAGTTTTACTACTTTGCTTTTTTTTTTACAAGGAGAGTCTGCAGACGTGTAGAAGTGGCACACACACACACACACACACACACACACACACACACACAAACACACACACACACACACACACACACACACACACACACACAGACTGTGTGCAATACATAATACAGACTCAGAGCCCCAGGTCACAGCAAACCATGACTTAATCGATCAACGTTCCAACACTATGTGTTGGGTACTACACAGTAAACAAATAGCCAATCATAAGAATGAACGTATGCAAATTTATGTAGGGGGTAGGCATGTTGGTATGCTTTCTTTATGTTTTACTGCTGTCATTATAGCAGAAGTGTGTGTGTGTGTGTGTCAGTACATATGTGTTTCCACAAAACACTGAGGGGGGCAGAGAAAAAGAGAGAGAGAGAGAGAAAGAGAAAGAAACTGCCATAAAAGCACAAAGTATGTAAAATGAAGACAGTTGTCATGGTGATGTATTTAAAGAGAAGGAAAGACATGCTGAGAGAAGAAGACAGAAGAGAAGCTTTGTTGCTGCTTCTGGCACCATCACCTTTGCTCTGTGAGTACGCACAACAGACCGCACACAGGCCTCCTCATTCACCCGCAGTCTCTGCTGCTCTGCACTAATGAGTGGTGGAACGCCTGTCTATGCGACACAGGCTTTGGGACACACACACACACACACACACACACAGCACTCCCTGCTTGGTATGATATTATGCTGAAACACTTTGTCAGCTGTAAGTTCTTTCATGGTATATCACAAGTGTGGTGATGCTTGTTCACAACTAAACAAAGCTGTCCAGAGTTCAGAGCTGCATGCAAATTAGCCACTCTGGAGGAATGTGTCCATACCCCACATTCTCATACATCTTGGCTTGGCACAGCTACACAAATAGTTTTAATTTGAAACATTATTGGTAGGAAACATCACCAAATATCAGTGCTATTGCTCTATAGATGCCCTTAGGATGTTCTATTGATGTGTGTATACATACTATATACAATATATATATATAGGCTACTATACGCACATCAACTATATACAATATAACTGGCCAAGGGTGTGGTGTTCATACCAAAGTAACAGGTATTATTGCCTTTTAGATTTTATTAGTGTATAAATAGATTTATTGAAATCTATATCTATATATATATCTATATCTATATTGAAATAAATAGACTTTTTGAAATTCCCACAAAAGATACAGTACACAGTCACATGATGAAATCATGTCCCCCCCCCCCCATCATATTTGCAATAAAACTCGCAAGATTACCTTTCACAATAGCATTGCATGGCTTGCAGTATCAGTATCACAATATAGTGACTTCTAACTCTTGTTTGATGATTTTGATTTTGTTTGATGTACCACATTGCCAATACTCTGCACTACTTACCATAGTCTCACTGCTGTGACTGTGTGACCTAGAAATAAGTGTTGTTGCAGTGAGTTCATTTGTGAATGTAACACTCTGCATGCAGTACAGGTAGACTGACTATGCCCAGGTCATGACACAGAAAGCCAACCGCGATGGTGTAGAAGAAGAGGAAGATAAAAGAGAAAAAGAAGAAGACAAAAGAAGAAGAAGGAAGAGGAAGAAGAAGAAAGTCTCACTGTAGCGGCAGAGAGAGGAAAAGGCATCCCCGCTGCCGCCTGGATTTCCAGAGGCGTTGGTGTTGGCGGTGCCCGTGTAGCTGCGCACTGCTGCAGGGAGGAGAAGCACTCCCCAATTACTGATTCAGGGGTCTACTGGGAATACCACAGACCTCTATTAAACACAGCCAGATTTACAGCACTGACAGAGAGAGAGGGAGGGAGAGAGAGAGACGGAAAAGGATCAAATTGACAGCAAGTAATAGACAATGGCAAGACAGAGGAGAAAGACAGATGAGCATGGAGAGAGAGTAAGTATGTGTGTGTGTGTGTGTGTGTGTGTGTGTGTGTGTGTGTGTGTGTGAGAGAGAGAGAGACAGGGAGAGAGTGAGAGAGAGAGAGAGAGAGAGAGAGAGAGAGAGAGGAATGTGATTTTGAGTGTGACAGAAAGCTCAGGATGAGGTGAAATGCAAGGAAGAAGAAATAAAGAAAAAGGAACACACACACACACACACACACACACACACACACACACACACACACACAGAGCTAATGGTTAAAGTTAATGTATGCGGGTCCATGCCCACTACTCTGGCTCCCATCTCAGACTTTAAAACCACGTCTGGTAATCTGCTTTTTGGTTGAGGAGAGATATGTATTTGGAGATTACTGCCAGTAGTGATCACTCATTAACATGTGTGCTAATGCATTTTGGGCTTTATCAAGCTGGCTGAGAACAAAAAAAAAAACTGAATCATTTTTCAAGAACCATGAGTACACATAGTACAGATGGCTCATTGTGATTCATATAGAATATTGCTGAGGTGAGAGAAGGTGAAGCAATTAAAAAATGAGATGAACGCTGTAATTCAACTGTAATTAAGGAAACTTCTAACACTCACAATAACAATAATGTTATCTGATAGCTGTACACTATAGTTATTTCCCTGTGCTGAAAAACGCACAAGCATTGGGGTGTTGGTGACACAGGTGGTGGAGGTGCCGTTCGGTTGCAGGTTCGAGCCCCGCTCCACCTGACTCCATTAAAGTGTCAATACCCAATACCCAGCAATACCCAGATTGCTCTCGAAGGCAGGTTGGCATTTTGCATGGGATCCTCTGCGGTTGGTGTATGAAAGTATGTGTGTGAATGGGTCAATGTGACAAAACCAAACTAGGTAGCCCCATATTTTCCCTCCATCATAACTCAAAATCAGAAACTATTTGGAGCAGTTTTTCAGAGCTAAAGTTCTGCTCAACATTTGTTCGCTAAAGCAGGTGATTCTGATGAGCAAAACTCCTCAACCAGGGGATTGAGTTCATTAGTGAGATCACTTGTTATGAAAGCATAGGTAGAACCCTCAGTAATGTACAGCAACCATATCCATGTGGTAACAGTTTCATGTGGAAGTTGTCTATTTCCAATTGTGATGTGATTATCACTCCCAAGAATTATCATGACATTTACCAGTAGTATAATCATATCACTCCAGATAGCCAGAGGCTAGCAGTCCACTGATGTTTTAGCCTGGTGTTCTCTGCTAATTTGCCATATCTAGTATTTTTTTTATGTCTTGCTATCCTGAAAAACAAATAGCAGACCAGCCTCTTGCTACCAAAAATTAGCAATCCTGACCTGTGTCGGCATATGTTAATATGATATCTACAGTATGATCAGGCAACATACGCTATGCTATGTTTGTCAACTCTATGGATAGGAGCTCATCTTCCAAATAGGGCTCTTTCACAAGTGGCCATATTGTTGACATGCCATTGCTGCGTTAGGTATTCTTGCGGGCTAATTTCAATTGAATGTTAACTTTCAGTTTTCCCTTTTTTGTAAATTTAGTTTAGTTTAAAGTTTAGTCTAAAGAAAGTGTTTGAATCAGAGCTATAAAGCAAACACACTGCAAGCTGTTCCCTCCTGTGCAACCATCAGTCAAATGCCCTTCATGTTTTTGGGCTTTGGGTATCAAAAAAGCTAGCGTAGGTCTGATTGACAGCTGAATTAACTGATTGTCAACAATATAGCCACAGATACCTCTATGGATCAAAAGAGACTAATTTGTACAGGACAAGCACTGTTCTGACCCTCCAGTGAAGATATGGCCCTATGACAGACTTAGTCTGAGAGCATCAATCTATGTGTCACTGTGCACTCACTCTAGTGAATGTCAGTGCATCACACTGCTTCCTGCCAGGCAGTCACAGAAATGCTCCGTCTCAACAAGTCTGTCATGACATACAGCAAAAAAAACCACAAGTCCACGAGCACACCTGAACTTCTCCATCCCATAATCAACATCTCATTCTGTACAGCAGGGGATTTATTCATAGACATGTATATATGTCAGCTGCTTTATGCTTATGAACACAGTTAGCTCAGTCAAACTGACAGGGATGTTTGTAGTATTGTCTGGTTAGTCGGACTGACAGTTTTGTTCCCTCAAGCCTAAGCCTGTCATGTGAATAGCTACCATTATAGGCTAGTTCATAAAGGGAGTAATAGTGTCCCTGCCTCACCTCTTCTCTCTCTCTCTCTCTTTCTCTCTCTCTCTCTCTCCTTTCTCTCCTCCCCTACCTCCTACCCTTCAAACTGATGTGTCCTCTCTGTTAGACTGTTAGATAAGCCCCAACAGACGCACACACACACACACACACACACACACACACACACACACACACACACACACACTGACATTGTCATTCCAATATTGCATGTATAATAAGACTAGTATGTGTCACATGAGCATCTTGGACACAGCACCATTACTTCTCCTGCACACACACACACACACGTACGCACACACACACTGACATTGCCATTTCAATAGCACATGTATAATAAGTGTAGTGTATGTCACATTGGCATCTTGGACACAGCACCATTACTTCTGCTGCACACACACACAGACACACACACACACACATACTGACATTGCTATTCCAAGAGCATATGTATAACAAGTGTAGTATATGTCACATGGGCATCTTGGACACAACACCACTATTTCTGCTGCATGCATACCTACACACACACACACACACACACACACACTGACGAACACACATAACACAAACACACACACACACTGACATAGCCATTCCAATAGCATATGTATAACAAGTGTAGTGTATGTCACATGGGCATCTTGGACACAGCACCACTACTTCTGCTACTGGGGCTGTCGCTCCATTTGCATTTCAAAACACGACCTTGACACGCTGCGGAACAAGTTAATAAGCCCTTAGCCAATCATAAGCTGCTGGCTCGATTTGCTTAGTGAACTGTTAATTGTAAAACTGTAAGACATTATGTTCGGCTGCCTGCATTACATCTATCCTGTTTTAACAGCGACACTTCATTGGCTGCAATTAACAAAAGCCTTCAGAGATTTATTAGCACCCTTCTCTGTGGTCAATGATCCATTACATCCACGACATAACACTGTAAAATGCACATTATCTTCTTTAGGCACTTACCATCAGGCTTTCGGGAGCCGGAAGACATATGCTTGCCAGACACAACTGTGTTACCATTAGCATGGCAAATTATGCCATATATGATAGACTTCATTTATCAGAAGGGGGTCTGACTGGGTACCTTGGCGAGGGAGGTGGCGAGCACTGTGAATTGTAATGGTGACAACTTGATACATTTTTGTGGTAATTAATAACGAGCAGAATAAATAAAGACAACTGTACGTCCAGTGCATGGGAATAGTGCAGTGGAACAGACAATGGAACAGTTTCTTTACAATTTATTGTGTACTGTGTCATATCCCTCAGATTGCTTCATAATGCTTTAGGCTCTACTGCGTATGTAGGTTAAAGTTGATTTAATATTAGTCACTGCACTGAAGTACTGCAGGGAAAGCATGCTTGGTTACAGTCTCACTTACAGTCAGAGCTTAATGAAGCAGATATTAGTTGAGCCATCTGGATCAATTTATTTGACAAAAACATGATATGAGTTCATCATCTATGATTTTTAGAAGCGCTCCTGGAAATGGCTCTATCCATCTGTTATCACAGCTTCTTTTCATGTTGCTGTAGTCTGGCACATATCAGTGATATTTCTCCTGGCCAGCAGGTCGGTGGACCATTCAATAAGGGGATGAAATTAGTTTCCATCACAAAAGTGATAAACGGTTATTGTATCAACAACTGGGCAGTGGTGTCTAGCATGCTAGTAGCCTGGAAATTCGGGGGTTCGAATCCTGGCTGCCACTGTTGTGCCCAAGACACTTAACCCTCATTTGCTTTAGGGGAGGCTGGCCCTGATGTAAATGATAGTTGACAAAATGTAAGTCGCTTTGGATAAAAGCGTCTGCTAAATGTAACAGCATAATGACTGAATTTTGACACAATAAACGTAAACACCCTAGAAAAGAAACACTAAATCCCAGATCAGTGTGAAGAGTTAGGCTGGACCAGTGGGCTCAAGATGTATGTCTAAGCCTATGCTCATTAGGTTGTGTTATCACTGGTAACTGTGTGCCAATGGAGAGAGACCAGACTCTAGTCACTGCACACAAAGCTTTACAAAGCTACAAAGTTACAAATGCAGGCTACATGTTAACTGCAGTTCTCTTCTTTTCCAAAGTCATTGCCTTAATAATGGAGGTATAATGGATGAATGGATGAATAATAGATGAATGAAGCATATTCATGTGATTTCTACCATTGTGGGGGGGGGGATCCAGTGGAGGGTAGGAGGGTAAGGGACCACCTGGGAGCTGAGGCCCAGCTAAGGCCTCTCATAATTGGCTTTAATCCAACCGATCCCCTGGAAGCTCTGGAGCATAGAAGCCTCTTGAAGGTCTAAGTTCTGTCAGTGTGTGTGTGTACGTGTGTGTGTGTGTGCATTTGCAGGATTAGTCTGGACTAATCATTGGAGCTCGACGGTCTGCATTTATCCTCTTTCAGCTTCGCTCTTGTTGCTCTTAGTGTCCTTCTATGGTCTTCTTAGTGACTTCTATGGTCTTTCTCCCATCTGTGTTTCTTTCTTTCACTCACTCGTGCTGACATTTTTTTAGCCTGATTTTAAAACTCCCCTCATATTCTCCTCCATCTGTCTTCTTTTGTTCAATGCTTCAGCATATCTGTACTTGTATAGATGATTTCATCAACAGTTCTTTTTTTTTTTTTTGGTTGCTCGTTACGTCAGTTACTCTTAAATCTGCACCTGCTAGGCTGCAATGATCACCTTACATTCGGTATTTTTTGGACCTTACATCTTCTCATAGCTGCTTCTCCTTTCTTTTAATCTCTGTCTCTATTCTACTTTCACTCAGAATTCTCCTGAGTTGTGACTTCCTGTGTGCACCTATATTTGTATGTGTGTGTGTGTGTCTGTGTGTATCTGTGTGTGTGTGTGTGTCTGTGTGTGTGTGAGAGAGAGAGAATGTGGCTCTCATTTCTCCTTTAAGGAGAGATATGTAACCCCTCTCCCCCTCACGCTATCAGCCAGCCTTATGTGTGCTCTCAATTCACCAGTCAGTCTCATGCGTGCACACACACACACACACACACACACCACACACACACACACACACACAGAGAGAGAGAGAGAGAGAGAGAGAGAGACAGAGAAGAGAGAAAAATTCATTCCAAGAAAAAAATCCAGACACAGACACAGACACAGACTACACTGATACAGTAACCTTTTGAAATCATCACCAGAGCAGCACAGTCTAATGGGCCTATTTAATTAACCTTGCGCGGAAATGAATGCCCATGTTAAATGGGAAAGAAAAAGATTTTTGATTACCATTGTGGCTCTTCTGGGATCCCTATTCTCCTTCTAATTGCCCACGAATTAAAAAAAACGCATACCAAGGAATGATATGTTTTCTCATTGGCACTGCTAGAGCTAAAGGTGGAGGATGTGCTTTATACTCTCATGGGGGGAGTGCATGTGTGTGTGTGTGTGTGTGTGTGTGTGTGTTTGAACTAGTGTTTGTGTCTGTCTGTGTGTGTGTGTGTGTGTGGTAAGGGTTTTTTTCTCATATTAACACAATGATAGGTTCCTTTTCCTAAAAGGTTAACCATGAGAACAAATTTGTGTGTTCTAAGTATTCAATATTCATTTAATTATGGGGTATAACAACATGGCAGGCATGTGTTATGCAGGTTATGTATTATCTATGCCTACACATAGAAAACACAAACGATTCATCATAAGATCAATGACATCATTATTGTGTTGTGTATCAGTGTTGCTTATACATATTGTTTTTATCGTCTGTGGTTAGCACATGCTCAGTGCCTCAATTACCAATATGTATCATTTATTGATCAAATCTATTTTCTTGTTGGTCTCGCAAATGTAACTATTCATAGTCAAACTCTGGCTTCATAAAGTAAAGGTCCTAACACTACAGTAGTGTTATTGATTACTGTGTTGATGTTTCATCATACAGATGATTGGAATGCTTTAAATAGCATGTCTACCTGACAGAGGAGTAGTGACAGGGCCGTAGCCAAGATTTTGCAAATACCAAGGTTAAAAATGGCCGACAATGCCCACCCATTGGGAAAATTTCTGACATGGAAAAACGTAATGAGGCGCAAATTGTGCCATGTGAGAGTTTGTGGGGTATGAAACCTGTAACCTAACCTGTAGGGTTTGAAACCTATAACCCCCCTGACTGTGTATTTGAATGTGTTTCAGGCCACTGGCTACCACACACAAAAATGTCACTCAATTGTAGATCATGATTTTGAGTTTGCAATCTACTTGCCTGGTGCCAGTTTCCATTTGTGTGTTTTGAAGTACACGTGTATGTGTTGGCAGGAGGTCACTTCTTGACCATCACTCACTTGTAAGTTAAGGTTATCCCTGTAATCTCCCTCTCTTCTCCTGACTATTCTCAATGGACTGTTTCTTTCTCCTGTTTATTATTTTGTAATGGCCAAAGAGGTTAACTGATCCCTGATAGCTGTTATTTGACAAAAAAGGACATTCAATCCAACATCACATTACTTAACAAATCATCACAGGCTTAACATCAACCAGTGTAGATTAGATTGGCATACCCTTCTGAATTTCAATATATTTAAATATTCTGTATGAGGCAAAGTACAGGCCTAGATTGAGATCTTAATGTCCAACATGCTGCATTTGTGTGTTCCTGCATTAAGAGCTGCAGATAATTCCTCAACCTGCAAAAATTATACTAGCTTTGAATAACACAGGAGAACTCAGTTGTCATTAAACCAGCCCCCGGCAGTTGAAATGCAGGTAGTTGTTTAGTCTATTTACATAAGCTACACTGTGCTGTGACCAGACAGGGTGAAATGCGTAGGCCTACAACTTCTAAAAAGACTGTTTGAGCTGCAAAAAAACTTTCATTATGGCTGATTCATAGCCTAGTGAGAGAGAGATAGAGGTCGACTGTAAAGGTACGTCTGTGCAAAATACCAAACAGCCCAATCAACACCGCTCTCCCTGTCATTCTCTCTCGCGCTGCATCTGCGGCTGTCCCACTCACAAAAGAAATTTTTCAGGACAGGCTATGATTTGCGGAGACAGGATCTGCAGTTTTGACAGGTAAAGTTAAGAAGTTTAGTCCAGTAGTTCTCAAACTTTTTCGGTAAGTCCCCATTTTGGATTGGGGAGAATGTTCATGCCCCACCTGCCCCCCGGGGTGCAAAACCTGGTAGCATAAAAGGTCCAGTTTTACATGATCTGATGTTCTGGTGTACGTAAGCATTTATGGGCTCTACTGGAGAACTGTGCTGAAACCACATTTCTGCATGTGTCCTGGAGAACAAGAAAATCTGACAACAACTGTTGATACGGAAAGGAAATACATTTTGTGGTGAGGATTGGAGACAATGCAGATGTTTTATGTGATTACAATTTCAAATTATTCGGGCACTGTTAATCATAGAGAGGAATGCTACACAGCACTGAAATTGGTAGGTTCACCTGTTTATTTTGATATGTGGTGTGCCATATTTGAGATAAGAGATCATGAGATATTTCACCAAGGTGAATGGGTATGAGATAGACGCAGAACTGTATTAACATTAGTATTTTTATGTAAATTCAAAGCAAATTTCTTGCGAACCGTTCATCTCAGGTCGTGCCGTGTCACATGATAAGTGCATAGTATCTGTGTGACAAAACTCTATGAGTAAGGCAGAGAAGAATGGGTGTAAATTCGGGAGTCACTGTGTGTCCATCGGTCTCAAGTGCTAGTGTAACATCCTGCGCCCTACCTGTCATGCGTTCACGCCCCACAGTTTGAGAAATGCTGTTCTAGCAGAAGGCCCATTGTATCTTTAACCATGATAAATGCCAGGAGTTCATTTGGGGCTTTGAGTTTGAGTGTATTGAAGTTCACGACAGTGATATATCGCACGTTTGAAGTGCTCATTCTATAAATAGCACACACTCTGCGATTTTTTTTTTTTTTTAAGATGCTTTTGTTGGCAAGTGCTCACTTCTCAATTTTTGTCTGGCATTCTTGTTTTAAGAAGTGATCATTGAGAATCCCATATTAAGAAGGGATTATAAATCTCATCAACTCTAGGAAAAACACAGAGGACATGACTGGTGTCCTCAATAGTAGCTACTGCCAAGAGTAGTGCTAATTAGCTAGTTTTGTGCATGGGTTTGGGGATAGGCTTACATACAATCTGTGCTGGTCTGGGGTCAGCTACTTTAAGAGGTCACTGGAAAGACTAGAGATGGCTTCTACAGTAGAGGGGTCAGTAAGGGTGTGCTCCACAGAGCATGAACTCTTAGTTAAACATTACAATGGACCAGTGAGGCCAGAGAGTTCAGTTAGTGCGTGTGGGTGTGTGTGTGTGTGTGTGTGTGTGTGTGTGTGTGCAGGTATGTATACATACTGTAAATTTATGTGTTAGTGTATGTGTATGAGAGTGTGTGTATGTGTGTTTGTGTGTGTGTGTGTGTGTGTGTGTGTGTGTGTGTGTGTGTGTGTGTGTGAGGGTGAGAGAGAAACAGAGGGAGAGAGGGAGCAAAAAGTAAGTAAGTAAAAGTAAGAAACAGGGATGTGTGTGTGTGTGTGTGTGTGCATGTATTCCTATTCATGTAGGTATCTTCTGGCTGCCTTCAGTCAGTCTAAACATGGACCCATATGACATCACTACTAGCGTGAGCATAATTGCCTATGAACGGCTAACGCTGATGCGTGTGCGTGCGTGCATACATGTGTGTTGTGAGTGCTTGCGTGCGCATATGTGTCCGTGTGTGTGTGTGTCTGATGGGCAGGCCTATGCCAGTCTGCATACATCTGAAAATGAGAAGGAGGTGAATCACTGTGTGTGTGTGCATGTGTGTGTGTGTGCGTCTGTGTATTTGTGTGTGTGTGTGTGCATGTGTAAAGGTTCACTGATCAGAGCTTTGGAGTAACTCCTGCTAAGAGAGGGGTGAGGTAATGCTCTGGGTGGCTGTCTGACTGCAGTTAGCCATTAGCCAGTAGCCTCAGAGACGGGCTGACATTTAAACAGCACAGGGGTGGAGGCGGCCCCGCTTCTCACTGGCAAAACAAACACACTCACAGAGCTGCTGACGGATGTCTACGAGTGAAACACACACACACTCACACATATACATACACACAGTCCATCCTTTTTGCCTGATGAGACCTTTACCTGTTCCCTGGTGAACCAGACTCATTCACTTTGCTTCACTTTGTGTAAAGACTGGCTACTCTCATTAAGTATATGTTTACTTCCTGGTGGCTAGGAATCTTCAATCTCTGTTCACTAACTGGATGCTAAAAATGTAGTCAGGGAAACCAAAAACTTAGGAGAGTTCCCTGATGTAGTGCTGCAGGGAAATAAAATATTGAGTGGACCCACGATGGAAGCACTAGCCTGGATACTTTACCAAAGCACAAGACTGCACAAGACCGCACATAGTATCTTAAAGGAGAAATTCATTAGGCCTGTTATTCCAGGTCAGTAAGTGCTGATGGTAGGAAAAAGAACGAGAAAATTTGACACAACATAGACTAAATAGCGACTTGGCAGCAAACACTAACCACATGGCGCACTGAAACTCATTCTCAGTTTTGTTTTCCGATGCCCCATTAAGTTAATGTTTGCTGCTAGCTCACTATGTGGTGTTGAATCAAATCTTAAGGGGTCTTTTTTCTACTCACAGCACTTGGTGACCTCAAGCAAAAGCTATTGATTTACACCAGATTTCTCCTTTAAAGTACAACCAGATGATACGGCCTTACGTAAAGTTCATGTCTGATGTCCATGTTCACAGATGACATCATCCGTTCATCAACCGTACATTCGTCATCAGTTGCCAGGAGTAACAAGAGAGAAAGTTGTGTGTGTACTGTATGTGTGTGTGAGTGTGTGTGTGTGTGTCAGTGTGCGTGTGACCTTGTGAGTGTGTTGTCTCAGTTGGCATGCACAGCTTAGGTTCAAGTCAAATAGGAGCGCTACCGCTGCTAGCCTGAGCCAGCAGAGTCCACAGCTGTGCTGAGTGGCTGTCTATCACCAACCACACGGCACAGCACAGCACGGCATGCCTGCCAATGTACACACACACCTACTCTCATATGGTCACTCACACACACTCTCATATGGTCACTCATAAGAGGACACAAATACACACACACACACTGTCTCTCTCTGACATGTGCATGCACACACACACACACACACTCTCACACACACACACACACACACATCTTTCAAACAAAATCATGCATATATTCTAACACACACACACACACACACACACATACACACACACCTGTTCATTTAACTGTAACAATCCACTCACTCCAAGAGCTTCTTGCCATCTTGACACCCCTGCTTGCAGTGTCAGCGTTGTCGAGGAACCTTTTGGCGCAAATTCACAAAGAAGGGCAAACACATTTAATCTCTCTCTCTCTCTCATTCTCTCCCACCCTCTCATCCCCCTCTCTGTTTCCCTCACTCCTTCCTTCCTCAAATTCTTCTTTCTCCTCTCTCTCTCTGTCTCTGTCTCTTTCACTCACTCTCTCTTTACTCTATCGCCACTCCCACACTTGTCCATGCCCTGGTGAATTGGTTGAATGGGCGCTGGACACTGCCGAACGGAGTCCGTCTCCACAGGTGAGGCAGACGAAGGGCCTCCCCAACCCAACCCCCCCCTCACCCCTCTCTTAATTACACAATGCTCGGCCGCCAAGCCCAGAGGCCTAATTTGTTTTTGTTAGTCAGCGGGGTCAACAGCTCTAAAAACACATATTACAAGACTAGCGGGAGATTGGATTACATTATTTAAATAAATACAGGGCAATTTGTCAATGTCATGTTAGAGGGGAACAGATCCCCCCCCCTCCTGCTCACAAACGGCCCTTAACTCACATACACACGCACACACACACACACGCGTATATACACACACACACACACGCACGTACACGCACAGACAGACGCACGCACAACTTGCTCCTCTCAGCCTGGCTGCAGGAAATGGTGATCTTGATTGCATTAACCTCTGTTAAAGAAGGCTGAACCCTATTCTCTGTTTGAGTGTAGATAGTGTTCTCCTTGCCTTTGTGTATCAATCATTTGTGCATGCGTGTGTGTGTGTGTGTGTGTGTGTCTGTGTGTGTGCGTGCATGTGTGTGTGTATGTATGTGTGCGTGTGTGCATGTGTGGTTGTGTGTGTGTTGTGTGTGTGTGTGTGTATGTGTGTGGTTTTTAATGGTACGTGAGTGTGACTGCATGCCACACATCAGCGGGGTTAGTGGAGTCACACAAGCAGGAGCCAAGTTTTACCGGTCGCACTCACACAAGCACCCGTGTGTCACCTTTCCAAGCGAGCCATCCCATGAGAAATGACCTTGCCATGCTCACACACACACACACACACACACACACCACACACACACACACACACTGCCAGAGTGTTAATGAAGTACTTAGACACCAGAAAATGACAACCGCGTAGAGAGTCATGCTGGTGGTGGTAAGTGCTGAAAAATAAAGTAAAAAGAAATGTACCACATTCTTCCTCTCCCCAAAGACAACCACAGTGAAACCACCAGTTGACACCCACATATAAACACAACGGCGTACAACACAATAGAGTGCGTTAAAAATAGAGCTAAAACATCATGCAGTCCATACCGCTTTGAACATGCATGCAACTTTTCTCAATCTATTTTATTCATGAGGCGTTGTGGACTATCGTTATTAATGAGCTTTAAGGGGACACATTTCAATATCAATAGACATCACGTCTTTCATGCACAGGCAACAGATTGTGTCCACTGCCGCTAACAGCTGAAATGTGTCTTCATATGTAAATGTATATGTCTTATTAATACCCTCAGACAGACTACAGTGTAACACACCATACACACATAACAATTACTGCTCTGTTATAATCTTAAACATTATCATTTAAAAGCTATAAGTTTAATAGTTTCATTATTTGTAGTTTTCTGTTTGTTTGTTTGTTTGTTTGGTGAGTGGATAATGTTTGTACATGTAAGGTACTGATGTATGAGCATTAGGCCTATATAGAGCTCTGTGTGGCCACACACAGATATATGGTGCCTGCTTTAATGCTAGATGCTACGGGATGTATTGCTGAATTGTGCACACGTGCGCCCAAGAGCCCGAAGGTTTTTTTATATATATATATATATGTATATTTCTATTTTTTCAATGATCAAATACATGGATGTTTTCTTTTCTTTTCCTCTCTCTCTCTCTCTCTCTCCATCTAACTCTCCCTTTCCCCCGCTTTTTTTTTTTTTTGCTGTTTCCTGGTATGTGCTTCTTTAGGAATGTGTTGCGTGGGGGAGTCGTCGGCGAGCATGAATGCGAGGAAAAAGTGTTTCATCTTCTCTTTCCCCAGGCTCATGTGCAGGGCTGAGTTATTTTCATTGGCAGTAGACGCAAGTGCCTCGGATCCACCGCAATCTGGCACCGCGTCTAGGGTGGGTGAACTCCTCAAAAACAAAACAAAACAAAAAAAAACAAAAAAAACAACAAGAAAAAAAAAAGAAAATGAAAACCCTTTTAAAGGCAAGAGGAGAAAACGAGAAATGAGACAATGGAGGGGCCCCCATGTCAAGACGGGCGAATTAAGCGAAATGCCCAACGGCCGATTGGAAAATGAAACAATTGTTTTGTGTGCTTTGGTGAGCGGGCACGATGTGTGGTGCAGACACGATGCCAGCACGGGATGGTAAGTGAAGCTGACAGGAACCAGCAGCCAGCAGCCTTACAGGCGAGCCTCTCCCGACATCGAACCATGGACGGGCTCAGATCTGAACTAACCACAGGAGGTGTGCCTGGTACACCACTAACTTTCTTAAAATTATGACAGATTACAAACTGTATGGATCTAGATATACTACAGAAATAATAATAAAAAAAAACTTAGGGAGGAACTTAGGGAGGAAAGTGTCCACCAATGGATTACCATAATAGTGTTCATGTGACCACAGGAGCTGTGCCTGGTACACCACTAACTTTCCTAGAATTATGACAGAATACAAACAGTGTGGATCTAGATATACTACAGAAATAAAAAACTTAGGGAGGAAAGTGTCCACCACTCGATTACCATAATAGCATTCATGTTTAAAGTACACATGAATGACCATACGGATCATCACACATAAATGGCAGTGGCATATTAATATGTAAGTAGACTTTGGATCAATTGATAGATAATCACCATTTCTTTCATCATGCTGTCATTGTCCAGTAAAGCATTTCCAAGGACCAACTTCTGCTCTCTGCACTGCGTGACTCTTCAGTCTTTTGAGTCCGGCTGTTGCTACATAACAGTTCCTTGACATCCAATAAAAGTCTCCCCCCCCGCTCCTAACTTGAACCCAGCAGGCTGGCCTCTAGCCCAGCAGGTGCCTGACCCAGCTCATGCTTGATCAGCTCCACACTGGTGTAAGCCCCTCCAAACCCCCCAAAGGCTGGCTAAGGCGGCCGCCTCAAATTGGCCAACGCTGCGTCTTTGCAGGGGGAAGCAGTAGGAAGCTGACGGAGAAGCAGTGTTTCTTTATGACCCCCTTCGGTGGGCAGTGTCCCTCTCTCAAACACACACACTCACATACAAAACTATCTTTCTAACAGACACACAGACACACACACACACACATACATAGATGCACACATGAGAGAACACACAAACACACACTTACACATATATGAGCACAGTCACACATACACACAGACACAAACACACATTCACCAACATATACACACACACACACACACACACACACGCATGTACGCACACATAGATACACACTTATGTACACGAAACACACACACACACACACACACACACACACACACACACCACACACACACACACATACACACACACACACACACACACACACACCGGCAGTCCTCAGTGCCCCTTTGCACCCCAGACCAGTGTTTGCTCAACCCCCTGCTCTCAAACAAATCCTCTCTCTGTCCTCCTCTCCAGACACCTTTGACCTCCAATACTTTTTGCCAGAGCCCCACTGTGTGTGTGTGTGTGTGTGTGTATGTATGTCTGGGTGTGTGTTGTTCCTGTCTGAAGGTTGGTTCCCGTGTAGAGATGGCTGACTTCCTCCTGTCAGTGTTGTCTTAAGTTCTCTCGTTCTCCCCACCTGAGCTCCCCCTCCCCAAACCACCCCCTACCCTCCCTCCATCTCTCTCCCTCTCTCTCTCACCCTTCCCATCTTTTCCTCTCTTCCCCTCCCCCTCCATCCCTCCATCAGAACTCCCGACAGAGGTTCCGGAGTGTTCCGTCAGCGGAAGTGGTGAGAGGAGGCGGCCAAGGGGGCTTTGCAGGGGCTCTGGCAACTCAGGGAAATTGGATCAGTCCATCAGGGGGGTTAGGAGGTTGGGAGTAGGTGGTGGTGGTCAGGGAAGGGGGGGGTTGGGGGTCCATCAATCCAATCACCCAACCACCCAACCACCCACCCATCCACCCGTCCGTCCGCCTGCCTCCTCGTATGGCCTCTCTGGGAGAAAGCCGACACCCCACTCTGGAGGCCTGGCAACACCTCCACTCTGCTCCTCTCCGGTGGGTTCAGTTCTCCTCTCCTGCTTCAGAGGCCCTGGGACACCAGGGCCTGGCACAGAGGCCTGTTATTATTGGACTCTCTTTCGCCCACTGAGACCCTTATGGACTCACTCATGACTGCTCACTCACTGTGTTACGCAACACCATCTCACAAGAGAAGCTTGCAAGACATACAGTGTCTTTCTGTGTGTGTGTGTCTGTGTGTGTTTGTGTGACCATGTTTTGATGTGTTTGTATACAGACCAGGCAACCATGTGCAATCACTGATCCATATACATGTAATGCCTGTAATGCATGGCCACACAGACCATTACTGGCGCATGGTTCACACACATGTACTGATTTGCACATTTCTAAACACAGGTAATCAGATTGGCTTGGCATTAAACATCGAACTTTATACAGACACAATTGTGAACAAAATTGTACAAATCTGGCCTTTCAGCTGTGGTAGGACTGGCAATCCGATGAGATATATTACTTATCAAGATTGTTCAAGATGTAAAACCAAAAATAATATTTTGTTAAATAAAGAAATCTGTTCTCATATTTGCTTATATTCCATTCATAATACATTATCTAGAGTCTGAGATCAGTAGCTGAAGCACACGGGGAAAAGACATAAAGTACTCCACAAATCTGTCTCTCCTTCACTCACCCCCTCCCCTGCCTCCCCCCGCGTCTCTCTTTCTGATTATTTATAAAGCGGTGGGATTTAACCACATATATCCAAAAGGCTTCCCCTTCCTGCAATACAGATCTGAGAACTTGCATGGCCATCAATCATCACATGGACACTCTGTATAATAACACACACACACACACACACACGCTTTCACACACAGAGACACAGACACACACACACACACACAGACACACAGTGTACATGTACTCACACACACACAGAGTACATGTACACTATACCATCTGTTGGAAGGGGAAGCAGGTTCTTGCCTTGGTCAGTAATGCCATGTGACAGCAGTGAGGTGATCTGAAAGCACCGCTCTTTGAATTGTTACTGATGTCGAGTATGTGTATGTGTATGTGTGACTTTAGTACAATTAAGGGTGTATACGTACCGTATGTGACCAAGTAACGTGTGGTGCGTGTGTGTGTGTGTTTGTGTGTGTGTGCGTGTGTGTGTGTGTGTGTGTGTGTGTGTGTATGTGTTAGAGAGAGTGAGACAGGAGAGGGTTAGAAATAAAAATCACCTGTGCACTTGGGAACTGGGAATGTGAGTGTGTGTGTGTATTTAAGAGAGCATTGAGTGAGTCTGTTTGTGTTTATGTCTCTGACTGTACATGAGCCAGTGTGTGTGTGAGAGATTGAGTGTGTACATATTGGGAGAGTGTGTGTATGTCTCTACCTATGTCTATAAAAGCATATGTAGCAATGCACGTATGTGTTTTCTTGTGTGCATGTGTGTGTGTGTGTGTGTGTGTGTGTGTGTGTGTGTGTGTGTGTGTGTGTGTGTGTAAGCTGGTCTGTTCCTGTGTGTTGTGAGATGTTGACTGCCACCAGATCTTCAGGATCTTTCCTCTGCCATATGCAATTGTGTGGGGGGTTCAGGCCTCCAAAGTGAAGGCAAATGATTGAGAGACAGGCAGCGGAGGTGCCTGATCACCTCTGATGGTCTATAATGGGGCCGTGTGTGTGTCTGTGTGTGTCCCTGCATAAAGTCTCACATTCTGGTGAAAATCTGACTCCCAGTGATTGCCCTTCTCCCTGTCTGTGATTACACACATGAACACACACGCACACACACATGGACACACAGACACACACACACCATCCCATTACACACAAACATCAGTGATGACACGCCTCCGCCCCCTCTATTTTAATCATTTGCTTTCAACCCATGCCACCCCTCACCCCCCTACACACACACACACACACACACATACACACACACACGCAATTTCCCAACCCCCAAATTACCTGCTGGACAGAGCAGCATTCTGAGGTCTCCATCAAACCTTTAATAGTAATCACTATCATCACCATCACCATCACCATCACCACCACCACCATCATCTTCATCATCATCATTTTCATCATTTTCATCATCGTCATCATTGTCAGCATCAGGACCGCTGCCATTATCCTGCTCCTGTGAGTCTGTTCCCTCTGGCACATAAGCAGCCTTTTGCATTTTCTGCTTTTATCTGAAACAATACGTGCTAACTGGATAGTTTTCATCCCTCCTTGTTTTCCCACTCTCACTGACTGTTTCTTACACACACACACACACACACACTCTCTCTCTCTCTCTCTCTGTCTGTCTCTCTATACTCATGCAAAAATATGCATGCAAATCCATACTGTATCCATACATTCACATGCGCCCATGCAGGTACAGACACAAAACAGTCACCCCCTGCAGTCATTTTGCACTTTCTTACTTTCTGTTTCTAATTTTCTGTGTACTTGTGTGTGTGTGCATGTGTGTGTGTGTGTGTGTGTGTGTGTGTTGTGTGTACCCCTTTTCTCTCACATAATAACACACACACACAAACACACACACACACATACTTCTAGGAGAGAGAGGGTAGGGATCAATCAGTGGGGTCTCCAGTCATCTGCCAATCCAGAAGGGTCTCAGCATCCGTGACACCATCCCCCTGCCTCACTCCCAGGATTCCTTGCAACATCATCCTCATAACCACATCCCACCCCCATCTCTCTCTCTCTCTCTCTCTCTCTCTCTCTCACGCACACACACACACACACACCTACACAACCACCACCTTCACCCGCTGTGCACTCACCCCCCCCCTACTGTGCACCCATCCAGCCACAAGATGCTCAGCTCCCAGGGCTCGATAAAAAAGCAATTATCGATAATATTGTTCTCCGTAAACTGGGCTAATTGATTTCTACTCTGACATCACAAATCATAAAAGCATCATGAATATCTATGTGGGGGGAAAAAAATACATCTTCAGAGATTTCTTTTAAACACACACACGTGCACACACACACACACACACACATATACACACACACACACACACAGACAGACAGACAGACACACACACACACACACACACTTCTCACTCTCACTCTGCATACTAAATACCCTCAGTACTCAATTGCCAAGTAGACCTACACTGACATCACACTGAAATACACAGATTTGTGCTGGATGTTAAATAGAGAAAGCTGAATAAAATAAATTCAATAAAAACAAATTACCTAAACTCAGGCATTTGGGAATAGACTCCAAATGATCAAAATTATTTACTTCCACTTGAACTTGAAGAGACCACATCCACATGAGCCTGTCTGTAGGCATTAACAGACTAAAGCTGAAGTGATTAAGGGTTGAAATGAAGTGAATTGAATGAATTCCAACACCCAGATCCTATGAATGAAATGAACACAGAATCCAGCTGATGGAGGATGATGCATTTGGAGAACAGGTTGCAGTAAGCAGTGGCTGTAGCTAGCTTGCTCACATCTCCCATCTGCTTAGGGGCTGTCTGTCTCGTGTGTGTCTGCCTACCCAGAGAATGAGTTGACATTGATCACTGTATTGACTGCTGGCTGCCACTGACCTTGAACAGATCCTGATGGAGAGCGCTGCTCTGGTCTGTGTGTTATCATCATCAAAGGCAGCTCTAATAGCCATGCTAGCTGATGCTGATGTAATTGCGATGTTACAGCCACTTGAGTTTGTGTGTGTGTGAGTGTGTGCATGTGTGTGTGCGTGCGTGTGTATGTGTGTATGCATGTATTATAAGTTGTTGGGGGGGGGGGGGGATAGATAGATAATATAGAACAGTAGTTGTACTAAAGTTGTACTCAAGCTGATTTATCAGGCAGGGGGATGGATGATATAAAAGTGAATGTGAGACATTAGAAAGGTAAGAAAAGTACATCAAGTTCATCTTTTTGTGCTTCTGTGGCTGGCAGAACATACTTTTGAGGTACATGCAACACAACATCTGCACCTCAATGTGTAGATTTTCTATTATGTAGGCCTGTGTGTGAGTGCATGCGTACGTGTGTGTGTGTGTGTGTGTGTGTGTGTATGTGTGCATTTGTGTGCGCCATGCTCTATTGACTGTGATGGCGGTTACCACCAGGCCAGCAGTGAGGCTCGGCTCGGCGTGGTCCTGTGAGTATTTGAGGTTGCTGATGAATGGAGAGGCCTCTGCCAACTTAATCACACCGCAGCCTCTCCAGTGAGGCTGGGCGGCAGGGCCTAACCGCCGCATAATCGCCCCCTGATTGATGCCTCTTCATTGGGCCTGTCTCGCCTCCGAGGCTGCCTAAATTATTACCCACCTGCAGGCTATCTCAGGACACCTAAGACCAGCACTGCAGAGAAATGTGTGTGTGTGTGTGTGTGTGTGTGTGTGTGTGTGTGTGTGGTGGTGGGGTAGTGTGTGTGTGTGTGTGGGAGGGGGGTATTTCTAACACCTCCAGACCCTCACCACTGGGCATCTGGTCATATGGGCAGGTACAGTGTTGGTGGGTCAGGGAGGGTTTAGTGGGGTCCTGAAAAGTACTCCACATTTGGCTGGTAAAATGGTGTGTCAGTGTGGCTGTGTGTATGTGTGTGTGTGTGTATGTCAAGTTCAGGGCGGTGGGGGGGTGGGAGGTTGGTACTGTGGCAACATCCGGGGGACACACAGAGCAATATGGGACTCCCTGCAAAGGATACTACTGGAGAATAGAGCACAGGGTGTCTACACACTCGTGTTTGTGTGTGTGTGTGTGTGTGTGTGTGTGTGTGCATATGTAAATAAATATATAAATGATGCTGGACTTCCTGAGTACCTATGAGATTGTATAGTTGCTTGATAATATATTGTATACATGTATATGTACGTGTGTGTGTGTGTGTGTGCGCGCATTTGTGTGTGTATGACTGTGTCTCTGTGTAAAGAGATGGAGTCTTTATGCATATAGAAAATACTTAAAAAACTACAAAAATATGACAATCTGTCATCACGGGGATCCATATGAAAACAAAAAACATGCACAGGACCACAGATTCACAAACACAAACACAAACACACCAGAGCTCTCTGTTGCAAGATCACCAGTCTTGCCGAGAAACGCTGTTTGAAAACACACACAAGCATACAGACACACACACACACACACACACACACACATACACTATAAAAAAAACAAACACTACTCTAATAAGAATTTATCCACACTCTAGCACACACAAACAACCCATTTTGGGTCACAGAGAATTAGGCTGAAAAATAAATACAATTTTTTTCTCTCCCCCCCCCCCATTTTTCCCCCCCATGGTCCCAAGTTAAATTTTGTTTACAGCGCAGTGCTGAAATTAGAATAACGCTGATGATAACAAAAGTGATGATTAGAATATTTCCCTTTTCTGTTTGTTTCGTAATTCTGTTCATCCCCGCCGCTAGCGTCTGATGTTTGCCTGGCCAGCGATACGCTGGCCGTCGGGAAAATGGGGAAAGGGGAAAAATAATGATATAAATCGGAGGCGTTTGCATTTGTCCTGGTTCAGTGGAGATGGAGAGAGAGAGTGAGTGAGAGTGAGAAAGAGAGAGAGTGCTGGGTGGCGGGTATAGGGGGAGAGAGGGGGAGAGAGGGAGGGAGTGATGAGAGAAAAAGGGGAGAAGGTGGAGAGGAGAGAGGGGGGTAGGATGAGAGAGAGAGAGAGGGAGAGAGAGGGGTGGGAGGAAGGGAGGACGAGAGCGAGAGAGTGGCAGATGTGGGAAGGAGGAGGGAGGGCAGGAAAAGGGGGAGACAAGCGAAACGGGGGGGCACAACAGAGGGAGGTTTCAATTTCTATTTTTGAACCAGGGGGAGAAGAGAAACACTTAAGACTGAAAACCCAACCACTCAGGATACCAGAAGTACCAAAACATACAATTAAAAAAAATTTAAAAAATCATACATTTACATTGTTCATAAAGCACTGATGAGCGGATGCCATAATTGGTCAGTCTGTCAGTGAGCTACCATGCTTGTGGCATGAGCATGTTGTGGAATAGAGAAATGTTATGGCATTAATGAGTGTGCGGAGGTGTGGAGACTATGTACCGGGAGTCCATTACAAACTGGTGGACAACGGGAGGCCTGACGGGCTCAAAGACGAGCAGGATGCCATCCATCCAGTTCGGCTGCGCTCTGTGTCCTATGAGTCACAGATTAGCTTCTAAGTCAGTGCAAATAGGCAAACAGCGCCAGGGCTCAGATCCTCTCACCCTGCAGATGAGAGAGATGGGCTGTGTGGTGTGTGTGTGTGTGTGTGTGTGTGTGTGTGTGCATGTGGGTTTGGTGGTGGTGGCTGGGGGTGGGGGGGGGGGGCTGTGTGTGGAAGGCTCTGAGAGAAAATTAATGCCAAAGTGCACATCTGTCATCGCTGTCACTGTGGGGAACAGAGCATGCAAGTGTGTGTGTGTGTGTGTCTGCGTGTGTGCGTGTGTGTGTGTGGGTGCGTGCGTGCGTGCATGAGTGAGTGTGCGCACACGTGCGTGTGGGTGTGCGTCAGAGACATGCCCTGCAGTCAAGGGTAAAGACTGTCCACTGGTGTGTGTGCATGCATGTGTGTGTGAGAGAGAGCCAAAGGGAGACAGAGAGGGCACGTCTGTGTGTGCGTGTGCGTGTGTGTGTGTGTGTTTTGTGCTCCTCCACCCAAACAGTTTGGCCTTCCCACCTCTGTAAAATCACACAAACAAACATGGCACCCCCCTGCAGTCCCTCCTCAGGCGCCATGGCAGCCATTCAGGGGAGTCCCCACACATACACATTCAGCTGGGATCTACGGGCCACCGCATGGGACAAACAGTCCCAGCCCAGCTGCTGCGACACTGTGTCTCTTCAGAGCGAGTGAGACCAGCCTTAAGTGCTGGGCGTCTGTAGTCCCATAGACAGCAGAGGGCGCTATTTTAATCAGCCCCACAACTAACAGCCAAATCTGAAAGCGGTGCTTTATGTAGGAATAGGATTCAATGAGATATTTTTGTTTGTTATATATATTAAGATTTTTAGAAGACCTTTTCCAATCTTATATTACTCAAATATTCTGTTTTCCAGACATTACACTTTCACAGCACTGATCTCTTCAGAGTTTCACAGACTCTTTAACTAAACTGAAATATAAAACAGAACTCCTAAATGATGGCAACTCTTCTTCATTTAAAGTTTACATTTTAAACAATATAAGACAATATAAGAAAGTAACCACAGTACCAGAGAGAGCTGAAGTAGCCAGCATTCAGCAATCTTTGCCTGTACCTTCTCTGATACTTTTGTTATATTAAATCATTCATATATTAAACCATTCAGTCTTATTGATAAATATTGTATCTAAAAGGAGCACAGGCCATTGACCAGTTGCAGTGTTGAATGTGATTATTTTAATTAAACTGTGAAGTTAGAGCAGTTATGGAGGCTTGGATGAGTCCTTTGTTGTGGCGTTGCTCCCTTAATACGGCAGTCCAGAGCATTTCCAACCACTGCCCTGTTGCTCTAACCCACTGATTGCTGATGGTTGGGAAGAGGAACAAGTGAATTTAGGTAACGCTGACTGAAAAGGGCTATAAGCTCACTTTTAGTTTAGTTTCCCATAGCCCTATCCAGTTAGCATAAGCTGCTGGTTCACTATTAGGTCTACATTGAATCAAATCCTCTCCAAATTATTTGCAAAGTTTGTACAGCAGGGCTATGATTCTAAGTATGGTTGTAAGTACTCGGACGATTGCTTTCAATACATGCATCCATTTTTTAGGCTTTCACTAAATATTCATAGGTTCATTGCAGAGAAATATATTTTAGAGGGCCAATTATCATGGACTAAAATCGGCGTAAGAGTCTTGTTAACCTCCCTACCCCCTGGTCTCACTAGTGTGCAGCAGGACTCTGAAGCACCCTTGGAGCCCATGTGTTAGGGAGCATGTGAGTACGGCTAGGCAATCTGACGACTGCGCATTGGGATTTATCTGAAAATTTGGCCACAACCTGCTTCTCAGGTGTAGAGGTCATAACATTTTATGCAGTGTAACTCTTTTACTTTCAAAGTATCAAAAATAATAAGTATAAATGATGTCTAATGATGATAAATAGCTGCGGATTGCTAATTGGTGTTTGTTGCATCAAACTTTCTCATTCTTTTTCGTACCAACAGCACTCAGCGACCTCAAACATGTGGATTGGCCTGTGAATTGATTCACTCCAGATTTCTCCTTTAAAATCTCACCAATATAAAGTTGGTAAATTATCATAATTGCTAGCAATCAGCGTGCCTATGTTTGCATTTGTTTTGTATTAGCAATATGTAATGTTAAACATACAGTACATGAATGGTCAGACTCCAAGCACACTGAGATATATAATAAGAACTTCTGTAATCATCCACAGCTGCCGTTATGCACATCTACAAACAAGTACAATCAAGTCCTTCTCCTACCCCACTCAGCTCCCCATGGGGGAAGGCCCATCTCTGGCCAGGACTGGCAGTTGAGTATTGGTCAATCATCCAATCAAAGAGGACCTGTTCTGCAGCTTTGATTGCTTTGCCTTGTTTGTTTTGAATGTGTTGCAGCTGAGGAGAAATGAAACACTGATGACTGAAGACTCACTGGCTTCTCTCATTTGATTTCTCCTATACATGACATGTCAATCAGGGTCACATGTGACATGTTTGTACTGATGTCTTCAGTAATGCTGTTTGTTTGGTTTCTGGATTTGTTTGTTTGATTTGTTTGTCTCACTTGTTTGTTTAATTCACTTCAAAGAGTTCCAAAAGCAAATGCATTTGTGAAGGTGGTAAAAAAAGGAAACTCCTGGCTTTAATGCTGATGCTTCAGTAATCAGCAGGTTAATGCCGTGCCTGTCAGTACAATCAATTCAATTGAATTGTTTGGGGAAAACTGTGACAGTAACGTTGTGTACTCTCATCAGCTGAGCTCATAAAAGTCCTGCATTTGTGTCAATCAGAAGTGTAAACAAAGTTGTGTAAATATCAACAGTCGACTTGTGTGAGTGACGTGCCAACATAATGCGCAAAGCCTGCTACGAGGAGGAATTAGTTTTCTTGTGTAAGCTTGGTTGAATTCACCAGTAACAAATGAATTCACACACATACACACAAACATGCACGCAACAAACACATACACACTTCCCTGTTGCAAATACACTCTCACACATACCCACAAATATACACACACCCAAACATGCTCTATTTTATGTCACACAAATACCTCTTTACCTCACATACACAGACACATTCTCTCTCTCTCTCTCTTTCTCTCTCTCTCACACACACACACATATCACACACACAGAAACAAACACCCTGTGCTGCTATTGATAGAGTTATCCACACAAATGCTCCAACAATGCACTATCATTTCTCTTCTCCTGACAACGCCTCATCATCCAGCTTAGATAGTCTGTGTGAGCACAATGCTCTCCCCGACACACACACACACACACCCCTGACAGGCCCCTGATTGCCGCTTTTCCTCACAAAGAGGTTATTTTGTTTTGTCAGCTAATTCTTTTTGATGAAAATGAGCCCTCTTCTCGTCTCTTTCTTTCACTCGTCTCTTTCTTCCTTTCTTTTTCTTTCTGTCATTCTAGCTTGGCTTTCTTTCGCTTTCTGACTACCCCTCTCTCTCTCTCTCTCTGTCTCCTTCTCAGCACCCCCCCCCCCCAACACACACTCACACACACACAACCCCCACTTCTTCCTCCTCTTTCTCTGTCATTCCATTTCTATCTCTTTCACCGTCTCTCTTTCTCTGTCTCTCTCTCTCTTTCTATCTTACACATTCTCTCTCGCTCCTTGTCCACTTCAACACCCCCCCCCAACACTTTTTTTTCAGTTCTCTCTCTCTCTGTCTCTTTCTTTCCCTCTCCCTGTCCATCTCTCTCTCTCTCTCTCTCTCTCTCTTTCTCTCTGAGCTGGGATTGTCAACGGTATCAGCAGCCAGCTCCTATTCTCATGCAGATCTTCTTCTCTCTAGCCTGGAGCATCCACCAAACTGCCCTAGCTAAACAGCTGGCCACATTACCATAAGAATAGGGAGGTCTCCTCTCTATTCCGCCAGCTAATTCTGAAGAAATTAGGTGATAATCACCCGCTCCCAAATAACCAGAAACAAAGTGAAACAGTCACCTTGTTTAGTCAATGGCTATGGAAATATAGCTTTTTGAATGCATCGGAGTAGTTTTATGGGTTTTGAGACGTGCTTTTCCAACGAGGGATTGGGGGTTTAGGCTATAATTCTCCCTTCTTGAGCCCAAGCTCACTGAACAATGAGAGACAATGACACTGGGATTTAAATTCTCTGTTCTTAGCCGTGCGTGTGTGTGTGTTTTGTTTTGTTTATGTTTGTTGTTTTTTTTCCCCTGCCTTGTTTTCTAAAGAACAAGCAATGACGCCACAGGCTTTGATTTGGGGCCCAATTTTGGATGCACCATCTCATTCTTTTGTGCCGTCACAAAATGATAGCTTCTTAATTGCACTCATTTTCCAGACAGTTGTCTTCAATCTATGGGATTAGATACTGCTAGATTGATCCATCTATGCTGCATTATATCCATAAATAGTGTAGCAATTACAATATAAAAGGCCTACTGTTTTATCATAAGCAGCATGGCAGTGATCTGTTGTGTTTTTATTTTTGCCTTCAAATCTTGAGACACTGAATAGCTTGTTGATTCTGATTACTTGTTTGTCATTGCTGCTATTGCGTTACATCAAGAAGATTAAATGTAAATTGTTGTTGTTTTTTTAAACAGAAACTACAGGGTGAATTAGGAGCTTGTAATTCCTCTCCTCCAAGCCTTTTACATGGGCCTCTCTGACACAGCACCTGTGTTTCCCTGTGGATATCCTTCTACATGTTCCTATAGGATCCATGCCAGCAAGTGTGTGTGTGTGTGTGTGTGTGTGTGTCTGAAAGTGACACGTTCAGGTTTAAGTAAATGCCAGTCCTACTCCTCCCTGCTGTCACTGGTGCCCATAAATATAGATTGAGGCTTGCTACATATCGGCATGAACCTTGCTTTAAATCCCTGCGATTTGTTTACACGTTCACCAGTGGGACAGGCCGCAGAGCCAACCATCCCCAACCCCCACCCCTACCCCATGATTCTAGGCCCTCAGACAACCCCCCCCCCCCCCACCCCCGCCATTTATATTCATCAGATTCATTATCAGGGTTTACAGAGTGAAAATACTGCAAATCCCCTTCTCTCTGTATCCACACGCGCTCAGAGGAATGCTCTCTCTCTCTCAGAGACAGACCTGCGATGGTGAGATTGCACGCTGCTGTCGTCGGCCGTACTGAGGAAAGCTGGGCGAAGGTGTTACAGGTTCTCGTTCCACAGCTTGGCCACAGGTGGGATTCTGAGGCCTTGAAATCCGAGAATGCGGCAGGGACGCAAGGATTATGGGAGTTTTGCTCTGTATGGCTCAGATCTGTGCAAAATTGTTTTTTTCTCTCTCTCTCTCTCTTTCGCTTTTCGACACCCTTTGAGTAAATAAAACAAACTCTGAGGCACCGGCTAGGCTCCTCAGGTCCCTTGGAGTAACATGACCTTGAGTGGCAAACACAGTGTGCACACGGCGGTGTTCTAATATAAAAGGACCATTTGAGGACGAGTGAGTTTTTACAGGGGAGAAACAGTATACTCCTTGCCCACTATCATTCCTGGCATCTACTAGTGTGTGTGTGTGTGTGTGTGTGTGTGTGTGTGCGTGGTGGTGGTGGTGGGGGGGTGGATTTCAGCAAAATGTGAACATGAATGAACAATGGTAAAGGAAATCTTGAAGAATGCTACCAATGACCTCCAATAACAATAAAATGCCACGGAAAAGAGATGTTTCACTGAACAGTGTAATGAATAAAATCTCATGTGACGGCATGGTGGTGACGGGTGGAAATGCACACACACAGACATACACACACACACACACACACACACACACACACACACAGACAGACAGACACACACACACAGACAGACACATACATACACACACACACACAGAGACGCATACATACACACACACACACGTACACACGTACACACACACAGGGTGTGAAAGATGTGTGCTGGTACTGCTGGGCATTATCCATTGAGTGTACCTTGCTGATATGTTTTTAATTTGTTAGTCTAATGTTTGTGGAGAGTAGTGCAGGGATGGTAATTAAGAAATAATGACGGGGGCTAAAGAAATGTTTATCAAGCGAGAAAGATGCATGTGTAAATGTTAATTTCGGTCGGAATATGTTAATGTATGCACAGATGCTTTTCAGAATGTACTGCATGCCAAGTGACTCTCCTTCCTCTCCCGAGTAGCATGGTTTGGATACTGTCAGTTTGTGAAGAATTTCCTCTCTTTTTTTCCAGCCGTATGATTCGGCTGTCTTTTGATGGGGATGTTTCTCCCACTTTTATCTTTGTGTGTGTAGGCAAACTAATTAATTTTTTTCCACAAGCCCCTTCAGGCAAATATTTGTTTCCTCTGATCTAAATGTGGGCAAGGCTTCTCCCTGGGTCCATATGCTCTGCACTGTCAATCAATTTCAGTGCCGGAATGCTAAAAAGTAACCGCTCCTCTCTCTCTCTATCTCTCTCACTCTATCTCTCTCTGTCTCTTTCTCTCTCCTCATCTCCCCCGGTGCCCCCCTCATACACAGAGAAAAAGAGACAGACAACAGAGAGAGAGAGAGGGAGAGAGAGAGAGAGAGAGAGAAAGAGAGAGAGAAAGATGAAGATAGAACCAGAGGGAATGAGAGCGACTCCACAGATAGAAAGATCAACACACACACTCACATACACACAGATAGATAAGAAAGACAGATAGATGCTAAAAGGGAGCGACAGAAAATTTTGAGTCTGGTTTCATATTTATAAATAAATTAGAAATTCCCTTTTTGGCTGTGTTTACATAAGAATGTTGAATTGGCAATATCTTCTCGAGCATTTACAGTGGCTTACTGCTCTGATATTTAGATGTACCACAGAGGAGCTTAAAGATGCCTGAACTCTCTGATATCTTGTCCCTGATCTAAACCAACACAGGCCTGCAAATCTGATGGAGCACAGCACTGACAATTTCCATTTCAGTTCTGAACGCCCACTTAGGGTATGTGTCTGTCCGTGTTTAAGGAACACAGTTCCTTGTAATTTCTCCTGACGATTTTTTTTCTTTTAAGCACATACATGCACTAATACAAACAATTTTTTAATAGATTAAGTAATTAATCAATTATTTAACATCTACCTGATACATATGCAGTGTACATACATATTACCTGATGTTACAGGTCAAAGACAAATCAACTATTACATACAGGTGGACTATACACACACTATGTGTGGGTAAATAAATAAACATGTAAATATATTCATATATTTGATTACAGTCTATTTAGAGTGTATAACAGTCAATATGAACACTCCATTGCATGAGCAAACAGATACAGGCAGTCTCTCTGCCGCCAGCATTTGGCCTTTTGTACTGGAGGTGCTTATAAGCACCATAGATGGTATACTGAGACACAACACACACATACGCACACACACACACACACACACACATACATGCACACATACATGCACACACACACACACACACACATACACACACACACACTTATTTACAAAACAGTCAGGTACACAAACATCCATCTTGACTCTCACCTAAACACACACACACACACACACTTATTTACAAAACATCTCTCACACTCACACAAACAGGTTTAGAAACACACATGTATGTATTTGTGGCATGCTAGCAGTCAGGTACACAAACATCTATCTTGACTCCCACCCAAACACACACACACACACACACGCAAACAAATGCCTGTCTGTCTTGTATACTCACGTGCCTGAAGCGTGGTCGGGTTATGCCACACTAACTGAAGTTGCACATCAGAAGGCAGATCTCCTGCTATTCTTGCAGTGTGTCTTCTGTGTGTGAGTGTGTGTGTGTGTGTGTGTGTGTGTGTGTGTGTGTGTGTGTGTGTGTGTCGTACGATGAGACCGAGAGCTCTACACTGACTGGAGGAAACTCGCATTCTGTCTCTTAACACTCTGGATAAAAGGCTTCCCAGTGCCTCAATTGTGCTACATATGCATGCCTGAGTATGTGTAAGGTGTGTGTGTGTATGTGTGTGTGTGTGTGTGTGTGTGTGTGTGTATGTGTGTGTGTGCGTGTGTGCATGTGTGCGTATGTGTGTATGTGTGTGTGTGTGTGTGTATATGGAGAGGTAGAGGGCGAGAGTATGTGCGTGTGTGTTGGTATTATGTCTTTGTAAGTTAAAGTGTCTGTGCCTGTGCGTGTGCGTGTGTGTGTGTGTGTGTGTGTGTGAACTTCACACAGATTAGACCAGAGCATGTCACTCAGGTGGTGAAACAAAGCAACAAAGAAGTATATATGAATGTTTGCAGACGTCTGCTCTGAGCACACGTAGAGTAGAGGAGACCAGAGGACCTGTCTCTGTGGCTTAACAGGCAGTTACAAATCACTCTCTCTCTCTCTCTCTTTCTTTCTCTCTCTCTCTCCCTTTCTCTGTCTCCCTCTCTCTTTCTCTCAGACTAAGCTCCTCCAAGTGCTAGGATTTCCTCTCCTCTCCATCCTCCCCTCCTGAACACTCTTTCTAAATCCCCTCGGTGACTTATGTTTCTATCGTTTCTTTCATTCTCTTTCACTTTAATTTATGCCAACGTCTTTTTCCTCCACTGAGGAGGAGTATGTATGTGTGTGTGTGTGTGTGTGTGTGTGTGTGTGTGAAACTGATCCAGCCTTTGTAAGGTTAATTAAAGGCAAGAGTTGTGGCCTCTCCAAACATAATCTGCCGTCACCGGGGCTGCCGTGCGGCTTTTAATTACGACTTGTAAGTCATTTCGGGGAAATATAAATGCGTACACGCAAGCCTACATGCCGGACCCTCTCTCTTACCTGACCTCCCCCCCACCTCAATACCCCTCCCACACACACACCCCCCGCCTCCTCACTCTACCTCTCCCCAGAGCTTTGAGACCGGGCTACTGATCTCCTCCAGTGGAGGAGGTGAGTATATGGCTAGGCTATGGAGGAGGAAGAAGGAGCCAGGCGCCATGCAGCGAGTTCTCTATTAGGTGTGTTTAGGTGTCAGAGGTAATGTGGTAGGCAGACCTATTCTGGAAACTTCTATAAGGTGTTGCTGTCTGTGAGGCTGGCAATCTGTCTGCGCCCTTATCTGGTCCTGGCTTCCACTGAGCAGCACACTACACACAAAGAGTGGAGGGCCCTCTCTGGAGCATGGAACAAATGTCTTGGCCTTTTGTTTTTTTTAACAAAAAGACTCCCTCCCCCACTGCCTTATATATTATATTGATCTTTTTTTTCTCTGTTTTGGTCAGGTATTTTGATTTTACAGATACATTTTCATATATCCAACTTTCACATGAGAAGCTAGAAAAGAAATCGCAGAGAGAGCGCAGACCTCCGCCAAAGCACTATTGGGTCACTGACCCAATACAAATTCCAGACGGCGTTCTGGATCACGCAAAAAAATGAATCATCTGTTCCTTGGCCTAACACCTCCATTGTCCAAAAAAATCATCCAAATCCGTGCAGTACTTTCCGAGTTATCCTACTTACAGACAGACAAACAGACAGACAGACAAACGCTGGTGAAAACAACCTCCTTGGCAAAGGTAATAACCTGCAAAGGAAAGAAAGTCATTGCAATTCTCACAGGGTGACTGCAGCACCTTGAGACAGAGCCTGGTGATAAAGGGAGACCAGGAGAATTTTCTGTCTGGGACTATGGGTGTTTTTTTGATGCCTGGGTAACTCGGGTCACTCCTCACGTCCGACGCCTTTGCTCCCCCGGAATGCTGAATTGGTGGCCCTCTCCATCGCTTGGACGCGCAAACGACTTCCTCTCGATTAATGAGGTGTGTGCCACCCACAGCACTTAGGATGAACTCCACAGGGGAGGAAAAAAAGAGGAGGGAAGTGGAAGAGACAGGAAAAATACTCTCAAGCGTTTGGCCTTTTTCCCTTTTTTATATGGTCGGAAATAGCGGGAGCATGCATTTTAGGTACACCCTCAGAGGTCACTCCAGCATCACACAAGTACAGCGACAGGCAACTTTATCAGTTCAGCTGAACAGGGCCTGAAGAGCTGTTAGTCATAACACAGGCGTCATTTCCATACAAATCCAGCTCTGCTTTGATTTTTTTTTTTCTCTCTCCCCAAAAAAAAGAAAGTGAGAAAGAGAGAGAGGGAGAGAGAGAGAGAGAGAGAGAGAGAAAAGAAGTGATGAAGCTATTAGAGGGGAGGTGGTAGCGGTGGCATCTACCTAACACTGGAAAATTACTCAATTCATTACATGTGCAGAGGTACATTATCACCCCACTATTTCTCGTAGTCTGTTCCGCCGATGTCGATGCTATTTAAGTGCAAATGATATCGGTCCTCTTTGTGGACACACACACACTCACACTCACAGAGACATATATGGCAAGCGCGTGTGCTGGAGGTGTATGTGCATACACTGGCAGCAGACGAGGGAAAGGTAATTACTCTTGGGTGGAAGTCAGTCCAGAACAGAGGAGGCCCACCGTGGGAGCAGCAGCCCCAGAAAGGGGGCTAATGAGCTGGGGAGCACGGCGGGTTTGCTGCCTGGACCTGCACCAGGAGCTCCAGGTTTTAAATAAAAAAAAGACTCCGTCCCTCTCCAGCTGCAGTGGAGGTTTCGCCGCTAGTACCGCCACCGCCGCTGCTCCTGAAGCCCTCTTGAGAAGTCCAAAGCTCAGCGCTTCTACAGCAGGAGTCTTGCGCCACTTAAACCTGGCCTCTCAACACCAAAATCCTTTTTTAACCCTCTTTTTCTGTCCTTGTTTTTTTTTCTTTCTTGCTTTCGTTCTTTTTTTCTTCCTTTCTTTCTTTCTTTCTTTCTTTCACCGCCATGTCACCACAGTTTTTCGCCCACACTACGTCCATGTGTGAGGCTCAAAAATGTGTGTGTGTGTGTGTGCATGTGTGTGTGTGTGTGTGTGTGCGTGTTTTGTTCAGTTTACACACCTGGTTGAGTGATGTGCCAATGGAATAAAAATGCTGCCCTGGTCTCCCTGCCACAGTAGTGTGTGTGTGACCTAATGAGTAACCCCCCCCCACAAACACACACATACTCCCTCCCCAACCCGTCCAGGCAACCCCCCGTCTCATTCTTCCTCCGCTGTTTTTCCTGCCTTTTTTTGCCCTGTTTCTCTGGCAGCTGTACGACACATCCGTTACTCTGTGATTTTAAGAACCCCGGCCTGATTTCTCGAGGGTGTTGAGCGCTCGGTGACGCGGTTGATGGTTTGTCATCGGAGGGGGGCAAAGGGGTGAGAGGGTATTTATGTCTTACTCCCCCCCCACCCCAAGTTGAGAAAGGAGAAGAGGAAATGGAGAGATTGACGTGTTACATGTGAGTTAATATTTACTCGCACACAAACACCATAAAATAAGATTAACTCCTGCTGCCTTCAACTGGGTAGCTAAAACAGCTTCCTGCCTTTGTCAAGTGTGTAGTTATACATTGTGTCTGACTGATTACAACAGCAAAGCAATAATGACTTATCAACGACTAAAGAGATTTTACAAAAAATGTGATGGTTCAGTTCTATGCCTTAAGGAATGTGGACGTGCCTGCAAGAAGTAACGTGTTTTTTTTTGTTTTGTTTTTTCCTGTGTACACAGAAATTACATATAATACTTTTACATATCTCAGAATCACCAATCACAAATTCAACAAATTATCTAAAGTTGTAAAAAAATAAACCTCCATACTGTTATTGAGTCATTACTACTGAATCAGAATACAGGTGGTTTGTTTGTAAATCAGAATGTAAACAGGTGGGGGTAGAAAAAGACAGAGGGAACTTTTACCTGGAACGGAATTTCCTTTCTTATGAAATGGATCGGTTGGGCGCTTATACTGAAACAGTCATCTGTGCGTGTGTGTATGTGTGTGTGAGAGAGAAAGAGAGTGTGTATCTGGGGGTGTGCGGCTCCTCTCAGACTTTGCTACACTATAGACTGGACTACCATTATTCATTTGGCTTGATTTTACAATGCTATTGCTGTGAGAGCATCTAACTGCGCCATACCACTTACCTCACCTGTGTAAGAAGTGTGCCTTGCTTTTCAGTAATGGTCTTATGTTAACAGATTTTAGCAGTCACACACACATACACACACACACTGCATAATACGTGCATCTGAGGCACAAGGCTCAAGGCTTCCCTACAGTTAACAGGTCAAAGGGCTTTCTTGTTGAGATTATTTTTCACATCAAAAGAGCATGGTTCTCAGCAAAAAGAAACAATGATAAGGTCTGTTGATAGTCAATAGTCGTAATGACATCATAACAATAACATAATTTGACTATACTTTTGATGAATGTTGAATGTTAATAAATGTTGATTATTGTTATTTTAGAGAAGGTGGAGGTGATGTGTTTAGCATAGGCTGTGGCATAAACCCAGTTTGGGTCAAAGCTAAGGTCTAAGGTCAACAGGTCACAGACTGCCGGCAGCAGTTTTGGTGTATGGAGTTATCACATACAGGTGAAGCAGGCAGGGTGGCAACAGTGTAGAGCCAAATAATTCCCAGTATTTATTTTGGCTACATTTTTATGGTCCACTGAGCAGCAAGTTTTTATTATTGCTCTGCAAAGTAAACTTTACTGAGAAATTTGCAATTAATTATTATCAGTTAATTTGGAAACATATGTTTAGGTGTTTACCCTAACAACTGGTAAGAGTAGGGTTAATTTCAAGTTGTTATATCATGTCATATTTGAGAATGGCATGCTATATTTGATACTTAATCAGCCCACCAAATCTGGTCTTGCATACAACATCTCTGAATCACCTCTGAATTAAGCAACAGGCTTTGGTTGATTGTGTGGGCTTTCATGCTTGCCTGTTCTTGGACATGTTTTAAAATTTAACCACATCTTTGGGATCCTACCTCACCGTTGGCAGCCTCCTAGGTGTCAGCTATCCCTCGGGGAAACGTCCACGCTCCTTGAAACGGCTACAAACTGCAAGCAAACTTCTTTGTCGCAGAGAGTTTAGGAGGAGAAAGGAGAGTTTGCATTGATTAGAGCAATAGGACCCTCTAGTGGTTGATGCAGAGAGAACAAAATATACCAGACAGCTTCTCACAGTATGAGCGCAGAGGGACTCGTGAGGTTGCTGTAATCTTGTATGCCTTGATGATTAATTAATGAAATGACTAAACAATTTAGTTAGTAATAACCCAAATGGCAAATGCAAAAGTAAATAGGTTATTTCTATAAAAAACATTACGGAAACAATAATAATAATAATAATAATATTAATAATAATAACGATAATGATGATGATGATGATGATGATGATGATGATAATGTATGTACATAAAGGGACTGACAAAAATACAAGAATGTAGTTTTGTGCAGTTTTTTCTTTTTATCTAAACTATTAAAAGTAGGCCCACTATCTTTAATTCAGTGAAACTGCAGTGCACCTGTAATAAAACTTCAGTCAAACACCAATGAAACTGCAATTTTGACACTGCAGTTTTCTTATGTAAGAGGAATTTATTTTTACCGTGATCGTCAAACTCACAATTGGATGTCCACAAAAGACGTTCGCCTTTGGAGACTGGAGAGGGAGTGAGGTGTCATACCAGAGAGGAAGAAGAGAAAGAAAGTGGCCATCACTATTATACTTGACAGTCATCAACGGAGCTCAGAGTTGCAGGGATCTGGAGCTGATCTTCTGCCTGCCCGACTGTGGAGAGGTGAAGATTACAGCACCTGTCACCGTTTTGACAGCCCCTGCCTCAGGCTAAATGGCACTGACACCCCGGTCAAGGACTGGGCGCCGGCGGCAAAAGCACCGCTCGCCATTTTGTGCATCTGGAGTAGCTTTTGAGAAGGACGACGGAGAGCTGTCAGTTGTGAATATAGCCTCCAGGCCTCAACCAGTAGTTATTAACCTCTACTCAAAATATCTTCCTTCAGAATCAATTTTACCAGCTGACTCTTTGCATTGGTGATAGCCTACTTCCACTAAGCTGAGCCGGTAGCTTAAACAAGCCCCCAAATTAGCTTGGGTTCCTCTAGGTCTAATAGGCCTACTTGTTAACATGCTGGCCTTGGAAGGTATTCTACTCTGTAACACCTGTTTACAAATTCATCGTTCTAGCCAGGTCTCTCCGTAATTAACGGACAGCTAGGTATACACAGGCTAACAATAAAAACAAGCCAAGGCTAACTATTTAGACGTGCCATGTTTATGCACTCTGGCACCTCCGGCCAGTCGCCTCCAAGCTTTCTTCATTCGCATGGATGTTGGTAATCGACCAAGCGCACTTGGCAGAAAGCTGTAACGACAAATGTGTTTACGCGCGGGCGTCTCGTGAGTGTGCATATGTATGGGCCGCGAGGTGCGTTGAGTGCTTGTTAGAAGCTGCTCTTCAGTGCGCTATTAGAATGCCTTTCATCCCTTGCCTGACAAGGGGGTTTGATCGCTGAGTACTTTGAAGGAGACGGGATTTTTTTAATGTGAGGATAAAAGACGGTAGGTTGTGGTTCTGAATAGTTAATCTAGTTCAACTGAGTCTCAATTTTAGAGCTGTTATGATGTTATATTGTTACTGTAATAACACTATCAAAAACCCTTCTCTCTTTCTGTCTTTCTGTGTGTGTGTGTGTCTCTACACACTCACACGCAGACACACACACAAAGCACATGCACACACAGGGGCAGTGATTTTATTACTTTGGCCCTGTCTGGGTCATCCACTTAGTTCACAACTCAAGACCTGATCCGAATCAAATTGTTTTAGTACTTATGTGTATTATTATGTGTTAAGTGTTATGTGTTAATAGTAAATTATTATTATAAATAGTAAATTATTATAAAATAATTTTCATTATGTAACCAGTGCAGGCCTAAAATTATAACAATTATATCTAAATATCAAAACTACTTTTTGCACCAAGAATTGCATAACATCTCCATTGCATAAATAATGCTAAATTTTTGCCCACGAAAAACATTGACTCCTCCTTCACTCATGATTCCCAGGGGCAAAAAAGTTCATAGCTGATTACATAAATCTTGACACTCTAAATAAACTGTTATTTTTGCCCAAAGTTGAACAAAGTAAGCACGATGAAGCGCTGTAGAATGAAATGTCACACAAAACAGTGAAACATTTTTAATGACTAACTATATTTAAACTCCACTCATACTTTATGTTTCATATGATTATTGTTTCATATAGCACTGGAGAGGGCCAAGTCATTTCCCACAGTTCTCAGACCCAGTCAGTATAGCGCCAGTCACCTGTGTCATTCAGGCAACCACTTTCTGCATGACCTGACAAGGTTCTGGTTCTTGGTTCTGGTTCTGGTGACTCATACTTGTACCACATGTAACTGAAATTCCCAATTGTTTCAGGTGCAAAGGCCAAAATAAACACAACTCATTGCTTTGGCGCAGTCATCCAGCTCGGCAGTGACAGGTTTCATGCTGCTGTCATGTTATGTGCTGCCACACCTCGTCACTCAAACCCAATGGGAAGGAGCTGGCTGTGTGGACTATGGTGTGATGTAGCCTACACACAAAGCCAGGCATCCACTAAAATGCTATTATATTTGAATATCCACTTTTTGCATTGCATTAACTTGAAGTAATGCTGTCCGTTGTGGGCCTGGTTAGGTCTGTGGAAAATGTAAATGTATTTGTCTGGTTTATATATTGGGTATTTATGTATTTGTTTTATTGGCTATTATTATTTATTTATTTTCATTTCTTGTCTCGTTACATCCATCTAGCTACTAAAAGACACTTATAAACTTGCAAACTTGTGAAATGCATGTAAACACCAGAGTCCAACTGAAATCAAACCGAACTGTTCTACTCAAAACTACATGTGTGTTTGTGTCTCTGTGTGAGTGCACCTGTTTGTGCACGTGTGCGTGTGTGTGTGTGTGTGAGAGAAAGGGCCTGGTAAAGTGTGCAAGCAAGCAAGCTTGTAATCTGAATAAACAAAAGACGAATGTACAGAGAGCACATAGTGTTTGTAGTCAACAGGCTCTCTCTCTCTCTCTCGCTCTCTCTCGCTCTCTCTCTCTCTCTTAAGGCAGAGATTAGCTCACCCAGACATGAGCTGGGGGGTGCACTAATGCTGTGATATGCAAATGACAATGATGAGTGAGTGTCACAAGTGCCCTCTGTCACAAACATACACTCTCGCTTGCTGCTCACACACACACACACATACATTTTTTCTTACCACTTTTAACTTAGCCGTTACAGGGGTCCTCTATGCATACACACACATGTGTGTGTGTGTGTGTGTGTGTGTGTGTGTGTGTGTGTTGATGTGAGAGTGGGTCTGAGACAGGTGGCGCTACTCTACTGTACCCCATAGAGCCCCGACTCCTGCAGATGTTCATTTATCAAAGTCCTACAGGCTTTTGATCTCATTTCAATCAGAGTGGTAAGGGGGTGGAGGGGTGGACTTGTTATTCTCTCTCTCTTTCTCTCTCGCTCACACACACACACACTCAGAAATACACAGACCTTTTATTGTGTAGCTGAATGGGCACAGTGATCATTCTGAATCATTTATCTTATATAGTATAAACATTTGTGTGTGTATGTGTGTGTGTGTGTTGCGTGCATGCACGGCCCTGAATGTGTGTATCTAAGAAAGAAAGAATGTGATTGTGTAGAGTTTGATCAGAGAGTCTGCACTCCCTGTGTGGATCCAAGTACTTCTTTCAAATCATTTATTATTGTGGAAAGAACACATTTTGCAGAAAATTGTATTTTTCTTAACATAGAACGTCTAGAAATCTAACCAAAGGACAACATTTTAAGTACTCACAAATCAGTCTTCTCTGTTTTTACAGTGATAAAGAATGTAATCGATCTGCCTTTGAAAGAATGGCAATTATCATAATTATTACATTCTAAAAATAATAAATCTGTTTTCATGATAAACAATGTAACATATACTGTGCCTATTAACATGTTATCTGTAGTCATGCATATTGTTTTTCCTCCTGAATGTATTCTTTCATACAGTGTATATTCCAAAAAAACTGCATTTTAAAGACAGATTTCAGAGATTTTTTCAGGAACAGGCCGATCATAAAGAGTAGAGTAGAGATCACAACATTCACTTCACGTTTTTATATTTGTTTCGTTTTACCCAGAGACTGTAGTAGGTTCTGAGTAACTGTTCAATGAACATTTTTGTGCACAGTTTCTTGAACGTTCCATGTAGAACATTTAAAGAACTCAAGAGGAACCAAAACAATGTCCTTTGCTCTCACTGGCCAGACGTTGTGCCGACAACAGAAGTTGTCACTTCCCTACTGGGCCAATGGTGTTTCTAACACAGAATGCCTATTGTTGCTTTCATGAATAGGCTCAGCAACTGAAAGACTCAGAGATGCAGCAACACGGCGTCTTTGTTTCAGCACCCCTTGTGTGTGGCTTGCACTTACAGAACACAGAGTCTCTTCTGAGGGACACTCTCACTGTCAGCATAGCACAGTCCTCTTCTGTGGTTGTCTTCGGTGTCATTTCAAGCCATTCAAGCCATTTTGCTGTCAGACACCTTTGAAATCCAGTGGAGGCCATGGCCAGTGGAATTTGGAGGCAAAATAATTAGCAGTATAGTCAATCACCCAAATGTAGCCCCAGCACTCTCCCCTTGTCATATTTCTTCCTACTTGAAAAATGTGTAAAAAAAAAAAAAAAAATGCACACACACTCATTTCAATGATATTAAAAATTGTACTATGTGCTATTGTCAAAAGCTAGGCTAGTCTCATTTGGACCTCTGCAGATGCCGGCCTGTGAAGAAGAAGAGCAGGCCAGAGAGGAGGGTCAGGGGGATGCCGGCCGTGGCCACCATGAATGACCAGCCGTAGTGAGCCTCAGGCTGGATGCCTGGGCAGTCCTCCCCCCTGTCCTGGAGGATATAGCCACGCATGTCCACCAGCTCCTTCCACAGCACAAACAACACGATCAGGAGCAGGAAGAGACTGGCTATACATTGGACAGAAAGAGGAAGGGAGAATGAGAGACGGACAGACTACTCAGAGCACCAAAAGTAATAACAGCACATTTGATAGATTTCCGCCTCCTCAATGATACTCTTGTCATCATTATTCAGATGGATTGAAACACCCATTTATTATAACTCAAGTGGACTACACATATCTATGGATGAGGCATGGACTCTCTGAGGATGTAACTTCTGATTAGGTCAGTCATGTCATGTCAGGGCACTGAAAATATCATGTAGTTCATCAGTAATCAATATGCTGTGATTAATCTGGAAATTTTGAGAGAAGCATTTTCAATGAGCTTTATTTAGATGAGGTCATGTCTCATGCACGCTTATTCAGGAGTAGATCCTATTAATAATTTAATGTGCCTGCCTCTGTGGGACATATAAAAGCTTCCTTGCCTGTGGCAAGCACGCCTGCTATCCTGGCAGCTGACACACCCTTATAGTCTCTCTCTCTGTCTCGCTCTCTCTCTGTCCCACACTCAATCTATTTCTCCATTTCTCTTACACCAACTCCCCCACCTCCGTCATTCTTTCCAACCCTCACTCTACCCAGACCTTCAGCGGTGTCTTTCAACGCTGCTCGTTTTGTCTGTTGCTTTTACTTCTCATGTGCTTATGTAGTGTGTGTTCCTACAGGGAACGTTGTGTCATCATAAATCCATCGCTATTCCTGAGAGTGAACACAGGGGAAAAGGCTATTTGAGGCACGAGTGTGTGTGTGTGTGTGTGTGTGTGTGTGTGTGTGTGTGTGTGTGGGCATGCATATGTACATATCTAAGCCTCGCCTGTACACACTATAGCTGCATCATTATTCTATACCACACAAACACATGTTAGATGGGAAAATGTCCCTGTAGGTTTTTTTTATTGAATTTTGTTTTGATGGTGTTTTCCTGGTGAAGAGCTTGTGGGGTTGAGGGTAAGAAACAGAGAAAGTGGAGGAGAGGAACTAGAGAGAGAGAGAGGGAGAGAGGGATAAAGAAAATGAGAGAGGAGAGGAAAGGATGAAGTGTGAGCCATGTGTGAAATCAGAAACACCTGCAATTCTAAACACACCTGCATCAGGAGAGAGCTTTCAATTTTTTACACGTGTGATCGCACAGATGTGAGGGCAAAAACACACACACACACACACGTTCTCTCTCACACACTCACACACACAACAAGTAGCCTATAGACTACACCCCCACCCAACCCCAGCCCCCACCCCACAGACACACTCTCTTCTCTCTCTCTCTCTCTCTCTGTCTCTCTCTCTCTGTTTCTCTCTCTACGCACACACACACACACACACACACACACACACACACACACACACACACACACATACCCTACAGCTCATATGAAGACTAGATTCATTACTGGCAGTGCTCCTCTCATTACGGTGTGCCATACAGATCTATGGAGACACATAAACGCCCACACACCAGGAGGAAGGCTGGCTGGGAAATAAACATTGCCCACCCAGTCACTCCTCTGTGCTGCTGCTCACTCAGGCTATGTCTGTGTCTGTCTGCGTGTGTGTGTGTGTGTGTGTGTGTGTGTGTGTGTCCATGCACCCCTGCGTGTGTGTAATGGATACATTTGTTTATGTGTGTGTGTGTGTGTGTGTGTGTGTGTGTGTGTGTGTGTATGTGTGTGTGTCTGTGTCTGTAATTGTGATGTATCATCATGTATAATTGTGCGCACATACCTGCAGTAATGAGGAAGATGCCTCCCAACCTATAGAGCTTGTGACTGGTGAAGGGAACAGCACAGACCAGCAGAAAGCCCCCTACTAGGCCTGCAACCAGTGCTAGGATGATGAATACTGTCCAGAAGCCTCGGAACACTGCATAGGGAGTTCACACGCACACACACAAACACACACACACTTTATTGTTGTTCATTTTACTGTAATCACTAATTGTGTTATCTGGGCACTGAACATATGATATTGCTGTTCCCATCCACACAAATAAGAACCATTCAGTGGTTCAGTTGCCATTCACCTCAAGTTGTTTAGCCATTACTGAGCAAGTTGCCTTACTGAGCAAATCTAATGAACAACTATGTTCAAGAGTGTTGGAAAAAAGTGTGAAACAACCACCACTACTCTGACTGTCAGCATTTATTATACACGTTAAACAAATGTCAGGCTTTTGCTTAGTGTATTTATAATTACACACTCTCTTTCTCTCTCTATCTCTCTCTCTCTCTCTCTCTCTCTCTGTGTGTGTGTGTGTGGTGTGTGTTTATTTATTTATTTTACCTGCAGTAGCATCATACATTGGATGAGGAACTGGCCCCACAGCAACCGGGAGCGGGAAAAGGTATCCATGGATACAGACTTTGGAGGCTGGCTGATTAGCTGTGTAAGAAGGAGTAACAATCAGTCAGAGGAAAACAAACAAACAAACAAACAAACACACACACACACACACACAGTCCCCCAGGTCATCACCATGGAGCGTGTAGCAGCATAGAGGTAGCGAGAGAGGGATTACTTGCTATTATCCAAATTTTAAATTAAGATTGGCCAAATGTGTTTCTTATGTATTTTTTCAACATGTGTCTTAAATTCTGTACAGTTTAATTTCTCTGTGTCTCATTTGCTTTGTATCATAGAGAAAAGACAAACGTAAAAGACTAAAACAAAATAGAACATTATCTAGGCTGTTTTATGACAGAGATTTACCTCACTTCAAATATCCTTTGCCATTTCTCTAGTATACACGTGTGTGTGTGTGTGTGTGAGAGAGTGAACTTACTGAAAAGCACAGCCAGTACCACATGCATCGAGGGCTCCGCTTGAAACTGACAGCGCCAGAAGAATCCCTCATGATGGAGAGTTACAGTCGGCACAACGTACACATCTCCCACAGACTGCTGGGCCTGTGGCTGAGGATGAGACTGTGGACATCAGAACATACAGAAAGACATGATTACATCAGAACATAATTACTGTTTGATGTGTATAATTTCAATCTTGAACCATGACTGCAAATTAGGAAGGGTAACTTTTAGTGTGAACCTACAGCGAATAAAGAAAGGATAACAGGGAAGCAGACACACACACACACCACACACACACACACACACACACACACACACACACACACACACACACACACACACACACGCACACACACGCATACACACATACACAGTGAAGGAATGGGGGTGAGTGAGGAGAGGGGGGATGGAGAGTGTGAGCGTTAAGGATCTAAGACCAGGGCTTAGGTCATATAAACATTACTGTGGAAGTATCACCTCTGAAGCGGTCAGGCTGCAAGCATTAACAGATGGAAAAGAACCTGATAGAGTTTCCATTTTCTTACCTCCACTCTCTCTCTTTCTCTCTCTCTAGTCACCCTCACTTCCCTCTCTCTCTCTCTATGTCACACACACACACACACAAACGCACAGAGACACACACACACACAAACGCACAGAGACACACACACACACACACATCGTCTCTCTTCCTTCTTTTCCATCTGACGCAGAGATTTGATTTATGAGCCCAAAACAAACCATGGCAAACCTCAGAGAGAACCCCAAACAGGGCCAACATATTCTCACTCTTTCTCCCATTCTCTTCTGCTCCCTCTCTCTCTCTCTCTCTCTCTCTTTCTCCATAGCAGCATCCTCGCCGCCTAAATAGTGCTCAGAGCGACGTGTGCGACCGTGTTTGACCACGGCACCCTTCCCTTTCCTCTCTCTTTTCACTGGAGCGGTAGGTCGGCTGGAGAAGTGGAGAGTCCCCTGCGCCAAGCGCCCCGGCGCTCCAGAACAAAAGTGGAAATAATTAGTGGTCTGTGGCTTTAGAGGCATACATATGAAATGATATGCTACACACTCAGCGCTGTCATAAAAAATGATTGATGGCGCAGAGTACAGTACAGTAGGGTTTTTTTTTTTGGTGTGTGTGTATGTGTGCATGTCTGTGTGTCATTTGCACGTGTGTGTATATGTGTATGTGTGTACACATTTAGGTTTGTGTGCATGTGTGCAAGTGTCTATGTGTGTGTGTGAGTGTATTAGCAACCTTCTGCAGGCGTTTTACATCTTCATCATGACTCAAAGCCTCAGACAGCTCCATTGTTGTATAATACAGTAGCTGTCAAGTCGTGTTTCTGAAGGCTGTAAAAATGTTCCCACTGCCAGGAAATTACGTGTGTCTGTGTGTGTGTGTGTGTGTGTGTGTGTGTGTGTGTGTGTATGTGTGTGTGTGCATGCGTGTGTGTGTGTGTGTGTGTGTTGATCTTTCATTACCTTAAGCACACCATGTGATCTGTGTCATCTTTCAAACTGTGCCATCAGTGAAATAGAGATGTCAGTGACACTGCACCGATGCAGCCGTCAGACCCTGATAGACTGGCACTTTAAGGATCATGTGTGAAAAGCCATTGGTAACTTGTAATTACAGGGCGCTTTTCTATTCAACAGTCTTCCATGTGAAAGTGGGACACAGAGGCCCACCAGGACTTTCCACCAGGAGCAAATAGGAGTGTAGTTGTAGTTGTAGTGTGTGTGTGTGTGTGTGTGTGTGCAGATGTGTGTGTTTGTGTATGTGTGTGTGTGTGTTAGCCTGATCAACCAAACTCTTTCACTTCATGCAAAGAGTCTGGACAATCTTGATAGGCATACGTTTACTTCTCGGCGGATGAACTTTAAACCTCTTTGGACTTGCCTCTGTTCACTGTTTGGCTGCCAGAATTTCTGGCTGCAGAAACCGACGCCTTTGGAGAGTACCCTGACTTAGCGCTGTAGCGAAATACAATATTGAGTGGAGTATGGAGATGGCGTTAGCCTGGCTATATGTGTGTGTGCGTATTGTCACTCTCTGTTATGACATGATTTGTGTATAGGTACGTGTATGTATCTCTCCCTATATCTGTAAATGAGGTAGACAAAGCCTGAATTAATCAATATTATGTCTTCCCTGATATCATTGTAATGTTGGTATGTCTAGGACTGTATGTGTGTAAAACATACAACATAACCATTTAAGATTGACAACTCAGGACACTAATTCATTTTATGGACATGTTTTTCACATGTTGATCACACATAAGGTTAGCTTGCTCCCCTCTAAACTCAAATAATTCACATAAAAAAGCCGTTTGAGCTGCAACAGTAAGTTTAGCAGCACTCAGATTCACAAATTCACCCGCATGAATGCTTCATTTCAAGTGCTGACAATTAGAATGTTCAGCCGGATGAGGTGTGGTCCTCGGATGCCTCCAGCGGAGATCGCGTGTTAGGAACTTGTGAGTGGGTAAGTTTAGCAGTGCTCATGACAGCAGTGACTGGGAGATTTGTTTGTGTGTAGCTCACCTCCTGGGATCATTAGAACACTCCATGGAAGATTCCGGGAGCTCGTGTTGTCTGGTGTTGAGACGGGATATTCCGTGTGGATGCCCTGACTCTGACAAAATAAGTACGTGCCTTTCTTTGAGACCTGAGCGAGAGCATTGCTGTATGTATTTCAGTGTGTGTGTGTGTGTCTTTGTGTGTGTCTGTGTGTGTTGTGTGTGTGTGTGTGTGTGTGTGTGTGTGTGTGCACTAGAGTGTGTCTGTGTTTTTTGTGTGTGTCACCCACCTTTAGGATCTGGAGGAGTCATTAGGGCCAGCCATCTGCAACCTAGCTGACATACTTTGCCTATGGCCTACTCTTGCTCTCTCTCTCTCTCTCTCTCTCTCTCTCTCTCTCCTTCTCCCTCTGTCTGTCGACCACTGTGGGTAAGTCTCTTTAGATCACTCAAACATCCCTGGGTTGTCTATGTTTATTTGTATCATTGTGTTTGTCTGTGCCAGTGAGTTTATTCTCTGCATGTCAGTATGTATGCTGCGTGTGTGTGTGTGTGTGTGTGTGTTTCTGTGTGAATTTCTGCATGTGTGTGCATGTCATCTGAGTGTGTGTGTGTGTGTGTGTGTGATGTGAGGGCATGGAGGCATTTGTTGATGTGAGAGGAAGAGGGACTTGTGCTCCTGTAACTCTGCTCCTGTCTGTCTCTCAGCAGTTGTCATTAGCTCTGCCAGCTGTCTCAGTGCTCCACTTCTGTCATCGGCACAAACACACACACACACACACACATGCAGACACTCACACACATGCAGACACTCACACACACACACACACACACTGCTACACATGGAATGTCAACAGCATTGATCCATAAGCCCTAAAGAGTGAGAGTGTACTCCTTACTGACAAATCCCAGCTCTTCACAGGCAAGAGGTTGTTTTTTTTTCTCCTGTCGATTCAGATAGGTTATATCATGAGCAATACAGTGGTACTGTATTACTGGAATACAATATTAGACATAGATTCCCCATAGAAAAGTAAAGGACTGTTAGCTAAAGCCAAATGACAGGGTGTTTCTGAAAAGGTAAACTGCCTCACTACTGACTGCATAAGACATGGCAGGTACCATTTTGTATCAAGAGAATGTGTGCTTGTTCGACTTGTGCACTAACTTCAACTAAAATGGCTCTGTTTCGTGAAATTTGCACAGCAAGTAAAATATCTGCCGATGGTAAGCCCTAGGCTTCATACATGTTGCGCAGCAAATACAGTACAAGTACAGTATTTCAGAAACAGCCAGTGATCTCGGTAGGAGATTCCCCCCAACAACTGTCCTCCCTGCTTTGTGATGTTGCCAGTAGCAACCTAACAGTCAGCTGTTCTGTCATTTGCACCTCAAATGTCCAGCAGTTGGGTGGGGGTGGGGGTGGGGGTTTGGGGGGTTATGAATAAAATTTTGATGGGACACTTGCCGATATGTTTACAGACATCTCACCTTTCTGTCAGAAATGTGGCGATAGGCCTACTCTATCTTGGTATGTGAGCCTGTGACGTGCACAGAGATTCATTTTCACTATCAACCAGACTGTACGTTGTGATGTTTCAAATCCACCATCTTAAAGTCAAGTCTTGATACAGTGTTTTGCCTCATAAAACACTGAAACACACCACAGACAGTCAAAGCTCACTTGGACTAACATTTCGAACTGGCACAATTTATTAAAAGCAACCTTTCCTGAATCTCTCAACAAAACACAAGTAAAACAACTGTGTAAATGCTCTGTTGCCATAGCTTAAAGACAGCTTATACTTGTATTGTGTTGCGTGACAAGGGGGCTTAGCTGAGACCAGACCCCTAACTGTGCTTTGGGCCTCACTGACATGCTAGTGTGAGCAGCAGTGTAACACTACAGTGCACTGACTGTCCCAGAATACCTGGTGTACTGTTACAGCTTATGACATAAATACAGGCAGATTAGACCGTGACGGAGCTATAGAAAGCTTTTTCTGACCAACTTTCACTATAAACATGACTATAAATACAGCAGCTGACAATGACATGACAAAGATGTTGTTTCTGGATGTTTTCTTTGAATATAGCCAAAGAGAGGATTGGAGGAAAAAAAAAAACATCGAGCTTTAAGGGCTGCCTCACCTCTGAGATATTGGTTGCAGTGGTGTTGCTGGTAGCAGGGGCAATAACGGCCACAGCAGTGGTGGCCGCCGCAGTGGTTGCCGCCGCAGTGGTGGCAACATTGGGTACTGTTGTTGTTATAGTCCCCGGTGATCCGTGGTAGGGGCTTATGCCGATGCATTTGTCGCTTGCCAGGAGCCAGTAATCCGTGCCGAAAGCCACCAGGAAGCAGAGCACCCCCAGGCCCCCCACGATGCCCCCGACCAGAGCAGCCACCCCAGTCTTCATGCTGCTCGCGTGTGTCAAGTGGGTGTGTGTGTGTGTTTGGGGCAGGGAGTAGTGGCCGTGGTAGAGTGGTACACACAGGAGAAGGCTGGGAGGGCTGAGGAGGGGCTGGAAGCATGGGAATGGGTGTAGGGGCGTAGAAGTCGTGTTTGTGTGTGTTGTGTGTGTGTGTGTGTGTGTGTGCGTGTGTGTGTGAGGTGGAGGGGCTGCAGGGGTGGCATCTATTTTTGGGAAGCAGAGTAAGCAAAGGGCTGTGAGGCAATGGTGTGAGTTACTCAGGGTGAAGCACACACATGCGCACACACACTCTCTCTCTCACACACACCCACACACACACGGTTGGCACTGACCAGATGATACACAGTATTTGACTCTTTCTCACCCCCACTCAAATGTAATACTTTACATGGGTCCAAATTTCCAGAACTTCAGTCTGAACAACACACTTCCTGAGTCCCCCTGTAGGGATTTTAAGCAACACTCAGAGCACTCCTGTTGCATCATGGGAGTGAATCCCCCTGTCGCAGTGTGTTTATTTGCCTGGGCCATTTAGCTCCTCTGTGTCACTCCTGAAGGGCCCATAGGAAATAAATTAGACAGAGGATGCCAAGTACACACACCAAGACTCTCCCGCATACTTTTGCCTCAGGGTCAATGAATCTGGGTGGTGACAGACTGAGATCAAAGTGTTGCTTAAAGTTATATAAAATAAATGGAGCATTTAGTATTTCTTTCTATTTTAAATTATTTTGCATATTTTTTAAGCATTTTAAAGTTCATGACTGACACATGATTAGTCTTGAAAAAATGCCCATTTTACTGATTGCATGCTGGAGGGAATTTTGTGGCATCTTTTCACTTCAGAACCAAACAAAATTCAAATTCAAATTTTCCCAAAGAAAGCCCAAAGTTTCACATTTCACTGCATGAAAATTAATATTTCCTAAGTTTCCAGAGGATAATTAAATGTTTCTGATCTGAAGGGTTTACACCCAAATCCATTCACAGAACATTTATTTTTTTATTTTAATGCCTAAAATTGGGAATACTGGTAACTTTTAAGCACACGACTCCATTAACAAAATCCAAACTTGCGAACTCCAAATTCAGACAGTGCGTCTATTTCATACCTCCACTTCAGTGAATCAATCAAATCCATGCCAATGTCTGCTGCAGACTGTTCCTTCAGCTCAAAACCATAATCTCCAGGGCTAACTACAACTGCACCCAACTGCAACGGCCACCACAGGCACAGTGGAGCAGTGATATACAGTACTCAGTGTGGTGATTTTTTGTTTCTTTTTTTGTTTCATAATGTTTTTTGTTGTTGTTTGTAGTCATGCTTAGAAGAGTGGGAATTCTACACAATTCTAATAGATCTTTATGACTTTATGATAGGTTTATGTCATTTACCTTTACTAATAGACAGTTACTAATAGACAGACATCTGGGTAACCGTATGGTTACTGAACAAACTTCACTCACTCCAGTGTACAGCTTTCCAGTGTCAAATACACTGTTACAACTGCAGCTCAACGCTGCTTCCTGCTGACAGCTTTTATGTTAGCAGGAAATACTGCAACAACAAATGTCACAAAACTTTGGCTTCCTCCATCTTATCAAACTATCTCCATCTGACATCCCCGACATTCCAAGAACCAATGCAATCACAATGGCACAGTTTTCATATATCCTTTTGCTTTCTGTCTTATTATTAAACACTTTCCAAGCTTTTGAACATTTTGTCAAGACAACAGTTTATGTAAGCCTACTGTCCTTTTACATGAAAAATGCAATGGCAGAATACTGAAACACATTTTATATAGAGATTTTATACATGCAGACTCTTAAAACATGCAACAGAGAAAAAGTTCATCTTGATATTGGCTGCCGTTGGAATCTCCAGGGTCTTGACTCTATCAGTTCTTCCACACAGAAGTCTATCTCTTCTTTTGATGCATCTTTGTCTTTGGCCGGCACAGTTCCTACTTGTTATCTCTCTCATTCTCTAGATCAAAGCTGAGTTTCTTGGGCACCCTGGCGGTGCTGGTGTTGGAAGTGCGGCTCAGGGCAGAAGTAAAGGCAGGCCCGGAGGCAGGAGCAGACCCAGGAGCAAGAGCAGGAGCAGGAGCAGGAGCAGGAGCAGGAGTGGGGCCATGGGCTTGGCCAGCAGCGTCTCTGTGCCCATCCTGAGGCAGCTCCCTGGGGCCATTCTGGCTGAGCAGGGCCTCCTCCAGATCCACAGTGGATGGAGAGGTGTATTCTGGGCAATAAGGTTATAGTGATCAAGTGTGATGGTTTAAGGCACTCCAAGGAAGGATGTGTTATACTTTTAGGTTAAAACATCCAAATGACTGAAGCAGCAACAGAATGTGAAAAAAAACCCAAATAACCCACTGTCTTTATGTCAAGAACAACTAAGCACCGTGTTGTCTAGATATCCACACAAGCTTTGGCCTTGCTTTCCAAAATGTTCACGCTGTAGCATGTGTGACCACTGTATTAAATTCAATGTGTTCAAAACAATAAAAGTATTTAACATAGTTCCTTTAAGGCAGTTAAGGGAAAAGGGAGCAAGTCAGTGATTAAATAGTGAATTCCCCTACATATTTTAGTATGGTACATACTACTAAGATAAGAAGTAGTAGTCATATTAGTACTTTAGTATACTATGCTGTAGTAAATATTCACAATACTAGTGAATTCTCAGGAAGAATGCCTGAGAAAAGTAATTACTATAAAGGTTTAGATATGCGAGTGGACTTTATTTGCTATAGACAGGGCAAGGCATCAGCAAAAACACAGCCTCAGCCAATCATTGTCAAATCTAATAAATTCTGGAGATTTTGCAGAGAAATTACAATTTTTTTTTGTCATGCAGCAGGGTCACTGTTGGTCGTTTGGAGCCACTAACGGAAATGCTTCTGATAGAATGACTTTCCATCAATACTAAGTAAGGAAGTTAGGAAGTATGATTCACACAGTGGAAATTCATCTCTGTGTTTGGTAATGTACTTTGTAGTTGGTTCACTGTGTTTACGGAATGACAGCTGCTCAACCTCCCCTGCCATCACTAAGCAAGTGTACTTAAGATATACATGTACCTAATGTGAAATCAACATCAATACACACACACATACACACACAGGTCGGCAGAAAAATGAAAGAAACAGACAGAAAGAAAGAAACAAACATTTGTCAAAACACTATGTGATTCCACCACATACCAGTAAATGATCTAGTAAGAACTCTGTGACCACCTCTGTATGTCCCCTGCACATGTTCATGATCCCACTGTGAAAAAGACACACATGTACACAAACATACACACACACACACACACACACACACATAAGTATGTGTAATATGCCCAGAATCTCACCTAAAAAGGACCAGTATATGGATGCAAATTAATGCTTGTCAGCAAGGAAGCAATGATCTACCACCAAGGGGCAAACTTTTGATACGACTGTGTGAGGAATACAACCGGTTAAAATCAATAATCCTTTTTTTTTCATTGAAAAGCGAGCCATAATTTAATTACTCTCTACGGCATTCAACACTACAGTAAACAACACCCAATGAGAGAGGAGATACAGCCAGTCATGTCATAACAAGCCTGGGCAAAAACGTTCTCCTGTCAAGTTCATGTGGACCCCTGCAATCACTACATAATGTTAATTGTGTGTGTGTGAGAGAGAGTGTGTATGTACCTGGGCAGAAAGGGTGTGTGAGCGGTACAGTGTCCGGTCTCCCAGGCTTGGGGGTCTGCTCAAGGAGTGATGTGAGGCGTGGTCCATGAAGAACTCTGGAGAGAGCTTATGTCTGCTATAAGCCATCATGTGCTGAGGAACCACATGGAAACATGCTTTAAACCACACTTGGTCAAGATACAAGGATGAAGGCATACAAGGAAAGTTTATTGTCACATGCATGGGGGTGGAGGGGGGTAGTATTCATGTAAAGGTGATGAATGGTGTGGAGAAGCAGGAAGAGGGAGTCTGAGTGTGTGTGTGGCGGGGGGTGGGGGTGGGGGCAGAAGGGCAGGACAAACAAAGTCTTGGGGTTTTCAAGGCTTTGGGTTGATGGGTGGTGGAGAGGAATGTTATATGTGAAGAGATGTAAGACAGGTCCATAGAGTAGTGGGGGATGGATAAAGTGCTGCAAGGCAGGTGTGTGTGTGTGTGTGTGTGTGTATATGTGTGTGTGTGTGTGTGCAATGTATTTGTGAATGTGTGCAAAGTCAGCATAGTGTGTGTTTAAGGCCTGAGGATAGAAACTTCACCAGAGCCTCTCAGTCCTGGTCTTATGACTACACAGGTGTCTTCTTGATCTCACATCATCACTTTTCAAATCTTAATCTGCCACTAACGGCAAGTAGTAATCATAGCTACCTACCATCACCATCCATGGCCACAGTCTGGCCTGCAGTTTACAAACTATTATTAACCATAATCGCATGAGCTACCATTTTATTGCCACTATTAAAAAGTAATGATTCTCTTTTTATTCTTACTCCCTTACTATGCAGAATTGCAGAGCGACAAAGCAGTTCTCCATGTCTAAAGAGCAAACTTTGGTGAACTGTGGTGAAACTGGGTTTTGGTGGCTGACACTCTTTAGGGTGACACACACCCTTTGGTTGAAGTTGTGCAGGTTGGTGGTGAGGATCCGCCTGATGCTGGCCATCTCCTCAGGCAGCAAAACCCGGCTCTGTGCACTCTCCCTGCCTCACACACACACACACACACAAACAGAAAATTCTTGATTTTATTTGCAAATTCAATGACTGAATCTGCACTAACACAAAGTATACATAGATGAGTGCCACAATGTGTGTATGTCTGACAATGTATGTATGTCGATTTGTGTGTATTTGTGTGTGTGTGTGTGTGAGAGTTTGTGTTAATTTGTCACTCACGTTACACACTCTTCAACGTTCCTCTCCTCCTTCCTTATCTGATCGCGGCGCTGAAGTTTCTGGTAAAGCTTTACCAGACTAGACTCAGACTGCTTGTCCTGACGGACCAGGATCTTACGCAGGTACCTGGTGTTGAACTGGTCAAACCTCAACAAGAAAAAAAAAAAACCATATATATATATATATATATATATATATATATATATATATATAGAGAGAGAGAGAGAGAGAGAGAGAGAGAGGAGAGAGAGAGAGATAGATACACTGTATAATGTTAAGCACACCCAACAAGCAAGGTGAAAAATACAATCTATTTTGTTCTTTGGGATCTACAGATAAATTTGGTTCAAAAGAAAGCCTGATGGGAAAGTGAATAACAACTGTCAACAACTACAAATTTATTTGCAAGGATTTAACCTTACAGGCCTCTGGATGTGTCAGTATCACAGTTAGTTGTTACACTACTGTAAGTGGTGAAGCAGAGGTCTGCCTAAAGCTGTATTGAATCAGGCTAGAGCTGCCCCCTAGTGGCTGCCTCAAGTAACTGCATGTGAACCTGAGGCTTCAGTGAGATTAGAGCGATGGCATCAGATCGCCCAATCAGGTCATGAGTGAGACAATAAGCTGCTTCCAGGCTGAGATTAGGCCGTGTAGGGATCCATTAAATGCGGTAATAGAGACAGCTGTGCCACTGCAGCGTTAATTCCCGTCCCTAGAGAGCGGTGTGTTCTTAGAGAGAGAAGAAAGAGAGAAGCCTGTTTGTTCTACAGTTCTCCTATCCCCTGACAATAATCCTGTGATACGATCACATGGATCCACACAGCTGGAGGGGCCATTTCAGTGCATTCAATCACACTCACGAAAGGAAAGACACTGGTTCTTCTTGGTAAATGACACTCGCCTGAATGTTCTTATCAACAGTGGGAGCTTTTCACCTTAGGTGCTGAACAAAAATATCAGTGGGCCATGTCTGAAACACACTGTATTAAAATTCTGTCTGAAATTCTGAACCCTGAGAGTACTATGTGTAGGAGTGACGTGCAGTCAGGGAAGGCATAGACAGTTCTAGAAAATTATAAAATCCTGAAAAATACATAGTAAATTCATAAGAATGCAAAAAATGTTCTAAATTTGCTAGTATGAAGTTCTTTATAACTGTGATAGTATTTATGTTTAAGTCCATAAGCATCTAGAAACAAATTGCCATGTTTTACAGCAAGCTTTGTTCATTTTACTGACAGGACATAGGCTCTGCTTATCTCCCCATTGCCTTAACATTGTGTGGATTTTGGGGTTTGCGCATGCGTACTGAGTCTCTGCGTCAAGTCCAACAGAGGAGCAGAGACACTGACAACCACTGCTTTTGATGAGTGTGTAGCTACGTGAAGGCCCTGTTCATGGGTGTGTACAAAGTAAACCACAAGTGTACAGAGAGAGAGACGCTTCATTAGGGCATCAGTATTCCTTTCAGTGATCCACTTTCAAATGTACACATTAATTAAATGTGTTCACATGTGTTACATGTGTTAATGTACTCATTAATTAAATGTTTTCAAATGGCTACGAAAGGTTGTAAAAAGTGGACAAAATTACTTCAAGTCCAGACCTTGAGGAAACCAGTCATTGTGAGTTTGCTTGCTAGCAAAATTGGCTAATTTCCCAACACATAATGAAACGAGTGTAGCTCATGTTTGAAAATTGGTCTGTCATCAACGGTTTCTAGCACAAAGTGAGACTGTTTGTTTTTCAGATTTTAATGTATCACGCATGGGCTACATGCCATCTCTGAGTCTGAATGAAGTTCAAGACGTGGCTGCAGCTTTCTAAGAGATGAAATAATACACTCTAATGCCCTCAATTTGGCCTAGCTGTTTAGCTGCTAAAATCATGCGCTTGTCACAAAATTAATGTTTTTGCAGAGTTGTCTGCGCTAACCAATGACTTCATATATAGTCATTGGTGATAACCAACCAAAATCTTTCTCTGTAACCTGGCCTAGTTTAGCCGGCAAGATCGGTGACCCGATGTGACATTATCTGGAGTAGCCTCACAAAATAATACCCAGGGCCATTAGGTCACATCCAGTGTCTCCCTTTTTTTCTGCCACATCACTGTAGGCTACTCAGCAGTCAGGGCAACGTCATTGACAGTTGTGTGTGAAAACATACCAAACTTAAAAAAAAAAAATGTAAATAATAATAAAAAAAAGATAATAATACTAATAAATAAAGAATGAATTAAAAAAGAAAAACATGCCGCTCATGGTGTGTCTACATTTTTGCATGAATAAATTGCCCAGAATTTTTCGCCCTGATGTGAAAAGGCCTTGTGAGTGTGTAAGCGCTTCTTTCTGGTCTTACTTGTCTTTCCAGTGGTGCTGACCTGAGTAGCCGACCACCTCCTCAATCCCAGCCATCAGATGATCCAAAACCTGTAAGAATACAAAAGTGTGTTTGATACATATGTAGTGTGTGTGTGTGTACAGGGTGTATGTGTTTACTGGTAGGACTATTTAAGGAAGCTAGCATGGCTACAAATATAACCTTGTGAATTTCAGCTCATCATACATATCTATGGCAAGACATGAAAGAAAGTTAAGAGTTAACAGTTTTTTTTTTAATAGGGCATACTTTTTGTCAGAGTGAACTTGAAGTATGACCTTTGACTTCTAGAATAAAATCACTTCATCTTTGAATATAAGTAAACATTCTCACTAAATCTGAATCACCATGACCTTGAACTCTGACCTCCAAAACTGAATCTGTTGATCTTTTGGTCCAACTGAACACTCATGCAAAAACTGAAGAATATGCCTCAAAGCATTCTTCAGACGTCGGGGGAGATTAACAGACAGATGGACAGACAGACAGACGACGCCATAACACAATGCCTGCAGCCATGGTTCTTGCCAACACAGAGACATAAAATACATAAACATACTGTACTGCACTGCAAACACATTTTACTATAATGTCTTTATTGTTATGAACCTGTTTGACAACATTGGCTGAATCCTAAAGTCCCCTCAACCCTAAGAGTTAGCTGTAATGAATCAGCTAATCACAAAGTCAATGGACCTATTTCACAGCAGCCATTTTTCCAAGAAGTCGCAAGGTACGCACAGGTGTCACTAATGACATCCAGTAAGGTTCTGATTCTGCTAGACTGAAACAAAATCTTACTGGCTGTCATTAATAACACCTGTGCTTACCTGGCGACTTCTTGGAAAAATGGCTGCTGTGAAATAGGCCCATTGTGCAAGTTAAGGGTTCAGGGCTTAGAGCTTAATTGGTCATTGGAATTCAGTCACAGACTTTATGAAATAGTCCTTACTATGGTCTTTCAGATAGAATGTTTGTGTGTGTATGCGTGTATGTGTGTGTGTGTGTGTGTGTGTGTGTGTGTGTGTGTGTGGTCACTCACTCTGCAGTGTATCTCTTCCCCGAGTGAAGGCAGATCACTTCTCTTCCTCACCTCCAGCAGCTCCACAAGAGGCTTAATAGTCATACCCTAATACACACACACATACACACAGAGGGATAGAGGGTGGTGGGGGCATTCACACACACAGACAACACACACACACAAATGGACAATCAGATTACCCAAAGATACATCCTTAACACACACACACACATGCATACACACACACACACACACATACACACACACTGGCACAAATAAATTATCAGATTACCGAGAGACACACCCTCTTATATTTCCAAAACAGACTCTGTCTCTCTCTCTCTTCCACACCCACACCCACACCCACACACACTCACTCTTTCTCTCTCTCCCATGCTCTCTCTCTCTCTCTCTCACTCACTCACACACACACACACACACACACACACACACACATATTTGGACTATGCAACACTCAATTAGATTATCTCACTACTGGCTGAGTGGCTGGCTGTGGTGTAGATGTAGTGTTAAGCATATAATTGCCACTCTCCCTATAAATGCCTTTGACTGCAGCTGAAACAGGGTGAATGGGCTGCACAGAAAGATGGCTGACCTGCACAAACACAGTGAAGAGGATGACAGTGATGGTGGTGGTGATAAGAAGCTTTTTCATGGGAAAGTCGTCCATGAGGAACACCAGGGAGAAACAGATTGCCCCTCGCAGGCCACCGTAGGCAATGATGAACTGGTCCCTGAATGTCACAGTGTTGCGGCGCACCTTGTTGATCACTGCAGTCAGGAGCAGTACGCCTGAAAGAGGGGTATATGTAAGAACAACAAGAACTGATATTTATCTGCTTTTCCAAAGAGCTTTACAGTGTGTGTGTGTGTGTGTGTGTGTGTGTGTATGTGTTGGGGGGGGGGGCGCTCACTAACCACCACCAATGTATAGCATAACCTCTTGAATGATGCATGGCAGCCATAATGTGTCTCACCACACACCAGCTCTAGATGGAGAATGAATGAGCCAATTACAGTGGGGGGTGATTAAGGGGCTAGATTGAAGGAGCCAGGTTGAGACTTTAGCCTGTACACTGGTGAAAGCTCTACTTGTGCAATCTTCTATGACCATAGTAGGTAAGGACCTTGGTTTAAAGGAGAAATTGGGTGTTAATCAATCCATGGCCCTGTTGTCGGTAGGAAAAAGAAAAAGGAAATTTGATAGACCAAAGACAGAATAGTCAAATGGCAGTGAACAATAACTGAATGGGGCACAGAAACTCACTTTCAATTTCATTTTCCTATGCCCCATTCAGTTAACAGCAAGTTTTGCTCTATGTTTGCATCAAATTCACTCATCCTTTTTTCTGACAGACAGCACTCGGCAGACTCAAACAAGGTTATCAATTGAATCACACTGGACTTCTCCTTTAACGTCTCATCCGAAGGTCGGCCTCTCCTAAAGCGTATGGTCCCCATCACTATACTGGCGCATTGAATTTTTGGCAAGAGCAACTCAGGAAGTCTCCCATCCAAGTACTAACCAAGCCCAGACCTGCTTAGCTTCAGCGTACCGTTAGTATCACCACTGGCTGCCAGCATATGTATATGTAACAGAAACAGAGAGAAGTAAGGGAGTTTTATGATTGGGTAACTGTCACATTGCGCGCTGCTTCCTGCACATGACAAATCACAGGGAAGTCCCAGGGCTATTTCTTTGTTTAGCGACTGTCCACAATAGCTAATATGTAGACACACAGCTGATGTGTTGGTATGAGGGTAGTGTGTGCATATCTGTTTGCATGTGTACTCTCGTGTACAATTACGACGAAGATTAATATAATGTAGCCAAATCCAATGAATTCAATTTGTTACCAAATAATCAAAAGTGTGGGAGTATTCCAAGTGACGACAGGTTTTAAAGCCTACAAGAACATATTAATCAAAGAGAGGGCCATGTTAACAGTCCTATGTGTGTCATAAACCCATTATTAGCCTTTTATGACATGAACAGAGATGATCAGAGAGGATTAGAGAGTGCAGAGCTGTAGAAGGAGAACAGAGGCTTTGTATTGTGAGCAATAGAGAGCAGAAGACATCAAAGGAGAACAGGAGAGGTCTGGATCAGGAAACTAGTAGTTCAGCAAAAGGTAATTACACACACACCAAGAAGTACTCGTACCCCCCCCCCCCACACACACACACACACACACACGCAGCTGTCTGTCTAAAAGTGCAAGAAGGAAGACAGTGAGAAGTGTGGTGAATACAGAAACAGAGAGACAGGAAGAGTGTGGAGAACTGATGGCAGTTGAGACAGCACCAGCTGCAGGGCCTGGTGGAGGACCTCTCACCCACCCACGGCACGCCAGGCCAGGCAGAGGAAGAGGGTGCCCATGACGAAGGGCCAGTTCCACATGTGCTTGTCCTGGATGGTGGACACGCCCAGGAAGATAAAGATGAGGGTCTCACTCACGCTGCTCCACATCTTCAGGAAGTACTTGACGGTGGTGTGTGACTTCTCTGAGATGTTGGCCTCCACGTACTGCTTCATGCTCACCGCACACGACATGATGCTGCACATGTTACAGAATTGTAAAACAATTACACAAAAACAATTCTCTTTGGTCATCCCTTTCAACAGATCAATATGTTAACTTACACATTACCAAAATGGAAATGTCTGAGCAGTAGCTCTTTCAGTGTTTCAGCAGTAATTAGCATAGGTCACATTAAGTGCACTTAACTTACAAATTTCACAATCACATTTTTACAGATACAAAAATTTGTTGTAGGCTGCCTACTACTCAACAACTTCAAGACTATCAAATACCTGATCAACACAAATGACTTTTTTGACATCTACTGTATCTGCCTGTAATAACCTGACAATGAACCACTGATCTCCTTACGGTTCATGTTTTTTGAGTTTTTTTTTCAAATCACAGTGAATCTGTGAGGACATGTCGGCCTGTGAACCACTGAGCACCTGTGAAGTCACCAAACGTACTGAACACTTTCCTGCTTATGGAAAATCTTTCCCCGGGGAAGGCCTCCCCAAAGTAACCCAACTCACGCCATGATCCCAGAGATGTGCAGCATCTCCGAGGTGAGGTAGGACAGGTAGCTGAAGAGGAAGACGAAGAGTGGTGCGATGACCTGGGCGCGGGCCGTGAAGCGGGTCACCAGCGCTGCCACCAGGCCGAAGAAGATGCCTACCACCACACCACCGGCACCCACCAGCAACACCTGAAAGGCTCCCACCAGTACGTCTATGCTGCTCAGGGCAGGCATTCGCAGGAATGACTCAAACAGTTTATATGTCACCTGGGAGAGGAGGAGTGGAGGGGACACAGGGGGGTGGAGGGAAAAGGACAAGAGATGTGGAATGGGAAAAGAGGAGGTCAAGGGTCTAATTCTGTTATAAGGGAAGGATGTTGTATATTGAACGTTCTTGTTGTCAAAGTTTGATTTCAAGGAAAAACATCCCCAGTCCCCACACACAAACACACACTTGCAACTTAATTCAACTGCTTAGGCCCTTCTAGAAATGTACTTCCTAATCAAAGAACAGGCTAGCAGGCTAGCAAACCATTTTCTTCATTTGTGTCAACCCACATCTTACCTAACTGAACTAATTTTCTGTAGTTTAAATTAATCTCACTTGAAAGTGAAACTTCACACACACGTCCATAACACCTTCCCTCCCTCACCACAGCAACTGCGTCGTTAAGCAGCGACTCTCCAAACACCAGGATGTGCAGCTGCTCGTTGACGTGCATTGCCTCGAACACAGACAGCACCGCCACGGGGTCAACGGCGGCAATCAGGCTGCCGAACTGCAGGCAGTGGAAGAGCGAGAGGCTCTGGAGATCCGTGGCAGGAATGACCAGGCACAAGCCGTGCAGAGAAAACCCGATGCCCAGCGCATTCCATAGCGTGCCCGGTACGGCATACAGCAGGATGGTGCCCAGGTTCTCGAAGAATAGACGACCCGGCAGAAAGTAGCCAGCATCCAGCACGATGGGCGGCAGCAGGAACAGGAAGAAGGCGTCGGCGCTCAGTGTGGGCGGGGGCGTGTGGCGAACACCGTAGATGGCCCCGCCCACCAGCAGGCCCACCACGATGAGCAGGCAACTCTCAGGCATGACGGCGGGCAGACGTCCCGACCAATGGAACCCTGGGGAAAAAAAACAACTGTTTCCTCTCATTCATTGACTAGGAAGTTTTCAATCTGATGCAAGGCTGCTAAAGATTTCCTTGACAATAACACAGGCCACTTCTGTCACTAGACCAACAGTCAAAATCAGCTTTAAGTTGTGCAAATGAAGTACAAAACCTTGAGATAAAATTCATGCTCCCTAGTGTTCAATTGCTCATATCCTCAGGCTATGTTTAAAAAATCTCCCCCTTCGTGCAATACTATGGCATCACCCAAAGGACAAAATTCAATACTACAGGTACACAGAATATTCTCAAAATTACACACAAACCACACTGCAATGTGTAGAGAGAAAATCAGACGTATTTATACAAAAAACATAGAAAGACTATTTTTAAAGTGGTCTTTTACATATGTATGAGAATTTGATCAATGGAACAAATCTCATTTGTTGTCCATATGCTGTTAAGCAACAATTTCTGACAGGCCGCCAGTTAGGCCAGTGGTTCCCAAACTAACTGCCAGGTACCCTCTGAGACATTCATGTGTCCGAGTTCCCTGAGCAACTTGCTATTGCTTGCTAACAATTAATTCATAAAAAAATATATATTATATAATATATATTGCTGCATAAATAAAACGTGAATTCATATTGGTATATAAAAATATATGGTAATGGTAACTGTATTATATTAAGCACAGTTTAAGTGTAAGATCTTTGTCTACGTGCATCTGTACCTGAACTTTATTCTGGTGAGACCTGAGAATCTATTCACAGATTTATTTTGCAGTTTGACAGCCAATGATTTAGGCCATTCCACCATCTCATGACAATCACTGACATCATTTCAATATATCTAATCTACCTAATAAGGAAAGAGTGATAATTTCAGAATCTTGTGCAAGCTTCCCATAAAAATTTATTGCAAATCTGTAAGCATTACAAAAGCATTAAATGAAATACTTTTAACATAACAGAGACAATCAGTGGCACAACACAAAGTGTTTCAGTCTTGAGGAAAAATGGTATCATGTTACACAAAAAATGGCATGTCGTCAAATCAATACCAATTATGAGGTTGCAGCTTCTAAAGAGTGACTCGACATCTTCTCAAACAAAAAGACAGTGAAAACAAACTCACCCAGTTTAGCCAGGGATGCCAGCATGATCCACAGCACAATCTCAAAAGGCATCTGCACGTGATTGTAGTCTACACCAAACACCTGGAAGGTCTCAGCATGCTGACCTGGAGCTCTGGTGCTGTTTCCTGTTGAAACTACAGGTCTGTGAGGTGAAGCCAACGTTCGTGGCACTGTTAGAAAAAGTACAAGGACGAACAACCACAGATGACCATGTCCCAGGGGGGACCTGGTGCTCCAGAAAGTGTTCCACATGGTGTATCGAGGACAACAGAGTGGAGACAGGAGAATAGTAGGTAAAAGAAAGAGCTAACGGGATAAGGGAGAGGGGAGAGGGACAGAGAGAGAGAGAGACTGAGAGGATAGAGAGACAGAGAACGTGAAACAGACAAATCAAGCGGAGGCAGACGACTGAAGAAAAAAAAAAACGAAAAACACATTTGAGCTCTGCTTTCCCAGCTCAGTTTGACCACTTCCCTGCTCCACCCAACTCTGTAGACAGCAGCAGCAGCAGCAGCTCTGATAGAAGCAGGCTAACGGCCTCTAATGTGCCCAGGAATCCCTGAGCTAGCACAGGGGCTCTCCCTCCCAGGCCTCTATTCATCCACTCACAACAACACAGAGGGGCAGCTCAGACGTGCAGGGTGAACTGGGCAACTGAAAGGCATGAGAATTGAAAGGTTTAATATGGCTGACCATGGCAAACGTCATGATAAAGAGCAACCACTGCATTACTGGTGAGATGAAGGGTTAAACTAGTCTGATGGGCCTTTGGTATCCGCTGAAGCATTAGCCAATCCAATGCAATTTTGCACTAGTCTTTTATGTCATTGACGCCACATTTTAGTCCTGATTAAGTCAAATTTGTCTTTGTTAAATCTTGACTCTTAGGTTGAAGTTTCAACTGAGAATATTACAAGGTATTAAACAACGAAACAACTGGTAACTCGAGTTTTCACACACAAACTTTAATTAACATTGTGTTAGTTAGCCCATGAAGGTACTACTTACGAGCTACTTACCCATGGTGAGTAGCCACACTTCATGAAGAAGTTGGTTTTTCAGCTGAAATTAGCTAAGGCGGTAAAGTACAATACCACTGACATCTGCTTAAATACAAATCCTGACATGGCTCTGTAAATACACAAATCTCTATGTCTTTATATCTTTAGGATTTAGTTAGGAAAAAAAGCAACAAGTAGTCCTAGGCTACCTTAGCTAACTTCACAACGTTAGCTTTAACTCTAGGTCTCAGACAAGTACACAATGATAGCAAAATTGTAATTTACTAACAGATAAATATTGATAAGATAAGAACGTTAGCTATAAGACCATTTAGCATTCTCAGTATTAGTTATAGTTACGAATTTGCAATTTATGGCGCCTGTTAATCCCATCGTCTAATGCTATCAAATGTTAAACCTCTGACAACCATTGAACAGGCTTCAAGAAGGACAAATCAGATGGCCAAGACTGATCTGTTCATTTCACAAACTCTTCAAAATTAACTACTTCACTTTGTTTTGTTTGCTTACCTCACAACTTCTGTTTCTTCCCTCCCTCTGCCTTACCAGGAAGAGATCTGGGTACCTAGAATGGGTAACTAGAACCTAGCCTAACATTAGGCTACTTACTCTCTTTGGTTCATGCAGTCAACACATGGCAACAACAAAGAATTCATTTTAGGTTCATAAATCAATTCAGTGTAGTAGTAGTAGTAATAATAATAATAATAATAATAAAGTGCCATCATAACAAAAGGTTTTCCTAGACTAACTACGTTAAAAGCTTAAGAAAGAAACATAGACAGCAAATCACATCACATATTTTTTCGCAGGCATATACCTAGTCTGTTGTTCCATCAAACCGACAGTGGGAGGCAGCAATAACTAAGGGAAGAAATGACCCAGCACATTATGAAGGCCTAGTTTGAGGATGTTTTTTCAACCTACATTTATATCAGCCAGTAGCCTCTTTGGTGAACAAAAAAAAAGTTTTTCATTACAAAAGTGTTGCACAAGAACTTTGCAACTTTTATTGCTAAAACATAAAGGCCTAGCCTAATCAATGTAACATTTGTCTTTCAAAACTTCTGTACTTTCAGTAAGCACTAGGGCCAACTGCTTCTTCTTGCACAAGACCCCAATGAAACAGCAACTGAGGAAATTGCCAACTTTTCAGAAATTGATGGGGCATCCCAGGAGCGATCAAATGAAGCCACATAGCAATAATAGTATCTGAAGAATATGTGATGTTTTCAAACAAAAAGGGTGGCATTTCAAAGCATTGTTTTGATGTAGTTTAGACACGGAAATATGTGGGAAAGACTGGCTGGTGGACAACTAATCAACACCCTGTGATGAACACCACACTGGATATGTTTAGAGACCCAACCCCTGCAGATCAATTACTAATAAAGCCATATGCAGATACTGGAAAATTTACTTGAGTAGCAGACTAATTAAATAATTATAGATAAAGATCAGTTGTGGAGTCCGTGTTAGGGAAGCAGAACGGAAGAAGGAGGTGTCTGTTAAAAAGAAACGGCTATAAAGTCAAAAAGGGTAAAGACAATGGTTCTGAGTGGAGATTCTAGAGCGGAGAGCTGAGCACTCTACAATCTTTGGTTCTGATTATGTGTTGCCTGAGGACTGGTTCTAGATTAGGCACCAGCACTGTGGTGGAGTAAACAAGCTAAATGAGCCTTAGCAGCCCATGACCCTATTCACCAATTAAATTTTTCTTTTTTTCAACTATTTTAATAGGTATTGGCACTGCAGAACACCCCACAAGAGCTCCCATTTTAAAGATGCTCTGATCAGTCTTCAGAGTTTGTGGTTTGTTATTATCCTAAACCCACCTAGCTCCTGGCTGTGTGCAGCCAACTCTTTGACACCGTGCATGTTTCTGGTGTGGACATAACATCCAACTGTCATGATAGCTGGCATGTTTTTCCCCTTTTAAATGGTCCACATTCAAGCTACTTTTAATTGAAGGGAATGTCAGTGGAGTTACACACAAACAAATAATCAGATATCAGTCTGATTTTTCACCGATTTATTATTCATTTCTCCAGTTGGAAATTGTCATGTAACTCAAGAAATCCAATTGAAAGCAGATTTTTAAAAGTCTGATTAAATGAACTGGAGACAGATGTTTGATGAACTATCTTTTCTGGAGTGTTCGATTCCAGTGTGATTATTCTGTTATGTAACCAAATACGTAAGGGATAATGAATGATACGGCATGTGTATATTCAGATTATAATCAGAGTTTATGAATGGAGATGTGTAATCAAGATTCTATAGAATGCATCAATGGAATCAAAGAAATCAGATGTCTGAATGCTCTGATTACTGCTTTAATCAGATTTCTCTGTGCATGGAACCATACTGTGTGAGAATTCACCTTTTGCATTTTTTTTGCTGTGGTATTTTTGTGTTTACTTATTAATTTCCTTATGTATAGTTTGTGTATTGATTGTCTTTTGAGCTTCCCTTGGAATTAGTTATGGTTTGTTCAGTCAGTAAAGTTCTTTTGTCTCAGTTTGTAGAGTTTGAGGGTTTTTGTTTGAACTTTTTGGGAAATAAACCAATGCTTTTGTTAATTCCTCAAACCAGTGTCTTTGTGTTTACTGCTTGATCCCTAAAAATATGAAATTAACAGATGAATTCATGTTTGTTTGATATTTTATTGCACTAAAACTAAAATGATGTCAACTTTGGACAAATTCTTGGAAACCTGGAAAAACAGTAGTCCACAACTTGTTTCTGACCTTTAGAACTTCTGTGTCGAAATGGTACTGATAGAGATAGGAATGGGGCAGATGACCAAGCAATAGTTAACGGCAGGCAGGAAATTTCTGAGATTCTGATTTGACAAGGAATTATGAAAGCATTTGTGGTCTCATATAGGTCTCTTCTCCTCCGCTTGTGAGATTCGTAGGACTGGAGAGCTGAAGTGTGAGCTGACCACCCTGCTGTCCCCTCCCTGGGTGTGCATGTAGCTCAGCACAAGACTGCGGGCCTCATCCACCTCCAGGCCCTGCTCTAGCGCCACCTGGTGGCTGAGCTGCTGAACTACATATCCTGGAGGCAGTGGCACTAGAAGGCTCCATCTGGGGGATGTGCCCGGACGCACCAGTCTCTCCTGGAGGTACTGACTGTACACCTCGGTCAACTTGCTCTCCAGGTAGCCATTAAGCATGGAGTTGGTCAAGGGCTCTCCACCCTGTAAGGTAATACTGCTGTCCATCACAAGGTAACCATTGTCTGGTACAATTCCCCCCAACCTCTGCATTACGGGGTCTATTGGGAGAAGCGCAGAAGCATCCTCACTAGGTCTGTAAGTATCTTGGTCGCTGAAATCTTGCTGAACTTTTGTCCGCGGCCCTTTTCTCTGGGGTACGCTGGAGCAGAACTGGGTGTAAAGGCTTGTGGGCTGCAGTGGAACCTCAGGTGAACATCTGGGATGGTGATGCTCAGGGCCGGGAGCAAAGGTCATGGGTTTTGGATTAGATAGAGCACCACCGATGCTCTGGACAGTACCCAGCTCAAACTTCACCTGACCCACTTCCTCTTTCACAGAAACAGCTTCATTGGGAGACAGCAGAGAAACTACTAAGACTTAAAGCAAATCAACAAAGCAAACATTCAAATCTTCCTATTTTTTTTTGTCTGTTTGTTTTATTTCATGTTTGTCAGTATTGTTTCCAGTCAGAAATGCATTTTAACTTGTCATATACATGAATATATTTCATATTGTAAACAGGTTAGTACCATGGTATTATCAATCTAAGACCTTTTGAATGTTTTGAACCATTTATTTATGGTCTGCAGGCCTCCCTAAGCTGTGCTCATGCAATTCTTAATAATCTATTCTATCTATAAAACACTCTTGTGGTGTGCTTATGTGTGAATGGTGTGTTCATGTGTATGTAAATGCACACAGACACACACATACTGTCCACCTGATCTACACTTACTGTGGTCTCAGCTATTAGTTTTCTTATGGGTAGTCATTTTTGAATAGAAACTCCGAAGGCGGAAAAAGGATGAATCAAACAAAAATGATCAGAATTTGTGTGTGTTTGAATGCCCTGTAGTGCTTCATGACCATCAGATTAAATGAACTACGTTTTTGGCCCATTTTGGCCCATGCAGATTGACTATGACACAATAGAAGGGTTAATATAGTATAATGATAATTATGGTAATGTTCGAGCTTTTATGTCGTTGTTGATCCTTTTTGTGATCATTTTGGGATATGGTAAACCTCCATAATAACACAGCAAAAGACTGAATATTATATCCAGTAAAAACTTCTGTTCTTACCTCTTTGAGCTTGAATGTCTTTATGTCCATCTGGTCCCTCAAAGTGAACAGAACTGGCAGAAGACAAGCCACAGGGGTCTGGATCAGAGTTTGTGTTGTCTTTATAACACAGCACTCTCAAGAAACCCTCTGCAAGCATTGCCACGTTCAGACAAACCCTGAGAGGAGATGGAAACAGAGTTGGTGTAAAATGTTGAAGAATCTATGACAGTAAAGAAAAATCAATGAAATATGTCTGACTTACCATTATTGCTACATAATGGAACATGTTGGCATGAGTTATTCGTTTTCAATAATGTGGTAAAGATTCTGTAGTTATGCAACATAGGTTGCAGCATCTGGTCTATCTTACAAAGAAAAATTCTTCAGCTCAGACGGCTGTATGTACTAAGTATAACTCAGAAATTAATATTTTTGTTCTTATCTAACTTCTAACAAAACACGTAGCAGCTGACAATCTTACCTGTTGTTGATAAGAAAGGTAGCTTAAAAGGTAACAAGGAATATCACAGCATGGTTTACATGTTCAGTTGCTGTTTTTGGTTGCTTTTGGTTCCTTAATTCCTTTCTTAATACTTGGAGTGAACTGAGATTCTCCCAGCATCAGAAGGTCCTCTTTCTCCCCTCTGAAAACAGGAAGTGAGTAACCAGAGCAGGGGGCGGCATTTTAACTTAAACGAAAGTTCTTCATGCTCCAGCAACGAGAAAGTCCAGCAGCTTTTTTGAAATGCCAAAATTAGAATGACATTTTAACATCTGCCATGGACCAAACAGATTGCTTTTTCTTTACATACCAACAACAGCGAGATAGTCTTTCTCATTCCTTGATCAATATGATCAATCTATAACGTATGTTTAAATGTATAGCAACTTACACAATATTCGATACCATACCAAATTATTTGATAATTTACAAGATATTGCAGACAATAAGGACTAGGGCAATCCTGTGCAAAGTGGACTTGCATCTCTAATGCCCATAAAATGACATATTTGAAAGATGTCAGCAGTACAAGATAAAAGACAGAACAACACACAGATGACAATACCAAGATTTATGTATTTCTCTGCTCCCTTATAACATGTTCATATTCATTTTTGGCATGTGCTTCATCTTCCTCGTATTCTGACTTTACTTCTTTTATTTCCCCATCAAGTAGAAAATTGTGCACAATAACAAAGAGAGTACAAATAACAGAAGCAAAACTGACACACAGTGATATACACAACAATGTTCATACAAAAAGCACAATTAAGACTACTGCAATCAGCTCCATTATAAGCAGAAACAGATCCATCTGGAGACTGTTATGGTCACATCATTGTCATAGTAGCCCTTTGACTTCTACTAAATGCTTGGGTATGGACAAGGCCTGGGGTTTATTATTAAAAGCAAAGGGTTAACTCTTTTGCTTTTCACTTGAAGGCTAATATGCAGTGGATTGCGCAGTGTTGTGATAGAGGCACTAAGTCTTGTATCCTTAACACAATGTGCTACAGGTAACAGGACATAAATGATTTTACTAGTCTGGAGGTCTCATTAGGCTACACATTGTTGTCTGTCCAAATGAAATCATCAAGATAAACATTCATTATTGGTAATTACTTTAACAATCATGTATGGTGGTAAAAAGTGAACTGAAAGGCTAATGACAGCTACATGGTACTACTGATTAGCCCTATTACCTGTATGACTACTCTACCAACAAAAATATCATGTGAACAACATAAGAAGGCATTCATGTTTAGTGACAGAAGCAACAGCCCTCATTACATGGAGGGATCATTATTAAGGATTATTGTGGCGGAATGTACAGATGACCAAACTGGGACAAATGCCAAGCCAATGTGAGTTTTGTTTTCTTGTTCAAGATCTGCTTGTAGATGCAGGTTGAAGTGGATTCTGCTGCGCTGAGCTGTGGTACCAGATACATCAGAGACAGTGCAGTGGGTGGATGGAAGGATGGGAATGAAAAGGCGGAGGGATAAAGAAAGAAAGGATAAGAAAGAGACTACTGCAGTCCTTTCTTGGCAGCTGCCTCCGCCTCCTGTAAAGTAGAAGACAGAAACTGAGGTCAGACCAGTAGAGTAGGCCAAGGCCAGCTAAGACAGTAGTTTGAGCTATGACCACATTTACATCAAAGAGTGGATTTGTACACTTTTCATGCACATGTTTGAGATAAAATGCATTGTTTCTTTTCATTTGATTGCTGTAATCACGCCATAAGATCAATATACATCTGGAAAGGTTTATGCTTTCGCAAGCACTATTACTGTAAACAGCCCACGGGGAAGGTTTTATAAACATTGTCCCTTGAAATCCCTTTCGCCTTCTGTTTGAAAATAGTAACAAGCCCAGCAGCAGAATAAGATCGTAATTGCTACCATGAACCAGCACTAAATTAGCAGCTGGCCTGAGAACCTTTGGTAGCATTATCTGTCTTTTTTCATACATACATCTGTGAGAAAGTATAAATGATTTTAAATGTAAATGCTGCACAATTACTTCACCATAACCTTTGGCCATAGCAGGTGAAAAGAAGGCGGAAAAGCCAAAAAAGGCCTTTCTTCATCGCCACATCTTACAATGCCCCACCCACTGCAATACCCTGCTCAGCAGTCAGGGGGCAGCAGAGGGCTGTGTGACTGAAGGGCTTGGGAGAGCTTATGCTCTTGCGTTCACACTCATACACACACTCTCTCTCTCGCTCTGTTTCTTTCACACAAATACACATACACACACACACACACACACACACACTGGTAGTGGTGGCAGACAGACAGGCAGGATGCTGGGCCTATTGATGCGTGAACCTTTATGAGGCACGGCTTAATTAACAATCTGCCTCCCAGTGCTAGACAGAGCCCCTACACACGTATGCGCGTACACACACACACACACACACACACATTATATCTCTCTTTCTCTCTCTCTCTCACACACACACACACACACACACACACACACATATGCATGCACAAACACACACACACACACACACACACTTGCCCAGTTCTCCACAGGGACAAGCAGTCTCCCCAGTGGGCAGCAGTCTGGTCTGCCAGTTCCCATAGGGCCTAATGCTGCTGCTGCCAAGACTTGTGCCCAGCTCCCTTCACACTGCACTGATCACACACGCCGCTTGGAAGAGGGGCTGCCATTGGGAGGGCTGTGTGTGTGTCTGTTTGTGTGTGTGTGTGTTGTGTTTGTGTGTGTGTGTGTCTGTGTGGAGGTTACAGTTAATGTGTGTGTTTTAGGATGTCATGATGGATTTATGTTTACATGTTTGTGTCACAGCCTCTGTGACAGTGATTATTGTTTGTATGTGTGTGTGTGTGTGTGTGTGTGTGTGTGTGTGTGTATGTGTGCGTGTGCTTGTGTGTGTATGTGTGTGCAGGTGTGCGTCTGTGTGCAGGTGTGCATACAATGTACATGTTCCTAAGGTAGAGAGGTAGAGAATTGGGGAACATTCCACACTGTATGAACAGATGTGAACTGATTCAAACAGACAGTAATACCCTCACCTTTGACCCCGGAGGTGCAGTCAAGCCTAGAAAAGCGTAGACAACATTGTCTTCCCTTGCATTAAAGAAGGCCTCATAGTTCTGAAAAACACAGCAGAGGATACAAACAATGTTTATGGAAAATCACAGCACATTTTCATAACCTTACATTACATCTAATACCTTTAGGTTATAGTTTATGTTATAACTTAAGGATCAGTCCCTGTGTCAGCAGCTGCAGGTAATCAACTGTGAGCATTTCTAATTACGGATTGTGTTCGGTTTGTGTGAAAAGTGAAAATAAATGTGTTGGGTGAGCTGAGTGCAGTTCAATAGCCTGCATTAGTACACCAGGAATTTGACTAGCTTGGTGAAAAGAGACACCCATTTGGGCTGTGTGTGTGTGTGTGTGTGTGTACAAACACACAAAACTGAAGTCATGAAGAGTGGGTGTGTATCCATTCTCATAGCAGGTGTGTTTGTCCACAGGCTAAAACTCTCTTTTGTCTGTGAAATTCAGTGCTGCTCAGTTTTCATTTTCATCCCCACAGATTTCATTATAAACCAGCTGCCTTATTCATACACATGCAGAAGTAATGCAAAAGTACGGTAAACTACACTAAACAAATACACAGGCCTCATGGCTTTGAATGAAGTCTTATGGATAGGTAGTTTAAGCTCTCACATCAACTGAAATAAGTGTGTTTTCACAACTTCAGTCGCATAGAAAGGACAGGTTAACACATTCATATAAGCCTACTTTTAAGGACACTGAAGAAAGATTTAAAGCTCCAGTGAAGATGGCGTGGTTTTCATTAAGACTCATTAAGGTTGTTTGTACTTCTAAACCTTGGCCTAAAGTAAGATAGTCATCATGCTATGACTGATGTTTGGTGGATGTGTCTGCAAGCCATGCATTTTTGGAATACTTTGGCTCACCAGCTCTGAGTCAGTGCAGGCAAACTGACTCTTGTCACTGGCTCTGCTATAATTTCAACAAAGTTAATGAAACACACGATTTTTTCGTGTGAAATTCAAAAAAAGGAGAGAGATTGTCTAGTCTTACAGTGCCTGGCCAAGATGAGTCCAAACCCCCCTGCTAAATTGCAAAATACTGTCAACTTAACAAGGTCCAGGTTCACTTTTGAGATAACAATATCAATGTTATGAATGATTTTATACTAATTTGCACTGAATCTATATAATTTTATATTTGCTGCAAAAATGTCAGCTGGTAAGTATAGATAGGTTGAGAGTCAATTCCAGAATTGCACTGTTAACAGAGACAAATAGATCACACACACACACACACACACACACACACATGCATGCATGTGAATACTACATGAACATAAACACATGAGAAGTGTCATTTAAGTGTATTTTGGTCCCTTGGACTGACCCCACAGTATCGTTCCTCGTTGAAGATTTGCGGAGGCAGAGGGTTCCCCGTTGTGGGCCTGGACTCTTCAGGGACATTCTCCCGCATCCATTTCCTGTTCTCCTCACTGTTGGCGATATCACACTCCTCAAACTGGATCTTGTTGACCTCCAAGAAACCCATGACATCCTGCTGCTGTTTCTTGATCTGAGAGGTGCAGTGTGGGGCAAATGGAGAGAAGAGGAAGATTTTTTTATACTGACACATATGAGAAGAGACTAAATGCAAGCCAGTAAAGGAGCTATGTGTAAGTATTTTAGGTTACAACGTCCAAGAATAACCAAGAAACAATAACACATCACCACATGGTCGCTGTATTACAGTAACCACCAGTGTTGTCTTAAAGTACTCGAAGTCCCACTTGAGTAAAAGTACAGATACTCTGCCAAAAAATGACTTTTGTTGATTGAGATGATTTTTTAGTGTACTTAAGTTCAAGAAGTGACCTATAAATAGTAATGAAAGTAAAAGTACAAGCAGGCAAAAAAGTCTGTTTAAAACATGTAGCTTACAACAAACTTCAGACAATGTCAAAAAAGCCTGATAGAAATCGCACACACACACACACACACACACGAAAAATGGTGCCTACATCACATCTACAGGTTTAATGAAGAATTTGTTATGAGCACTTGTCTAATGACAAGTTGGCTTCCCTAAAACTTTGTTGCTGTCACTCAGGATATGTTATGAAGTAAAAGTAAAAGCTGACAGATTTAAAGTAGTAAGAAGTAGAAGTAAAGTATACTCCAAAAACATGCTTAAGTACTGTAGTGAAGTATTTATACTTAGTTATAATACACCTCTGGTAAATATAATGTGAGTGAATGCAAGCCTGAGTTCAAGACGACTCATAACCAAAAGTATCCGACTATAACTACACATAGCTCCTTTAAACACTACCATACATGGGTTAAACAACACACTCCGTACATGGGTTAAGCCTAGTCCTGGATTAAACAGTCATTCGAGATTTTATTTTTACTAATAAAAACAGCCTCAAATTTGGGACTGGTCCTAATACATTTAATACAGGAAACCAGTCTTGTGTTTGTAGACATGAGACAAGCTTAACAAACAAAATCAAACCTGTGGTTATGTTCTGCAGTCTTTAAGTATTAGTACTTTATCCAAAACCTTGAATAACTTATTGGATTATCAATGCCAACACATTAACAACTGTCATCAACTGAAATATCTGCTGCAAGCAGCTTTTGGCAACTGAGGGCAGGCCAAAGTATTTGCAGCACTTTGCTGCATTTGTTAAAGTTAAATGTTATCCAGTCAGAAAACTGTATCTACTTGAAACAGGTAGTGAAAGTCCAGTACAATTTTATAGAGGTGCCCTCATATAAAGGTCATAATTGACTTTTTAGTGCTTTGTAACTTTTTCTTGGCGCTTATCTGAGGAGAACTGTTACAGTTGGGAGGAAGGAAGTTGGTCTATTTTTCAGCTCTCCTGTGCTGAACCTAACTTCTTCCTTTCACCACATGCCGTGAAGAAACACTGCTGTTCTAGACTTCTCTAGTTTCAGCTTTATAGTTGTTGGTGACCTAAAACCCCTTGTGACTTTCATGTCCCTCATTTACAACTGCAATAATACAGCAACACACACAGAATAGATGCCATGTTGTGGTAGCAAACATATTTGCTCATCTCTAAGTTTGTTAATCTTTTGGCAATTTACAATCAGCACCACAGACTGAGTCAAGACTGAGATCACCATGGGTCATACAGGTTGCACATTTGGCTTGGTGGATGGACAGTGGTTGAACATTAATCTGCACTACTTTCACTGTTGTAACGCAACACCTTCACTTGGCTGTTTGACCTCATTCTCTCCGGCTGAGCATCAGCACAGCTAGCCAGCATCAGCGTCACGCTGGATAAAATCATTTGTGGAGGAATGCAAGCAATTATTATCGTCATGATTATGGTAACGTTGGAGCTACCAACCGGCTCTCGGACTGTGGGAGAGGCGCCAGGAAATCCTCTCATGTCAGCAAAATGTTTGAGCTTCGTTTGTTTTATTTATGACCTGATCTGTCCCATGGAATGCAGCGAGATGAATGGCCTCCTTTTTTTGTGGGTATAATCTCTTAGACTTTCTCCGTTTTCCAGTGAGAAGCAGCGGCGGGGGTCGGAGGTAGACAAGGCGGAACGGCCAAATGAGCAGCAAACAAAAGCCTGTCTGTGACACGCTTCAACCTGAAGATAAAAGGGGAAATGACAAAGAGGAAATGGTGGCTTGACAGTCTGGGTGTGTTTGCACGTCTCAACCAAGAATAGGATGTCAGTGAGAATTTACCAGTGATACAGAAACAGAGGGAGAGAGAGAGAGAGAGAGAGAGAGAAACAAACCAATAAAAAAACAGTAAAAAAGGAAAGATAAGGGTAAAAAGTTCAGGTGGGAGAAGAGGGAGAATCCCTTCAGAAGGCACGGAAGGCTCCAGAAGTTAATGATGTTTCTAGGGCGCTGTGGTGCACAGGCCTGTCTCTCTGCATTTGGTCTCAGCGTAAGGGGAGAGGACTGCCTGACTCAGAGAAGAATGCCCCTAGAAGGAGAGACGGAAGCCGGGCTGATCTGCCCGTGAGCCTCCCAGCCGGGAGGAGGGAGATGGTCAAACCCACGCCAAATATGGCCAGCTGAGAGCACTCAAGTCCATGTCGGCTCAGCTGGGCCCACTGCTGCTTCCAAACTATCACCCAGCACAGCACAGGGGGAAGTAGGAGACAGACAGCCTTGCACAGATGGGTGGAGGATGGGGGGTGTGCAGTGTAGGAGTGCATTCATGCACATCACCTACAGCATGTCAAAGGTAGCAGGTTTGCTCTGCACTGCGGAGTTGTACAGGAGGTTTGGGCATGTGGACAGCCCAACGACCAGCATCTTTTGTTTGCCAATCCCATTACTCTCTACAAGACAAACAAATTAGACTTTGCATACTGGCTTTGGGAGGCAAATATTTCCAACTGGGAGTCCAAGAGATCAGGGTGAATGCAAAGCTGGCTAGTTTGACTACGTTGCTGGCAATGTGAAAAGCGCTTGCATGGAGAAAGAGAGGAGAAGAAAAAAGACAACGACTAACACAGCTGCTATGTTGCACTTCGACTGACAGGGGTCTGATGGGAATGGGGCTACACCATTGCAAAAACCCTTCCCTGTAAAAAAGACTGTGAGGGCAAAACAGCTTTCCCCTCGTTCATTGCTCTCTCTCTCTCTTGTTCTCTCTTTCTCTTTTTTTCTCTTACTCTCTCTTGTTCTCAAGGGCCACCATCACAAAACCTCCATTGTACCTACGCCAAGCTAAATTAATTTGGAAGGGAACTACGCCAAACCCCATCTCCCACCACCTTTCTTTGTAAATCAGGTCCATCTCTCTCTCTCTTTCTCTCTCTTTCTCTCTCACACACACAAACACACACATTGTCTCTCTCTCCTTCTCATTCTGACTTTCAGACTTCTATGTAGGCTGTCGGTGCTGTCCGCCACTGTGCTTCGTCTATCTTATTAAAATGGGTGTGGAGATAAACATGTCTGCATTCCTGACAAAACACTTATCTGACCATCTGTGATGTGCGAAGCCCCGGATATGACTCTAAATGTCTCTTTACATTTGAGCACATTTACTGTTAAGTTAAACAGTCAAAGATTTATAGTCAGTACAGACGAGTTATAGTCAGTTCTAACAATACAGTTAATAGTTAAATAAAACACTTTCTAACGGGCAATAAAGCCTGATCCAAGTGTATGTGCATGAGTGTACATGTTAGTGAACGACTCAGCAGCAGAGTAGAGCAGATCATATATGGACAAATTATCCCATAACAACCACCACACCCTTTTACAACACCAAAGGAACTGCTCTTTTTCATCGAGATAAGAAGGCTGCTATCAGTCTAATTGGGGGAATATGTGATGTCATTCACCGAAGAGTGCAACACAACAACCACGTCAGGATGTCTTTCCCCATACTGACTCGCTTGACGTGGGTTAATCAACAGAGCCTCCAGGCCCGACAGCAATCGATATCCATCAGTGACTTTCTACTAGCCACTCCTATTGATCATCCGGTGTGTCTACTGACTGTGCCAGAACACAGAGCACAGGGTTCAGATTATAGCCCATTAGCAGTTTAAAGGTTGTAAAGAGCAATCAGATTGTTGGATCACAGGGTTCCTAAGTGATTCTTAGGCAGCTATGAACCGATTCTTCATTAGTACCGGGAAGTGTCTTTCCCATGAAGACCGAACTGGCTAAGTGAAAGATTTAGCCTTGATGTATTATGTAACTTTTTTCACATATTTAGTGCTGATTTTTTTTAACTGAGTGTCTCCCTCCTTGTTCCTGCTATTTGTGATCATCTGTCTTGCTGTTAACTTTAAAACCAACATGTATAATTAGTATTCAGTTATACATGCAAAGCGGCCATATGCACGCATACACAACCACTCGAAACCAAACAAATGCACACACACAGCCATGAGCATCCGAATTTCAAATGTGTCTGCTAACAACCTTCCATATTTACAAAAATTAGTGTGAGGGGCCTTGACCTTCTGCTGGTGAGGTTAGCCTCCTTCAGAATGACACAGACCTTGGATGAGCTGCCAGAAGGTTGACATCATCAACTCAGAGTAAAATGGGACCTTGTGTTTTCAGCATGTTTGGGTAACACACCCATCTTTCTCAGGGCCAGCGTGCTTTGCACAGAAACACAAACCTCCTCTCTTTCCCTACCTTCCTCTCGTCATTGCCTGGCCCTCTACTCTACAGTCTAGCTCTATGGAGCTTGGCAACGGGTGGATTTTCTGTTCTCAGGGGCCTGTATGGATTTTCTCTCTCTCTCGCTGTCACTCTCTCTCTCTCTCTCTCTCTTTCGCTCATTCATAAACTAAGGGATCCGGCTTGTGTATCTGTTTTGGCCATCAGGTAGTGCTGCTGTCCTAAAAAAACAGCTGACTCATGGCGACAACAAGAACGGCTCTCAACATCAAATCAAAACAGAACTGATGGCTCTATACAGCAGTACATACAGGACAAGGAACAGGTTGAGGTCTTAAGGAAGGTAACCTGTTTACCTCAAATTACCTTAATACAAGCCAAAAAAAGTCTATGGACGGGCCATGAAAGTAAATGGGTCATTTCTAGCTAACTCAGTACAAGGCCTATCTCCTTTTTTATCACCCGTTGTTAAAGTGTGTGTGTTAATTCACTTTCATACTGTTTGACAATAAAGTATTAAAACTAAATGCACTCAGGATTAGAGATATATATCTTTTATATCTTTTGATATGATTTTAGATCTCTAATCTGCCTGCTCCTCATTTATTCAGTTTTACTGTTTATCCATTTTTTTGGTCTGATTTCAGAAGTTGGTGTTTATAACATGTTATTGACACGTGTACCCAATAGTAAGAAGTGTCGTTGTGGTCAGAGTGGGACTACTGTAGGACTGACAACTTTCTGCACAGGTTAGTGAGGCAATCTTTCATTTGATCAGTTTGTTAATACATTTTTAAATCAAAGACCTGCAAATCTAAGGCACTACCAGCAGTCTTCCTGATTTTAAGATAGCCCTCTCTCACTCATCACTCAATCACACACACACACACACACACACACAGACGAATGCTGTCCCACACATACACTGTTTGTGCTTAAATTTGTTTAAGCCAATCATGTCAACTACTCATGTGAGAATAATTTGCTTATTAGCCAGATACAAATGCAAGACACAGATACCTGCTAATGTTCACCATCTGTATACACAGCATCTAAAAATAAACCTGTACCACAATGAGAAGAAATATAAAAAGCCACCAGCATGCCATCTAAAGAAAGCGGCACGAGTTTTAGATGGTCAGTGGACAAAATCGAATTAGACTCAATTGAAGTTTAGTTTGGTTGGGCCTTTGCTATGTAAAGCTAACACACACAGATCTGTGAACCTGGTACAGTCCCAGCCTCTTCCAACTCTGTAAACACACAGAGTGATGTTCATTGCCCTCTGCATGCAGTCAGCAGGAAGGAGGACAGCTATTCCTGAGTCTCTGACCGCCTGCCTTCCACACGAGCTGCACTCCAGACAGAGCAGTGGGGCTCAGTTTAGTGAAGATCATAGAAATGACACTGCAGTCTACACCAGTACGAGGTGGTCTGTGTGTGTGTCTGTCTAACAAGCCAACATCTGGTTATCTGTGTGTTTATAAATCCTGCATGTAAATGCATGTATGGGCAAAGAGAAAGTCTGAAGGGCTCCTTTTGCAGGCCCGCGACTACAGGGCACAGTAATGATCACAAAAGGCCAGTAGATGTACATCAGTAACTGAAACCTTCCATGTCTCGAAGTTGAGACAATAAAATAAAGTTATTTATTGCCAAGCCCTCTTTCATAACAAGAAACAGAACTCTAGAATATTTACAAGCACTTAATAGTACACTTCTAGTTCACATAGGCCTACTGGGTGGAGGCAAACTTCCTCTGCTTTGATGGCATTAAACTGCAACAACCTCAAACATAATAAAAAGTTATGTTTTTCAGACAGTGGGGGCTTTTATAATAGTGGGGTAAAGTTTCTGTGGTACTGAGACAAACATCTTATTACAAAAGAAACGGAGTTAATGGCATCTTTACTGAATCTTGCTATGTGGTCCAGGTGGCTATATAGGGTGTGATAAAAATCGGTGAGCTTTGTTTACTTTTCTGAAAAGTCCCCTATCAACTAGCTGGCCTTTTTGGAGCCCAGCCATTAATTTGGCCCAGTCCTACAGCTAAATTCCTACAGATGTGAGACCTGAAAGCTAACCAGGCTCAAACATATCTGTGGCTATGTGTGTGTGTGTGTTTTAACTTTTCTCCTATATCGGCTCTCTTTTAGTTTTTCATTTTTTAGCAGGGGCATTCCTGCTTATGCTTATCACTAAAGCACCATGGCTCCACAGGTCTAATTTTGTGGATTCGGAGCTGTTTTTTTTGTTTGGTTTTGTTTTGTTCCCCCAAGATTGACGTGTTGAGCTGGAGTTATGTAACGGGTCCTCTGAGCATCATAGTGCTGCTTAACTCCCAAAGTTAGGGGAGGAACCAGCTGTTCCTGAAATGCATCACAAATCCAAACATCACCACAGCTACCCCACACCCTTAAACGCTGGACATCTGAACCAGTACTGTGTCCTGAGATGGCTTGGACGCTCCAGTGTAATATCTACTCTATGGTACAACGTACGCAGAATTCCAGACTGCTCAGGAAGTGGTTGTATTGACTTTAAGCATTCACACCTAATTTAGAGTCACAGAGTTCCTCTACTGGCTGACTGTAGTTCACAAGACCAGAGAGAGTTCTCTCTGCTCAAGACCTGTGTAGCCTACGTGGAGAACTTTGTTGTACAAAAACACTCATATTAGAGGATTTTGGTGGACTACCTAATATCTCAACAATCTCCTTAGACAGCATATATGTAGTGCAAAGGGGGACATTAACGTAAAGTAGCTTCTGTCAAATAAAGAACACTTTGCTTTGAAACAAGCTCTTGCAACTAAATTCGGTACCACTCAGTCTACTCTTTCGCTATTCTACACGAAGGTTCGGCGACTCCAAGCATAGTGTCTGACGACGTGTCTCCGCTATCTCTGTCAATTCTGGACATGAGTGACTAAGCGATGTGTCTTTGGGTGAAGGTTCTTACCGATGTCGATCCGGAGGACGATGCTATGTAAACTTTGATCACCATGTTCTGCAAATCCCTGCGCGGTGTCGAGTCAGTAATCCCAAAAAGCACAGAGCAGTTGACGGCAGCAGAGATAGCGTGCTTAGACTAAAGGAGAGACAGATGAAATGGTCAAGGCAGGCTCCTGCGAAAATTAATTTCTCGTAGTGACAGCTGCAATCTGTGCAGAGGCTTGTGTCCCAACCCTTCATAGACTTCAATATTTTCTTTTGCCTCCGCCTCTCCTCCCCCAGTGGGCTACTCCGCCCCCTCCCCTTTCTCTGTGCTCCCGTCTCCGTCATCCATTAGTAGCCAAAGTTTACCATCACCACCTCACCGAAATGATTGCAATGGTATTTGCCAGTAGGCCATGTCGCAAAACAGTGGCCTCATTGTAAATCACTGACTGAGATGGAGAAGAAAGCAAACACAATCCGCACCGTTCAGAATATCATCTCTAAATGTTATGTCTGTAATGACAACCACTCCCTCGTTTTAATACAATAATTGTTTATTTCATTATTTGTTTTTCTCCGAACACAGTAGCCTACACTACAACATAGGACGCTTCTATGTCAATCACCACGCAGATGCTTTTCACATTCTCATCCAAAAAGGCATTGTTCAGAACAGCCATGATCCTTTGCACTGTTGCCGGGGAATTCGGCTTGAAATTTTTTACATCAAATTTAAGTGACTGTAGTTGGGCTCCCCCTGGTGGTGAAGATGGGATACGCTTTCGGTGCAACATTGTTGCACGGCCATGTGCACAATTATTCCGGAGGAATTGGATACTTTTTACATTCAGTATAGAGTCGTTCGTGTTGTCAGGCGTCTAGTGTATTGTGGTGACACAACTTCGTCTACATTTCTGTCGCGTGGCTTCATGCACGTACACAATGGCTGTTTCTCGAGAGCACTACTTTGACGCACGTTCCATCACCTCAACGTCAACGTTCCCTATCAATGTATTTCTTTAAATGTTGGATTTCGTAACACGTTGCATGTGTTTTATTAAGTGGGCATGCACGGTATGTGTGGTGAGGGATAGGTTACGACCGCGAGTCTCCACTCTGCAGACCATTTCAAAGAGGGTTAGGCTATTCCTCCCTCACAGGATAGAACTGTAGCCACCTACCGGCGTCATTCCCTCTTTGCGCTTGTAAAGGCTTTTCTTCCCTAAATGAATTTAGAAAAGCCGACTAACAAGAATATGACGAGCAAGAAGGGCGCCATTTTGGACGAAGGGCAAGATAGGAGAATGGCACTTCCTTGTGTGTATTCTTTTGTTTTAACAATTGCTATTGAGCCGTAATGGATATAGTAAATTAGTAAAAGACAACTCTTGCTTCGCGTGTCAAGCATTTGCGACTAAATGAGCCCAGATACAGGAAAGCCCTTGCAATGTGTATTTTTTTTATCTAATGGCGTGTGCAATAGAAGTCAGTTAGCCCATCAAATTGTTTTTTTCCTTATTATCATCTCTTCCCTCCATTGCAATAAACATTTCGCGCGTAAAGAAAATACCGGCTTGGATATTCCCCTTCATCTTGGGCTCTCACTGGCAACTGCTGATTGGCCCATCGCACATCAATCACGACTTAGCCGCACCCCTCCCCCCATTCAACCACTAGCTTTAATGTCCCTGTGTGTTTACTACAGTACTTCGTATAAGGAGACATTCGCCTTTTACATGCAGTGAACTCTTTGCAACAAAGCAGTGCTTTTTAGTATTCTTTTTAAAGAAACCCTTCAGGAATCCACAATGCCCAAGAGAAAGGTATGTAGTTCACTGTTTGTATGGTTACTTTCAGCTTCTGAAATCAGAGAAGACTAACCAGCTATTGATAGCTCGCTATTTATTGTGAAGCCATCCTCACAACGAAGTCTTAATTATAAACCCGTTTGTTGGAAAAAATTACCATGACGCGCAGAAAAAAATGTGCTTTTAATATATGATTTTTCTCTGGTGAAATTAGCACCAGCCAAGCACTGGTCGTGGTAAAGAAGGCTTTCTTAGAGCTGTGTAGTCCTGCCAGTAGGGTCTGAAGTCTAGCTGGGTCTCCATGCTGGTAAACCTGAAGCAGCCATGCTTTGCAGCTCTTGGATATCCTCTGTGTGCAACGTCCGAGAACAAACGCTTACCTAATCGACATGAGCGTTTCTGTGACCCCAAAAGCGACGCCATAATTCGTGAAAGAACATAAGGTTTTATTTAGAAGCGTTAAAAGCCAGAAACAACGCTCTATAAACCTATAAATTTATATTTTTTCTCTTTGTTCGCGTCGCCAGATGGCTGTCATGACGCCTTTTTCTCGCCAGGTGGCGATGTAAGCGTTAAATTCGGCCCCTCCCCCCTCTCCCGGTTGCCCTCCCCCAGCGGCGTGTTAAAAATTCCGGGGTTGGTTGAGTAGAACGGGGGATAGTGTTTGGGGATGCAGAAGGTGTCACGATCCCTTTGTGCATTCAAATCCCACCCGAAATTAGGCTAATACAATGCGACGCTAATAGCTTATTTACAGACCTTGCACGCATCGCGATATTAGACCTTTGAAACTGTTTCTAAACGGATTATTACTGCATTAAATTCATGGCAAGACCACGCTGACCTATCAGGTAGAACGATGTAGTAGTCACTTAACGTGCGTTGTGAATGTTATGCATTCACACAAAAGCTTTAAAAATTCACCATGTTCTCTGATATTGATGTAGAGAAAGGGTTTATGTATCTGATGAAGGTTTGTAGCCCAGTAGCTTGTACAGAGTATTAGTACTGCTGTCAAGAGCTAATTACTTTGTCATTCCCCTCTCTTGCCACAGGGAGCCGATGGAGAGGCAAAGGAAGAGGTTTGTGTTCCCATCAAAAGTTTGAGTTTTGTTTTGGTCAATATCCTAAGTTTCTGTATAGAGTAGCTTTTGCGCTGAATGTACACAGAGTTGACTTATTACTTCTTAGTAATTAATTAAGGACAATTCAATAATCTGTTATTAATTATACTGAATTGTAAATTATTTAGTAATTGTTTTAATATTATGTTGACTCTGCAGCCTCAGAGGAGATCTGCAAGATTATCTGCGGTAAGAAAAATCAGCATCTCTTGAAATGTGTCTCTGTTACTGAGTCTGCAGCATTCATATCAGTACAGACATTGTTTTTCAGTTTGAAATGCTGTGTGTCTAACCATTTATATTGCTGAACTTAACAGAAGCCCGCACCTCCCAAACCTGAGCCTAAGCCCAAAAAGACAGCCAAGGTAACACACACACACACACACACACATTGATATGGACACATTTTGTGGGATATTGCAGTACTTTGGTTTACAGTATCTAGAGTAGAAAGTTATGTTGTAACAAAGTAACCAATGTCATTATAGCATAATTAACATATGTTGATAATGTTATAGCTGTGTGCTCTTCGTTTACCATCCATAGTTCTGATGACACAGAATTGACATGAACTTGTTTACATTGCATTAGGAAAAACAGAAAATTGTTTTAGAATGTATAAAAGGCTATATAAAGTTAAAAGTCAAAACTAGATAGTAAAATGTATAGGTAAGTACAAATTATTCTGTAAAGTATTCATGTACATGCATGCAAACATATATATAACATATATATACACAAACATATGTACACTCTGTATGCATAAGCTTCCATTTGTGGTCACTATTGGATCAACTTTGATCAGGAACCTGTTGATGTTTAATGAAGTCTGAAAGGTTTGTTTTCTGATGTTGCCTCTAGTGGTGAAAAATGGATATGAACAAGTCATGAAAAAGTGTTAAGTGACTGTTTGGTTTCATCTTCAGAAGGACAAGGCAGTGAACGACAAGAAAGAAGACAAAAAGACCAAGGCAAAAGCCAAGGAAAGCACAGAGCCCGAGGTTAACGAGGAGAACCACGCAGAAAACAACGGAGAAGCCAAGACCGATGAGGTGTGTGTGTGTGTGTGTGAGAGGGATCACAACCTCCTGCTGTATCATTAGTAAGCCCCTGAGTATGTCACACAGGGCAGGGAGGAGGGCCTGTTGGGCTGGCATCTAATTTCACAAATGCAGTGCAGTTTTGACCAAGCGGAGGTACTGAAGGAAGTGGATGACTGTTAGAAAGGCTGAGATAGTAAGATAAATTGCTGTGCATCATCCTCAGGCTTCGGGGCTTTACAAGAGCACTCAGTACAGCAACACAGAGTTTTTGTAAAGTTGCTGTACTGAGTGCTTTACAAGAGCACTCAGTACAGCAACACAGAGTTTTTGTAAAGTTGCCTGAAGTTCAAACTTATATCACACAGAGATGCAACATTATTGGTGTGCTGAACACAGGGATGGGCACTGGCAAGGTTATACTCTTTGAGTGGTATAAGAAGGCATTATTATCCCTTAGTGCTTTAGTGAAGCCTATGTGATTTATCAAGTGTATTCATTCTTAATGTATCAGAATTGTGTGTTATTGCATTGTAATGTACTTATAATGTTTTACTTCGGCACCTCCAACAGGTTGAGGCAGCCCCTGAAGAAACCAAGGAGGAAGCCAAGTCTGAGTAACAGCACTGCCACCTCTCTTAGTTCCCTCCCCCTCTCTTCCTCCTCTGCTCCTCCCCACTTCTTCCTCCTCCTCTTCCTCCTCTTCTTCTTCTCCTCTTCCTCCACCACTTCCTTATCTCCTTATCTCCTTCTCCTGCTCTCCTGCCCATGCTCTGTCCCAGGAAAAGCCCGAGCCTCTCTTGTGTGGTTGCCCCGACTCTCCAAGGCGTATTGATTACAGAGGAATATTTTTATTGATGATTTTATAAGTATCAGTACAGATTTTTAGCACAAACAAAAGAGAAAAAAAAGCTAAACGTCGGCGCACACGGCCCGACTTGCCGCTATCATATCAAGAGTCTGCGAGCAAGATTAAAAACACAACACACAAATACACACAAAAGAAATCCTTTTCTGTTTTTTTTTTTTTCCTTCTTTTTTAAAAAAAAAACAGCATTCATGATTGTTGATAGCTTGTCTGGTCTAGGAAGAGTGTAGCTGCGTGTAAAGAAGAATAGTGTGTGATGTCCTCTCTTAAGTTTGCAAGCCGTCTCCTTTGCTGTAACCCCATAACGGTTTTAACATGAGTGATATATCTCTCTCTTTTTTAATGACTTTTCATCTGTGCAGTGGGTTTTCTGGCTTTTTCGTCTCTTGTCCAGATTGGGGTTCATTTTTGTTTCATTTCAATGTATTTGTTCATAAAGACAGAGGAATAGAACATCTGACAACATTCCAAGCAGTTCAACATGGAACATTGAGTTGATGTAACTCTGGATAAAGAAAAGAAAAAAAAATCCCTGCTGAAACGGAAAAAAAATATTTTGTTGAAAACAAAGCAAAAGAACCAATACCAGCTTGTTCTAGGTCTCGCTGTTCAAAATGATTTTCTAAACAGCAATTTTTTTTAAGGATTTGAATTTCATGCAGGTGACTATAAACCACTGATGTTCTGGATGTCTCTTAATAAAAGAAAACCTTGGAATTTTCCTCACTCTGTTTCCTTCACGCCGTTTGTTGTTCTTTTGCTGTTGTTTTCTTGGGAAAGAAGGCAAACCCACAAAAAGTCACTTTCATATTCATAACTTTTATTGAGTAATGTCAGGATAAAATTCTACGAGTAATGATAAACAGCTGATGTTAACAGTCTTCAAAAAGATAAAAATGAATAAAGCAAAGGGTAGTGAAATCAAATCAGAGTAATGGACTAACTTGGATATAAAAATAATTTTTGACGGGTTTGAACAACAGCAAAAGCAGTTCATAACAGAAATGGAAGAAGTGAGATTACTAAGTAAACTGGGAACGGCACCCCAGACATCCATATTCCAGGCATCATTTCTTGTAGTGCAGCGAAGTTCCATCAGTTTTATAAACCCTGATGGGATTGGGTCACAAAGCTGACATGCCTGCATAGAATGCATAGTTAACAATTAACTTGCAATGTTATTATGGGTTTATATAGGAAATAACACAGTGTGGAATAGTTGTCTTAGTGGTCAATATTCTCCAAACAAAATATACAGGAAAAGGAATGTTGAGCACAGTCAGGGTTTTTTTTGCTTGCAACACAGTGTTGATTTATGTGTTTACAGTAAATTAACTTTAAGGACTAGTTAGTAAGTTGGGGGAAAAAAAGGAAAAAAGTAAAAATAGTGCATGTATTTTGTAAATAGTTTCATGAGGTGAAATAAGTTTAATGTGAGGGTTTAGACAAGTAGAGAGATACACTGACCAAATTACACTGGGAGAGAAAAGCATAAGGACAACAGCAGGCCACCAGTCCTGTAAAGTAATATTTGCCAAAATGAAACCACATTACATCTGCATTCAAAGCTGTATCCTGATTACCTGGCAGGACCAACATGTGGTGACCCACTAGCTTGTATTACAGTTTGTAATACTACAGTCAGAGCTGTGCTTTTAATTTATGTGAAGACACAGACACACTCTCTCACACACATACAGATCTGATTACTATATCCTTTCCCCACTAACAGCAGGATGAGGGTAATAACGTGCCCGGTAATTTTGGCTAACTCTATCAGACCCAGAGTAAAGTAGCAGCCCAGTTCCATAGCTGAGAGGACACTGCTAAACAGTGGCATCCACACTGGTGCAGGCCCTGCTCAGCAGCCAGCCAGCTTTCCCAGGAGGTGCTACCCAGCTGGGCTCTTAGCCCTGTTGGCATCGACCCCGGGCACAACAAGCAGCGACTGAGGATGACATAAGTCTTTGCAGTGCCTGGGCATGGGCATGCCTGAGGAGGGTGAGGGGTGCTGGTGGGGATATTATGCATGTGTGCATATGTGCATGTGTGTGTGTGTGTATTAAGTGTGAGTTTTGTGAGGCAATGTGCTGTATGGTGAGTGTGTGTGAGTTGGGTGAGGTGTTCCAGATATGTGTGTGTGTTTTTTTCTGAGGTGGTTGTGCTCTGTGTTTGTTGGAGAATTGTGTGTGTGTGTGTGTCTCATCTCTCTCCTGTCTCTCACTCATTGTCGTTCCCGCTCTGCTCCACACTGCTTGCGCAACAAGTCTCTCCTCTTTGGCCTACTCCTCCTTTCATGAGTTTTCCTCTCTCTCTCTTTCTCTTTTACTGGTCATTTGCCCATTTTCACTTTACTCTCTTTCCCTCCCTTTTCCTCCTTGATCCAGATTTAAGACTGGCTGTACTGATTGTAGGACATTGCACAATGATATCAACAGATGATAAATTAAATACACACGCACACACACACACACACACACACACACACACACATGCTGCGTATTCAAATGTACACTCACGTTCTCTCACCCTGAACTAATTTTAGAACATTCTAGGAAAGCTAATTCCACAGTTAATTCCCACTTTATAACATTTTCTCACTTTGTGAAGGTTATAGTCATTATCATGGCATATTGTCCACTCTGGAGACATTGGCCTCTAGAGCTGTGAATGGACCCGAGAACCTGTGTAGCAGGGGAGAAATTGGGACAGGATTTGTATGGAAATGTCAGCCGTCATGTCACAACAAAGCACAGATACACACTGAAACTGGACGTGAGCCATTACAGACTTGGTAGGTGGGCAAGTTGGGGGCGTGGCTAACTATCTGTTAAGGTATCAGGGCGTGAGATTAACTCACTAACCAGCTCTGTAAGCTTACTCACAGGTCACCCTCACACTCACCCCCTAAATCTCACGCCTATCTGGGTCACGACACCAGTACAGCCTGGACGGTGGAAAGTGATATCCAGCACTGGATGCAAACACATATCCATAGACGTGGGAGGTGGGAACATGCTAGCACCAGGAGCATGGCACAGAATTCACGAGACTTTTAAGTGACTCAGACCTACACAGGAACGAGCCACTGTTCAGTCCTCTTTGTCCATGCTTTTGCCCTGATCCAGTGTCTGGGACTACCAGACTTACACGTTGACAAGCATAGTGGAACTAACAGACCACAAAGTTGTAATAAGGCCTAAAAGCCAGATGATTTTAGTGCTGCTCCATCACATTGATTTTATGTTGAACAAAATAATATTTGTTACCAGAAGCAGCTCCAAGATTTAAATTAATAACAGGCTTTCAAGATCATGTTAAGATTACCCAAAAGTCAAGTTGAGTCAAGGTTTTCTTAGAAAACCTTGCTAACACTCAATTAAATGACTCTGAGGCAGCTGTAATTAAATATTACTCATTTATGTAGATTCATTAATCTTATGGAATGAATAATAGTGTGAATGGGCGCAGTTGTGGCCCACTGGTTGGGAGAACAGGCATTTCAATACCCGACTGGTAGGAAAAATGTGTGGCGGGGGCAGTGGTTGAACATCAGCTGAAGCACCTGACCCCTAACTTCTCCCAGACACATCTACAGCTGAAGCACCTGACCCCTAACTGCTCCATGGCACCACAGAGGTGACTGCCCAGTCCTCTGGGTTAGTGAGTGTCCACTACTGCTCATTGTTATCACTTAATGATGGATAGCTAAATACAGATAATGGATTTCTCTCAGGGTTCAAAACAGTGTACATAGTTGTATACTATACCTATACTACTGTACTATACTGACACATCATTTAATGATCATAACATGGAAAAGAATCTTTGTCTATGTGGTTCATAAGACCTTGTTCTTTTCCTTTGCTGCTCCCATAGGCCCTTGATCCTTTCAGGTTGCCAAGGCAGAGGAGCGAGGAACGATACAGATGAAACAGACAGTAATGCCCAGGCCCAGTCAAGCCCTCTGCTATCTCTTGGGGTCGGTCCTGGAGGGCATGGCGATCACCTGACCAAAGGAACAAAGGGGGAGGGAGGAGGGAGGTTATGTAATTAGAATGTGTGTGTGTGTGTACGTATATATTTACATGTGTGTGTGTGTGTGTGTGTGTGTATGTATGTGTGGTATCTGTGTATGTTTGTGTGCTGTATGTGTGTGTGTGTGTGTGTGTGTGTGTGTGTTTGGGTGGGTTGTTGGGCTGGCCCAGGACTCTGATTAGTCTCAGATGTTCTATGAGGCCGCAGTGGTGACGCAGCAGGAGAACCATCTGCCTCCACGGCCAACGTCTACGGCTGGGCTCCCTACACACACACACACACACACACACACACACACCTACACAGATAGAGGCCGAGATACAGATACTCCTATTATTCATTTAAATTTAGCTAGTAGGAAAACATGCCTTTTGAAACTATCCCACTAGATCATAGACAAATAAACAGATAGGGAGCTCATACTGACATTTTCCCACACAGCAGGGCTATGTCAGCTTATTTGATTTTAAGTGGCAAGTAAAACCCTTTCCTGCACAATGCCTCCATGGCATATGCAGGCAACTAGGAAATGGGCAGTAGTGTGTGTGTATGTGTGTGTGTGTGTGTGCATGCGTGCGTGTGTGTATGTGTGTGTGTCTCAATGAGCATGGCAGCGGGCATCCCACTAGGTCCTGACAGGCATCCTTTCCCTCTGAACACACACACACACACACACACAAAACGCCATCAAACAATTGGAGCATAAGAAACATGACCCAATTCTAGATCATGAACTGAATGTGTGTATGTTACTGTCACAGACATGGTCCTCGACCTCATCACAAAATATAGAGCAGGAACACTATCTTGCTCTCCCCATCTTTTGCTTTCTCTCTCTCTCTCCCTCTCTCTCTCTCTCTCTCTCTCTCTCTCTCTCTTTCTCTGTGTGTGTGTGTATGTGTGTGTGTGCGTGTGTGCATTAAAGACCTGAAAACTGTAGCTTGGCCTCCTCTTATGCACACAGGCACATAATCACGCTGTCTTCCACCTTTAGGCTTGCGAAATTTGTTCAAGATTACATTATAGGACCAATATATTGACACCAACGGTATTTACAATCCGGTTGTAATGCATTTATTTTATCTTGGTCCAGTGATGAAGACGCTGCCTGTCTCGACGGCGAGCCAGACGATTCAATCCTGTTTGCCTCCCCTGAGATGAAAGAAATCGTGCGGATGCCATGTGCGCCGCGCTTCCAGGAGAAGTCTCAGAGTAGGCAAGCAAAGCCCTGTCCCGGGAGAGCCCGCGGAGATCTAAGCGCAGACAGAAAACAAAGAGGGGAGAGGGCTCTCGCTGTTTAGGCTAATCAATGAGTTTAAGATTTAGCTTCGCTAATTGCCTCAAAGTGGGCTTCTCTCCCTTGAGATTATCATGTCAGGTGTGTGTGTGTGTGTGTGAGAATGTGTTTCACTCTGTTGCTGCCATGCCTACACTCGCGGGTTTGCTGATGCCTACTTTAGCCTATTTTATTGTAGTTTATTGTGGCTTTGGATTCAGCCTTTCTCTGTATTTATTGTAGGAAGCCATGAAATATGGATGTCGCGGAGGCTTGCCGTGGTGCCGTCTCTGACTCATCCTCCTGTCAGTCAATTGCCGATTGGCCTGCCAGCATCCAGTATCCAGCATCCAACGCCAGTGCGTCCATTGCCCAAATATTGATATTTAGAGGTTATTTATAAAACCAACGAGAAAAGGTGTGGGAGATGTGGGAGATACATATGTGTGTAGTATAGGCTTATCCAGTGTTTCTCATCCGACAGTTTTTTAAAAACAACGCAGTTTAGGCCTAGCCTAAGAGAAGGCATCAGTCTGTGTCTGAAATGTTTTCTCGGTGTGCTAGATAAGATACTCAATGGAGAGGAGCACATCAGGCTAATGAACAGCTTGTAGATTTAATTCAGCGTCTCCCATATTCGTTTATTCGTGCGCCTCTCGCGGAAAAGGCAAGAGGATTAATGGAGATTAATTAAAAGCAAGGTTAATAGCGTGGCAACGAGTGAATCTCACTTTCCTCTGGTCGTCAATGTAGAGTCGACAACCAAGGTAACCTAGATAACGCATAGGAAAAAAGACATCCAAATCCATGTGAAATACATTTTGTTCTCAAAGGCTATAAAGCGCCATTCACGCGAATTGTTATACAGTGCTGGGTACGTGACAACAGACTTGTTTGTTTCATGCATATTTTAAAGAAATTGCTTTGCTGGAGCTGCAACCGGCTTCTCCAGTGTAATGGGCTGCCATGCCTATATGTAGCACGGAATTTGAAAACAAAGAGACGAATTTGACATGCCCAACATCAGACACACATCGACAGACAGATGACCCCTCTACATTAAAAGCAGGCAGCAGGTTTAGAGCATAGATCTACGTGTAGGCCCGTGTTTAGATGTAGAACTATAATTGAAGAGAAAGAGGGTTGCTTGGTGATTGAATGTTATCTCGCAGCATTGCTTCGCCGTGTGACTCACTTGTCCCCGCCGTGAAATGCCTGAATCACTTTTGCGCTTACCTCTGCGTTCCCACTGATTGCAAGCGGGCGAGCGTGACTCACAAATGGAGGTTTCCCGAACAACTGCCAGATTTCAGTAGCAGTCGACATAAATGGAATATTGCAGTTGTGACGATGGGATATGTGCCCAAAAACTAGGGTGGAGGTTAATCCATAGCATTTTTACAGTTAGATTATAAGATTATTTTTGATGGAGACTATAGGTCCACCATTTGGCATTCTTTTTGCATTATTTTGTGTCATCCATTAAAGTCCCATTGATTTGTTGCGACAGGGGCCTAAAAAATTGTGGGCTGCATGGTGAGTTTTAAATAGCTTGTTATCAAATCTCACATTTGGATATGGATGGAGTCTGTTGTTTGTGAGGCATTGTTCTACTTCTAAAAAGACACATCCAGTAGAGGGCACTGTTGTCCAATCAAATTTAGAGCCGTATTCTGCCAACCCTCCCAGCACAGTCCAGCTTTCTGCCATAAACAAAGCATTCTAGTCCTATGGATCACAGGCAGGTGTGTTTTGCGTTGTCAGTAAGGAAGAGATTTTAGGCATTATTTGAACTTTTAATTATTAAGTATCTGATCCAGTCGTGTGCAAGTTGTAACAGGATTTGACCTTTGAGTCAAGTCAAGTCAGCTTTATTGACAATTTCTGCACATATAGTAGACATACAGATTAATTGAAAGTATGTTGTATGCAATGCTATGGTGAAGAGATGCACAACAGATAAAACATTTCTTATGACTAAAGAGTAAAAAAGTGTATAGCAGATAAGGACATTTAAGGACACTAAACAAGACAAAAAAGATCACAAGACAAAAACACAAGAATGTCACAAGCAGCAAAAAAATCCTGTATGATGTGTTGTTATTATGCGAAAAGGTTTTTTAAATATATATGTAAGTAGTAGTGCAAAAATGTAATTGTCCAGTGGATGTGTTGTCATAGTGCAAAATAATGCTGTATACGAAAACAAAAGTAGCAGCAACTTCAAAGCCTAGAGTTTTTTGGGGGGCAGAGAGGAGGGGTGGGAGAGAGGGGAGAGAGTTCAGTTTCCTGACAGCTTGGTGGATAAAACTGTTTGCTAGTCTGGTGGAGCAGGCACGGATGCTCCTATATCTCCAGAGGACAGGAGGCTGAAGAGGTTGTGTGTGGGGTGTTTGGCGTCACTCACAATCATGGTCATTTTTCGGGTTAGGCGAGTGTGGTTCGGGTGTGTCTAGCAGGGAAGGTAGTGGGGCACCAGTGATCTTTCTAGCTGTGTTCACTATGCACTGCAGGGTTTTCCTTTTGTAGTCAGTGGTGCTCCCACCCCATACAGTGATGCTGCTGGTGAGGATGCTCTTAATGGCGCCCTGTAGAAAGTGCCCATCATGAGTGAGGAGTCTCTTGCTCACTTGTGTTTGCAGAGAAAGTAGAGGCGCTGCTGTGCTTTCTTCGCCACTGATGAAGTGTTGGTGGTCCAGGAGAAGTCCTCACTGATGTGCACTCCCAGGAATTTGGTGTTGCACACTTTCTCCACAGCAGCACTATTGATGGTCAGTGGTGGATGTTGGGTGTGACCTCTGCGGAAGTCAGCGACAATCTCCTTGGTTTTGTTGACATTCAGCAAGAGGACGTTGTCTCTGCACCCTTCCTGTAGTGGGACTCGTCATTCTTGGTGATGAGACCCACTAGAGTTGTGTTGTCCGCAAACTTCATCACGTGATTGATGCTGTAGGTTGGTTGTGTGTCAGCAGGGTGAAAAGAAAGGAACTGAGCACACAGCCTCAATGCTGTTTGAGGTGTTGCGGCAGACTTGTACTGCTTGTGACCTCTCACTGAGGAAGTCCAGCAACTAGTTGCATAGTGGGGTGTTTAGCCCCAGCTGGTCTAGTTTGCAGATGAGTTGTCATAGGATTATGGTGTTGAATGCTGAACTGATGTCTATGAACAGCATTCTCACATACGAGTCTTTTGAGGGCTGGGTGGAGGGCAGAGCAGATTGCATCCTATGTGGACTGTTTGGCTCAGTATGCAAACTAGAGAAGGTCCAGGGTGGGGCGGATGGTAAATTTGATGTGTTGCATGACTGACCGTCCAAAACACTTCATGGCGATGGTGGTCAGAGGTCGGCCCTTCTAGGCTTCAGTTGTTAGGCTACAGGTTTTAGTGCAGAATTTAAAGTAATTTGCCACATAATTGGGTGAAGCAACAGAAACATTTTCAGAAATCTGGAATTCTTAGTACATCATTTGAGATAGCCTTCAGCTCAGTATCTTTACAAGCCAAGGCTTCAAGATAAAGAAACTGACATTCCATGATTTGTTAAATGTCACTGTCTTTGAAAAACACAATCACAGATGGGAGGCAGTGTTAGTGTAGTGGTTAAGGAACCTGGCTAGCGTGCTAACAGCCTGGAAAGTTGTGAGTCCAACTGCCACTATTGTGCCCCTGAGCAAGGCACTTAACCCTAAGTTGCTCTAGAGGAGAATGGCAATTGATTGACATACAAAATGTAAGTCGCTTTGGATAAAAGCGTCTGCTAAATACATAAATATATAATATATGTATATAGATTTGCACAAATGCAAATCCTCCAACCAACACTAAACCGTCAGACTTCTCACCTTTTTTTATTACAGACTACAAAAGCACACACAAGTTACAGTGTTCAGACTCTTCTTCTTCAAGAGTTCATAACAGTATCTGAATGTTCTAAAGATGTTATGTTAAACCACAAACTTCCAGTGTAAGTTTGAAGACTGTGGTGATATTTGATGGTAATATGAGCGAAGAGGTGGGCAACGCTGTAGCACTGGAGGTACATTTCGTACATACTTTACTTTTCACACAAGTCAGCATGTACACAAGTCAGCAGTTGTTGCCAGCAACTGTTGTTACCAGAGCCCATTTAGTGACCTCACCGTGCCTTCGTCATTCAAGGTGGGGTGTCAGGCCGATCTTAGCTGCTGCCTGCCTGCCTGCCAAGAGAAATGCGATTCCAATCAGATTATGTGGGTGTCTCGATTATGAGTACGCCGGTTCGGTGTAGACTAAAATGTATACATGTTCGATGTAGACTAAAATGCGTACATGCATTTTAAAAGGTCGATTTAAGCCGGACCAAGGCAAAAATTTGATTTTCTCTTAGTGCATGTAGGCACACAGACTCAGTGTCCCTGTACGGCAGGCCAAATGCTTTTTAGTTCAGTTCCTATGGGACCATATTCAAATTGTTCCTGTTATCACCAAAATTGACATTATGTTAAGCTATCAAGTCCTTTGAACAGTGAGATTGTTTTTTGCAAGTCACTCTAGAATTGCACCATGCAGATTGCAATCTTCATCAACATCCATTTAAACTTCATTATAACTTCAAATGGAACCTTCAGTTAGGAACCCTCAAATTACATGAGATTGTCCTTCGTAAAAAACAGTGTGATCAGAGTTTGCCTTGTACCTGTGGAGTTTGTTAATGTATCTGTGCAGCTAGTGCTTCAAAGGTTCAGAGTCATCAGATGTATGAGATGCAAACAATAAAAAAAACAAAACAAAAAACAAAACATGCCTGCCTTTCTTGAGTGTCATGGCTTATGTTTGTGGGCTCTCATGCTCGAGGGCATTGTTTAATTGAATATCATAATCAATGCATTACTGCAATGCATTATTTTTTATTTAGCCTATCTGATGCTTTTACACAGAGCATCTTAAAGGCTTCACACACTGGCGCTAACTTAAATGTGACACACTACGCTTTCAACACTTCATGACTTAGATTCCATTGTTTTTTAATACAACCCTGCACACCATCAAACCTTGTTGCCGCACCATGAAGATAACAGGTCTGTTTTTGTTGGCACCACTTGGTAAAACCCATTTCCATTGTTGAAAATGTTAGTGCTGGTTTAGTCTGGCCCTGCCATCCTAGCACTTCCACTTGATTATCATGTTCCTACAGTGTTTGTCTGGATTTGATCCCATTGAGCTCATTGTCTCAGGAGGCATTTTAACCTGTCCGATCACTGAACAGAGGGAGGCGTTGTGAATGCGGAGCTAGAATGCTTTTTAAACTTAAACACCACAAGCAAGCAATCGGAACAAAAGTGTACGAAACGAAAGTGTACGAAACGAAAGTGTAGAAGTGGGTCTGGTCTTATTACCAGGCTAATGCTGGTATACATAAGTGAGTAAAATGTCGGTGCACTTAGTGCATAGCGCTCAGTGCACTTTAAGTAAGTTAAGTAAGCACAGGGAGAATCCCCTTGCCTGTAATTCAGGATGAAATGCTTTGTTTAGGAGCACAATGGTTGTACCTCCATGGACTGAAACCCTCTGATGTGGAAGGCTAGATCGACCGCTTATCACCATAACCCCATAAACCTTGTTTCAAATAGATGGAAATAAATCAAATTCATCATCACGTTATCAAATTGAGCATCATAAACTCATCATAGCTAAAATTTCCTTGAAATCTCTCATCAACTGCTGTGACAATGCAATGTAATTAGGTAATAGTATATTTTGATTGAACTTGGTCTATTAACAGATCAATAGTTGAGAAAACAGGCTGCATAGGATTTCCCCTGTAGGACCCAGCAACACCAGTGACCCTGAAAAATCAGTCTAATCCAGTATCTTGTCCGAAAGGCGCAAGATAATGAGGTCTTTAAAATGCAGTGCGTCACAGTCGATCTCATATTTAGCACACTTGTTTTGACACTCTCTGATTAATTTGTCGTTCATTTGGATTCGTGTCCGTTTGTCTCTGACGCTAATTCACCTCTCGAGTCGCGGCAGAGGCCACGACAGGAGTGCTGCCACGATGAATCATCACACACTCCAAGCGAGAGAGCAAACGGACAGCCACTCGCTCCAAGACAAGACAAGAATAAATCTCCTCATCCAAGTATAAGGAAGGGAGGAAGTTAGGAAGGAAAGAAAAGCAAGATAGAAAGAAAGAGGGAATGACAAAAGAAGCTGGAGAGAGGATGTAGAGAAGGATAGAGGAAGGATTGTGAAAAAGGATGGATACAAAGACTGAATAAAAGTGACTGAAAAGGCAATGATCAAAGAAACAAAAAATAAATGCCATTCTCTGGCAGGATGACAGAGAAGGGCAAGAGAGTGCACAAGTGACATAGAGAAACCAGAAGTGGAAGGACATCTTCCTTCTTCTCATACCCTCAGTTCCAAATGAAGCGCCTTTCATCTGGGCCTGGTCATTCACTGTAATCGATCCTGTCTTTAGCCATTGGCTCATGAGGTCTTGTACCAGGCAGCCTCCTTAATTGATGGCACCCAGGTCTATTAATTATCCTCATACTTATGGACCTTTGATGATGCCCTTGGCCATTACTCTTATTTAGGCTGGGCCTTGAATGGAGAGCATGAGAGTAGAAGAGAGAGAGAGAGATCTGTAGATTTTCTTCAGATGTCAGGTGTCAATACACTCAGCACTTGTTGATTTTTTTTTAGTTCTGTGGCTCAGTACTGTTGTAGCCTACTTGTGTATGCCTCTCGTTGTGTGTGTGTGTACATATATGTGTGTGTGTATTGATTTGGAATGGCTGATCCTGATGACTTGGTGTTGAATGGATGATCTTTTACAACCTCTGCTGTAATCACATGGACTCATGCATGTGGCTTGGTGGACTATATTTAGAAGCCTATCTATTGATGGTCGCTTCATGTGCTCTTGCTGCCAATGCTATACTATGCCAGTGAAGGTCACTGCAGCAACTGAAGGAAGAGTAACAAGGAATGCAAGAGTAAATAACAGCAAAGCCAATAACCTGAAGGCTGATTCTGCAAACCACACCGAGGAACCAAGGCCACTGTGAAGAACAGCAAACCATTCAAGGGGTTGTGCCTCATGCATGTATGAACAGCATCGGTACCTGTGAGCGTTTTTCAAAACATTCTGTTTCCTGTCTGGCTTTCCGTTTCATGTCAGCTAGAAAGAATTTTAGCTAGATCTAATTCAGTGTTAGAATGAACTGAACTTTCTCAGAGTAACCTCCTACTGTAGATGACACCTCTTTTATTCCAGGCTCCTCAATGGTTGATGGAAGAATGTCCTGCGGGGGCAAACATGATGGAGTGACAGTAGTTTAGTCTCTTGAGAAAAAAGCTGAGTTCAAAGCAATCACTGAACCTAAAATTGCGAGTCTCTGAAAGTTTGGATGAAAGTGTTGTTTCTTTACTTTACTTTACTTTCAGTCTAAAAAGGCCTCTTAATGTTCTCCAAAATGTCTGCAAATCCTTTACTAACATCTGTACCTGTAACCTTTTTCAGTATTTCACAATTTTTCAGTATTTCAGTCTTATATATTGATGCAGGAAGGCAGATAATATGTGTGAAAATGAATTAAGTTGGATGCATCAAGGACAGGGTGACACTGAATACTGATTTGTTGGAAATACCTGATTGGGATAATTAAGTCTTGGAACTGAATCTGTCTGATGAGTTCAAAACCCTGAAAACAGACAGCAGTTAATAACTGCAGGGAATGCACTGAAGAGCTCTTACTCAGTAGACGCCAGGATGGTGACCATGAATATTTCTCTTTTTTCTCCTTTTTCTTCTTCTTCTTCCTCTTCTTCTTCAAGTTGTTATTCATCATCATTATTATCATAATCAATCATCATCATCATCCTGCGGAAAACCTCAATATTTTTTGAATCCTCCACTGCTCTCTCAACCCAGAGTTGTCATTTTCTCTGTCTCACATCAGGTCTCTTCCCCCACGTCTTATTCTGGTGTCTGCCTGTGCTCTATCTCAGAAGACCCCCGGAGCTCTCTGCACATGCTCCATGCAACGGCTGCATTTCCTTCCCTTTAATAAAGGCACCGCACCGTCCTGCTCTAAGTTATTTAACAAGGCTGTGTGTCTGCTCTCTCTCTCTCTCTGGCTCTTGCATCCAGGTCTCTTGGTTCCTCCTCGGTTCCTCGGCCCGACGTGACATTTCTCCTTCCGAGGCCGGGCACCGTGATAAATAGTTTTTTATGTGTTGTCTCAGGTGCAGGAGGCTGTAAAGAATGAGAGTGACCTTTAAGGGGGGTGTGGCGGTGGTGGTGGTGGTTTTGGTGTGGGTGGTTGGGTGGGTGTGTGGCTGGAGGTGTGTGGAAGGCACAGGACAAGGGTGATGAGAGGACAGGAGAGGAGGGACATGGGGTGGGGTGAGTGGGTGTGATTAGAGTTGGGGTTTAATTCTGGGTGTTGTCACCAAGCAGATGACAACTGCCCTGCTCTCCCTTATCGCCGTGGTGACGGACGCCTGCTGTCACTCCCGTCGTGTTGCGTGCCATTCCGCAACGATGGAGGTGTGGGGCGTTTGGTCACACTCATAACACACACACACACACACACACACACACACACACAACCACACACACACGCATGCGCACATGCACACATACACATATGCACATACTCAGTGAAGACTCCATAATTAAGTGTGTGTGTTTGTGATTATATAAAGCGTGTTTGTGGGTATACAAGGTATGTGTGTGTAAGTTGTATAAAGTGCTTGTATATAAAGGGTGTGTATAAAGTGTGTGTGTGTGTATGTGTGTATGAGGTGTATAAAGTGTGTGTGTGTGTATAAAGTATGTGTGTGTATGAGGTGTGTAAAGTGTGTGTGGGTATACAAGGTGTGTGTATAAAGTGTGTGTGGTATAAACTGTGTGTATAAAGTCTTTGTTGATCTATAAGATGAGTGTGTCTATAGTAGTGTCTATAGCATGTGCTAGGGCACTGAACAGAGAGAGAGAAAAGAACAGGAAAAGAACACCGTAACTGATGGTAAACAACTGGTTAGAAAGTCCTTAATACCCTAGAGTCAACACTGGGTGTGTGTGTGTGCATGTGTGCGCCCACACATTTAAATGTGCGAGAGAGACATGGATTGTGTATGTGTTTGTGCACACATACAATAGGTTTATATGTGTGTGCTTCTGTTTATTTGTTTTCCCCATCTATTTCGGGAGTAGTGCTGGAGGCAGTGTTTGTGTGTTCGTGTGTGTGAGTGTGTGTGTGTGTGTGTGTGTGTGTGCGTGAGTGTGTGTGTGTGTGGATGAGAGAGCCATACTCTGCACAGGTGGGGGTATCCATTCTTTCCTCTGCATCAAGAGATTGAAATGAGTGGGCGTATGAGTGACGTCAATCAGTGCAAACGCACAACTTCCTTACCACATACATACACACACGTACGCATGCACACACGCACACACACAGAAGCACACAACCTTCGGCAGAGCAGTAGTGTGTCATCTCCAGAGGCAGAGAGCAGTGTCGTGGCAACGGCAGCCTGAGCTGTCCTCAGGAAACACTGTGTGACAGTGTGTGTGTGTGTGTGTGTGTGTTGGTGTGTGAGAGAGAGAGTGAGAAAGAAAGAGAGAGAATGTATGTGCGTGTCTGTTTCTGTGTCTGTATCTGATTGTGAGTGACTCAGTATGTGTGTGCGCGTGTGTGTGTGTGTATGTGTATTTATCTATATGTATGTGCACTGTTACCTATTCGGTGTGTGCATCTCTCTCTCTCTCTCTCTCTCTCTCTCTCTCTCTCTCTCTCTCTCTGTGTGTGTGTGTGTGTGTGTGTATTAACCCAGGGTGAGAAGTGAGTGTTGGGGAAATCCAGTCTCAGCAGGAGGTCTGAGTCTAGGCAGCGTGAGGATTGGTGAACTGACAGAGGGTGAGACGGGTGGAGGAGAGGAGAGGAGAGGAGAGAAGGGCAGGTAGGGAGGAGGAGAGGAGAGTGAGTGGAGGGTGAGAGGACTGGCCAGTGAAGGTGACCTCAGAGGAGAGAGGCAAGAGAGGGAAGGAAATGAGCTGTGGGAATTGAGTTGAGGAGAGGAGAAAATAGAATGGGAGAGAGGAGGAGAAGATGAGGGTAAGGGAGGTGAGGATAGGTGAGAAGAGGAGGTGAAACGCAGGAGCAAAGAAGAAAAAAATTGCAGGGAGGAACAAGGCAAAGAGAGGGGCCAGGAGGAGCAGTAAGGAGAGGGGAGAAGGTGAGAGTCAAAGTTAAAGTCAGCTTTATTGTCAAAAGCCATATGTACAGGTTGCACACATAGGATTTAAAATACAGCGCTCCCTGGGCCCACAGTGAACATGAAACATCTTATAAACAAATATCAATATAATGACAATAAAGAGAGCGGACATGAGAAAGGAGTAAAAGAGCGGTGTGCTGGAAGGGTCTGTGCTGCCTTTGGCAGAGGCCAGTGCTGAATCTCCTTTTTCTGTCTACACTCTCAGATTCTATGGCACACAGCCTGCTAGGGAACAGCTGCAGTGAATGACACAAGGAAATCCTTCGTCATTCAAGAAAAACTACTCACCCAACATCTACAAATATATTGTTAAATATGTTTGTCATTGTAAGCCACGTTCATAGGCATATTGCTTCTATGCCTCATCCTTTTTAAAAATATAAATGTCAAAAATGTACAGCTGAAAATTTAAAAATAAGTGTTTAAGGGTCTTTGCTTCTGCTACTAACATTGCTACTAACCAGATCCTCCGTAACTGGACAGTGCCATTGCTTATCTTCAGCGCTCTATACAGGTGTGTTTATGGACATATGGGGTACGAAGTTTACTCCCTTACAAGGTCTATTCACCTTACAGGGTCGATAAAAAAAAAAAAAAAAAAAAAAAAAAAAACATTTTACATTCTCACTAATGGACAAAATTTGCAGCAGCCGCTTCTGCTACATTGAATAAGGATCTTATTGCCTGTCATTAATAACACCTGTGCTTACCTTGCCACTTCCTGGAAAAATGGCCGTTGCAAAATGGGCCCATCCAGGGGATTTGATTGCAAACGAAAGAATAGGAACCATGATAATTGAACCATGATAAGACTTACACTGACTGACAAGGTAATAAATGTGATTTTATTTTTATTATTATTTATGATTTTATTTCCATTCAGTTTCATTTTCGTTCTCAGCGATTTGCGTTTTCGTGCTACAAGTGCTTGTAGCTGCGCTTTGCAGCGCCAGAGGCTGCCGAGAGAGCCTTCATTCACCCTGTAATGAGCCATTTAACCATCGAAGTGACTACGAAGACCTGGATAAATGCAAATTTCAGCATTAATTCTCATTTGTCTCTTGTGTCAGTTGCCAAACAGCTCTTGCGGGGGAAGATGTCACATCAACCTGTCAAGGAAATGAGATTGTTATGGGGAAAAGACACATCAGCGTGTGACACCAGCTATGACAACAGCTCCTGGAAACAGCGGCAGACACACTGCATTTCACACTGCGCCCTTTCAGCCCAGCCTACCTGGGGAGCACTCCTACCCAGAACAATGAATTGCTTAATGTTCAACTTTATTATACCAATTCATTACGGGCCCACCCAGGGAGCCCTAATCACTGAGATTTCGCTGCCGTTCCCATCGCCTCGCACTGCAGCGTGAGTGCGAATCGCATTAGACTGTCATGTGAGGGGCCGCCACGCTTGGGAGCAGGAAGGGTGTAATGGTGTCGATGGTGGTCCGGGGGTGATGCCAAGGCTGCATGTGACAATGCTAATAACCTGGCAGAAGAGTAGAGGTGCTGACCGGAGAGAAAGAGAGAGAGAGAGAGAGAGAGAAAGAGGGTGTAAGTATATATAGCTTAATTGTCTCTGTGTGAGTCTATTATGTGGATATATACCTGTGTATGTATAAATCTGTATGCAATTGAGCTTTGGCAATAATGTTATTGAAACATTATGATGCTGTCTTGAACTAAAATGAGAGAGTGAGAGAGAGAGGACGTGTGTCCTTGTTGGACCTGAGAGAATGGGGATGACGCAGACAACGAGGAACACACACATCTCCAAAAGAAGCCCTATCTAACAAGCTCATTATCCCACTGGGAGACCAGGAGCCTCTCATCTAGTCCCGAGAGACAGCGAGATAGAGATGAGGGAGAGAAAAGGAGGATGAAATAGCAAGGGAGAATGATACAGAAAAGAGATAAAGAATGAAGGAGAATAGAAAAGGTGAAAGATGGAGACTGACAGAGAGGTAAAGAGAAAAAGAGAGTATCTATGTGTAGAAGTAACAGAATAAGATAGAGTCAATGAAGGAGAATGATAGAGAGAAAAGTACAGAGGAGGAGAAGAAAGAGAGAGAGAGAGACAGTGTGTGTGTGTGTGTGGAGTGCGGTGAAGGCCCGAGGGGAAGCTGTCAGAGATCTTTACATATTACACCATTGGCTGTGACGTCGCACAACACGCTCTGTCTGCTGAGGAAGGGAGAGGAGAGAGTGGTAGATGTAAAGGGATGGAGGGGGAAGGGTGAGGAGGAGGACATGAGAGGACATATACACAATACAGGACACTTACCCTCTAGTGGGGACTCTAAGCTGCCTATCCCAAACCAACTGCCTAGATAGTCAGCCACCTTCTGGCTATGTATCTCCTCTTGAAGTCTTGATGACTTAAAAGCTTAAAAAAATCAGACACACACACACACACACACACACACACACACACACACACAAATAACATGCATGCTCATGCACAAACACATCAAACACTTACACACACACACATCACAGGTACTGCATTGTTAGTAGCGTAGTGTGCTGCACAGATTTATGGAAAAGGGGACTCTTCATTAGTCTATTTTTGCCTACAAAGTCCTACTTTGTGAGAGTCTGAGCTTAGCTGAGCAAATGTGTTTCACTATATGATCTGGATTTGCTGAAGTCTAGACTTGAACTGAAGAGGTTTCTTCCTTAAGAAATTGTAAAAATCCCTTTTACTGAAAACACACAGCATAAAATTTTGCTCCCAGATAAAATTGATTGCTTTGAGACCACCATTCATGCTGCAATTCTGAATAAATAAAAATAAACATAATATTAAGTCTCTCTGTGGTAGACTACATCTTGTTTCAGGGTCTTACCATTTGAATCAGATGTAAAAATTGAAATCCCTTTTTAGAGGTGAATGAGTTAAAAACAAAGTAATATTGTCATAATCTTTCAAAAACTAGTCAAACTCAACACAAATCACTGTAAAACATTAGGTTATGAATATAACCCCAGTTCTCTAAAGGAGAACACAAGATGCCACCTAGTGGGATATCGCCTTTGGGTGAATCTATCTGCTGAACCCCCTTCAGTCAGTGTCTAAAAGGCTTTGCACGCATACGCTATGGGGTCTGCTCCTGAGCTGTGTAACGCAGGCGCACACGTGCTAATCTTTCTCAGATGCAGATCAAGGTGGCGTCTGGTGTTCTCCCTCAGAGAACCAGGGTTATGTTCATAACTTAATGTTGTTTTTCAGTTGAAGCACTTCAACGCCACCCATTTGGCTGCGTATACCACACAGCCTCATGTACACAGTGTGACATGACCCACAGAACAGTTCAACCTGAGTGGAACATTAACACAAATCAAACATTGTTGACAGAAGACAGGACAAAGCAGGTAACAGGAGTGTTCCCAGCATCCAGACTATAAAAGCGGACAAAAGTGTTCTCACTGGTTCTGATTGTAAGCCGGGATGGTCTGGAGCAGGCAGATTGAAGACTTGAGATCTTAATCAGGCTGTTAGGACTTTGGGCATGTAGAAAGGGTTAAAATGTAAAATGAACTGCATGCATGCAGGGTTGACCAATAAAGCCATGAGATCCCCTACATGCTTAACTGATGCCAATGCCAACAGCAGTGCCATCTTGAGAGATAACAGCTTCAGATCAATATCTGGAAAGACTCAAATGGTGCACTGGATGCCACTCTCAGCACTAGCACTAAATTCCATAGGGGGACCAACACAGAGCGAGGTGGGCATAGATGCCTTGTACCATGGATGAAACGGGTAGTCAGGAGGTGTGCACCTGGAGTGATGTCATTCCAGCCAATGTGGCAAGCTGATATGGCTGCCACATATACTTTGAGGAAAGAGAATGCATGGCCCTGCTTGAACATGTGTTCAAGGAAGGAAGGCCTCAAATACAGCTTCAATAGAGCATAAGAAAGGATCATGGTGGTGTTCTGCACACCATTATGCAAACACTCGCTATTGTACTGTATAAAGAGACCTAGCATATAGGGCTCCAGTGCACTGAATCGTCTCCACCACTGAGGGTAATCGTCACCATGACTTAGTAACTGTTGCCCTTCAAGGGCCAGGCTGTCAGTCGCTATAGTACAGGTGACGGGTGCCACACTGTGCCTCTCACTTGGGATAACAGATCCCTGAGAGTGGGCAATGTCCACAATTCACCTTTGCAACAGGGGAATCAGATCTGAGAACTATGTCTGTGTTGGCCAGTGAGGGGCTATCAAGATCATGGTGTGGTCTCTCCACACGCTCCCCAGCACTGTTTGTAGGAGAGAGATCGGGCCGACTCTCCGTTGCATAATGGCCTTCTAGCCCATTAGCAGTGTGCCTGTCTCCAGTGGACTAGAGTTTGCCAACATTCGAGTCACACAGTGAGCATTTTGTTTTTATCTTTTTTGGGGTGGACACGATGTTTTAAGAACAATCCCTGCAATGGCCTAGCATGTAATAGCTCAGCGTAACTGTCACTGCAGCCATAGCAAGCAGTCCAAGAAATCTGACACAGGTGGACACACACATGCATTCCCAGGTGGAATCGTACTACGCATGTCTTTATCACAGTCAGCCGTATGTCTGAGAGGCGGACAGTGTCTCTGACAGTGTTCAGTGACAAACCCAGAAAATCTGTGTGCTCTCTGGGGACTAATGTGCTCTTTTCCCATTTCACTCTGGAGCTGAGCGAGTTCAGATAAGTGAGGGTGCACATTTCGTGTCGCACTAATGTCGGATCCTTCCCTAAAATAGCCCAGTCGTTCAGACATGTTAGGATGCAAAGGCGCTTCTATTCCATTTTGTACAACAGAATGGGGATAGAGCCAGTCTCAACAGTTGTACTTGGAACTCGTACACTGTCTTGAGGCAAGTCTCAGAAACTGTTTGTGTGTATTTGTCAGTGATATTTGAAAGAACGTGTCTTTAAGTGTATAGCGGCAATCCAGTCGTGTTGGTGTATGCTGTGAATGACCAGCTTCAGGGTAAGCATGTGAAAGCATGTTTGAGATAACTGTCTCAGTTCGAGGATTGATCTCATGCCTCCGTCCCTCTTTGGAACAACCAAGTAACGGCTGTAAAAGCCCCGCATCCAGTCCAAGGGGGGAACTATTACACTAGCCTTTTTTGCGAGGAGCTCGGATATCTCCTGTTGCAATAAGTTTGCATGTTCCGTCAGAACAACTGAGTGAACCATGCCATTGAATCTCAGTGGCAAGCAGGCAAACTGATGTGAAATTGTCCGCAAAACCCATGGGGACTGTGTGCATTCAAGCCAGCCTCACCTGTGGGGAGGGCGCATGAAAACAATTGCAATTGAGACGAGGTGGTGCCCTCTCGCACTCTCGTTCATAGAGTTTGTCCCTTGCTCTTGTGGGAGCTGAGGGCTATATTTACATTTAGGCATTTATCAAACGCTTTTATCCAAAGCGACTTACATTTGTCAGCTATCATTTACATCAGGGCCAATCTCCCCTAGAGCAACTTAGGGTTAAGTGCCTTGCTCACGGGGCACAATGGTGGCCAGGATTCGAAACCACAATATCCAGGCCACTAGCATGCTAGCAAGATTCCTTAACCTGGCGGTTAAGGAAGGTTAAAGTTAAGGGCTCATTGTGCGTGATGCTGGTGTGTGTCTATAATAGGGTGGACCAGAGCTGTCTGCCGATTATGGTGGCAGGATGCAGCAACGTCACCGGGTGGAGATTGTGAAGCATTTATTCCTAGATGCCTGTGCGTCATAAAAGCAGCCATCAAGCCTGGAGCAGGAGGCAGGAGTAGGGTCCGGGAGCTCGAACAGCATGTTCCACTAGCTAGAGTAGTTTGCGCGCGAGAGGTGCATTGGCCACTCTGTATTCCTGAGACTAAGGGGTTTCAGACACCAAAGCACTGTCTTCCTTCTTCCCTCCTGTCTCCGTCGGATGTGTGGAGGGAGATTATGTCCTCGCCAGAGTCAAAGGAGATATTGGGTTCAACAGGTTCGGTAACAGCTGCTGCGGAACCCAAGAAAGAAATGAATGACTAAATGGCGTGCTCTGTTGGTTAAGGGATTGGCTGGGAGAGCTAGCAGGCTGTCCCGTAGTATCCTTGTTAGCAGTAGACTGTGCACATGGCAACTCATCGTCTAGGGCTTCAGTGCTCTTGGCAGCTTGAAAGCGAAACATAGACAGCCTCATCATGGCGCAGTGCGGGCATTCGCTGGACAGGCAAAGGGCGGATTGATGCGTGGTGTATTCCCAAGCATAGGACACACTGGTCATGACCATTCACCAGCAGAATAAATTTCCCATGTGGCAATCTCTTAGAGATGGGCAGACAGGGATACAAACATGATTTGAGAAGAGTGACTTGAAAACATGGACAGAGCTTTGTAAAGGTTTATGTAACCCCTTATGATGCATACCACTGGAATGTCAAAACTTTCACTCCAGTCTGTTGTTTACGCTGAATGTTCACAGCTGAAATGTACTCTTTCTCTATGGTTCAATGTTGTATAATAACATATGTCTCAGAATGCAGAATGAGCTCGTACACAACGTCTTTAATAACATATGTCAAATAGAAGTTGCTGTTTGAAAGGCCCAGCAACTAAATGACTGATTTTTAATTAGCATTGCATAGAAATGATAAAAACTACTGCCGGTGAAAAGCTACCATAGCTTGGTTGTGGTCCTGGATCACTTACTTCAGTTCCTGAGACTTTGATTTTGAACCAAGTGCAGAATATTTGCTCCAAATTTACTTATTTAACTTTCATTTCACTGTACTGCAAAACATAGTATCTTCAATATTCCAGGCTAAACAGGAAACTAATTGCTACTATAGAAAGAAACAGTTGATAAAATATTCTTTCCTAATATAGCACTGATTTCTTCAAAGTATGGAGACTTCTTTGGATCCCCGGCAGTATGTTGACTGTCCTTCACACACTATTTGTAGTCTTTCTTAAGGTGGTCAATTCAGTCCTTCAGTTTTGTCCAGTTCCCCTAAATTTTCTCCATTAGCAGGGCATTTCTCTACCTTGATAAGTTTGATACATTTAAAACTTAATCAATTTCAAGCCAAATTTTGTGTTTGTGAACCATTGCCTTAAACTGCCTCTGAAACCTGCATTCTCCCCAAACCGAAATTAAATACAGAGTTTCCTAGTCCAATGCCCGTTCTAGTTTTGGCTCTCGTCGACGCCATCTTCGTGTCTTCATGTGTGCTTGTGATAGTCTGCGATATCAGGAAGGAGTATGATACACACAGGAAGCAACATCTTACACAGATCAATGGAACGGACGGCGTGCATAAATGGATTTTACTGAGATTTCTTATCCCGTGCTAATTGGATATTAAAGGGATAATCTGGAGTGAATCGACCCATAGCCCTGTTGTTTCATGTTGCCAAGTGCTGTCTGTAGGTATGAGAATGACAAAATTTGGTACAACGTAAACCAAACAGCGAAATGGCAACCAATGCTAACTGATAACAAGGAAGGACAAGAAAGTTTCATTTTTCTGCATCCCCATGAGTTAGCATTAGCTGCCAGTTCACAAATTAAATCTACGTTGTACCAAATGTAGTCATTCTTATGTCTACCAACAGCACTCAGCAGCCTCAAAGAACAGGGATATGGGCTGATTGACTCCAGATTTTTCTTTTAATATTACTGGCATTCTGTGCCATTACTCATGCAGACATCCCAAGGCTCCCGGACGCAGCGTGAGTCTCCCGAATTTAAATACTGTCTCCCGGACACCCGCGAGTGATATACAATCTCCCATAAATCGCACAATCACGCAAATTTTACCTGCGAGTGGGAGCTGTCAGAACAAGTGGCAGAAGCAGTGTGAGTGAGCGACGGTGAGACAAGGGAAGCAAGAGAGAGAGAGAGAGAGAGAGTGTGTGCGCATCAGTCCTGTGCAGTATTTTTGCAGTCGTATACTTTAACCTCTGTCTCTCTCGCCAAATAATTTTGTCATTAAACGAAAGCTTCTTGCAGGGCTAATGATCAAAAAAGAAAACGCATTTCACCCACAAATAAAGTGTACTGGTGCATTGTAGGCTATTGTTTTACACCGTATTTTGACTGTGCTGGGTAGAAATATGTACACCACCATATTTCCTCTGTGTTTATCTTAAATCTTATTTTATCTTACAGCAGATGAGAGATTCAGTCCATTTTTATGTACAGGCTATTTTAAAATAGCATAATTCCATCTGCATTGTAGGCTAATGCATTCTGCATCTGGGCCAATGCAGGTAAAAAAACCCTAACCCTAACCCTAACCCAAGTAGTATGAGCTGGTTATGAACTGTATAAGCCTATATGATAGGCCATGATAGTGCAATGGAATACATACATTATTTTATTATTGATTTTATTAATTCAATTAAAGGCTAGTGTACTATTGTATCATTTTATTATTGATATATTATTCATTTATTTATTTACTTACCTCCCTGAAAAGAGTCTCTGCAGGTTGGGAGGTCTGGTAATATAAAACTAATCCCATTCGAATAGTGCTTTTGTGTGTGTGTGTGTGTAAGAGAGAGACTCTTTGTATGTGCGTTTCTGTGTGTGTGTTTGTGTGTGTGTGCTGGTGCTGTGTTGCTCTGAGAGATAGGAGAGATGTGCTCGGAGACTACATGCAGATAAAGCTGGAACAGCTGGCAGGGGAAATTGTTTTATTGTTGCCGTCCCCAGACCAAAGGTTTAACATTACCCAGATATCTCGACAAACAGCCCCTGTGTGTGTGTTTGTGGGTGTGTGGTGGTGTGCGTTGGTGTGCGTTAAGGTTTTTATTGTATTTGCGTGTGTGTGTGTGTCTGAGTATGAGCTTGGAAGATTCTATCATTAGAGAGTAGGTTGTTGCTGTCAGGGAGAAAATAGAGAGAGAGAGGGAGATTGTGCATTGTGTGCATTGGCCCTAGAACTCTCGGGTTGCCTACATCTAACAGAAAAAACAACAGATCTGTCTGTGAGATCTCCAGGACCTCTGAATGACCTTTTACTGACCTCTCCCTACCATATGCACACCCCTGTTCATAGCCTCCTCTGAGCCCAGCCCACACACAGTCACCCTCTGGGAATACCAGGTCTGCAGTATGTTCAGGGCAGTGAACCAGAGGAAAGCTGCTGGCCAAGACAGAATATCTGTCAGTGCGCTGCAAGGCCTGCGCTGACCAGCTATCTACCAAGTACGTCAGACTATTCAACCTCTCCCCCATCACAAGCCAGCCTCCCTCACTGCCTGAAATCAGCAACTACAGTTCCCGTACAAGTCCGCCACTATCAGTAGTCTCAATGACTACAGTCCCATCGCACTAACACCTGTGGTGGCGAAAGGCTTTGAGAAGCTGGTCCTTAATTACATCAAGGACTACTTCCCCCCCAGCTTTGACCCCCACCAGTTTGCCTACAAGGCAAACAGGTCCACTGAGGACACTATCTCCACTGCCCTCCACACCACCCTCCACCACCTGGAGAATCCTGGGACCTCAGTATTGATGCTCTTCATCATCCCCAACATCCTCATAGCCAAGCTGGTCAACTTGGACTTCCCCCGCACCATGTGCACCCGGATCGAGGACTTTCTCATTATTCGCCCACAGTATGTCAGAGTTGGCAACAGGAGTTCATCCACCCTAATGCTCTGCACTGGCTCTCCACAGGGCTGTGTGCTGAGCCCTCTCATGTACACCATAAAAACATATGACTGCACTCCCACGCAGCCCTGCAACACCATCATTACATTCGCTGACGACACCACTCTGGTAGGGCTCATCACAAAAGATCACAACACAGCCTACAGGGATGAGGTCCAGCGACTGACAGAGTGGTGTGACAGCAACAATCTCACCCTCAACACCAGAAAGACCAAGGTAGTTATGGACTTTCGAAGGAGCAAAGCTGACCCCCCACCCCTTACCCACCCACATAAAAGATAAAACAAAGTGGAGAGGGTGTACACTTTCAAGTTCCTCGAGACCCACATCTCCAAGGATCTGTCTTGGGTGGCTATCACAACTGCCCTAGTCAAGAAAGCCCAGCAGTGCCTCCATTTCCTGAGGGTTCTGAGATGGAACAGGCTGCAGACCGACCTGCTGGTCTCATTCTATCAGCCCACAATCGAGAGCATGCTGATGCACGCTATCCGTGTGTAGGATGCTGGCTGTGCAGTGGCTGACAGAAGGACTCTATCACCTGTTTAGCATGCTGCCCTCTGAGAAAACATTCAGATCCTTCAGATGCAAAACAAACAGACTTAAGAACAGCTTCTACCACAGAACTTTAAATGCACCAAACCAATGACACTGCTTTTCATACAGTCATGCTGCCACGTGTCTGTGCATGTGTTTGTGTATGTGTGTGTGAGTATCACCACACCACTGCCCCTGATCATGTTCATGTACCTACAGCTTAACATGCAATACCTACCTACCTACCTACCTCCAAGTGCTATTTTATTCCCCACAGACTGTAAACACCACCCTTCCCTTTATGTTTTATTACTTCTTATTCCCCGCCTCTTTCCCAATTGCCATTGTTCTTTTAGTACTTTTTATGACACCTGACACTTCTTCCTCTGCACTCTTGTACATACGCCCCCCCTCCCATTGTTCCTTTGGACACTTTTACACTGTCTCTCTTGCACTTATGTGACCTTGCTGGTTAATTTTGTTGTACAGGAAAGTGTTTAATGACAATAAAAATTTTGAAAGTCTTAAAAGTGTCTCTCCTCACCCTCAGCGTCCTCTCAGGGACTGCCTTCTCAACCCCACTCTCATGTGCTGGCGTCATGTGCATGTGCATGTGTGCCTTTGTTTATGCAATGTATACCAGGTGTGTTTGTCAGCCCTGTTGGTGTGTCTGCTTGTGTGTGTGTGTGTGTGTGTGTGTGTGTGTGTGTGTGTCTGCATGAGTGTGTATTACACATAGGCATACATATTGTTTGGACTGATTTTCTGTGTTTTGGGAGTGTGGTGGTGTGTGTATGTGTGTATCTCTGTGTGTGTGTGTAAGAGAGAGAGAGAGAGAAAGAGAAAGAGAGAGAGAGAAAGAAAGAGAGTGAATATGTCTGATTTGTTGGTGCTTGGCTCTATTCCTGGTTCCAAGGCCGGACACGTGAGTCATAGAAAAAAGTGAGAGAAGCATTTTCATCATACATTAAAGAACAGACAAGAGAGAGAAAGAGTGAAAGGTATGCAAGGCAGTGGAGAGAAAGAAAGATGCACCCGGCCTTGTTGCTGCAGTGACGCACGGGGCCAGGTGCTATGGCGGAGGGACCCTCGTGGACCTTTGTGAGATCATCCGTGGCATTGACCATGAGACGCCGCGAAGGCCGTCTTCACAGTCACCAGCCGACGATTCTGCCACACCACACCACCCAATGTGTGTGGTGTGTGTGTGTGTATGTATGTGTGTACATATGTGTGTGGGTGACACAGAAAGAAATAGAGGGGCGTGTGTGTGTGTGATTGTGTCTGCACTTTTGTCTAGTGTCTGTGTGGGTCTGTGTGTGCATGCGTGTGGGAATTCAGTGCTATTCTCACTCAGTCGTCAGCATCACAAAACAAACCGAGCCATGATTGGCCAGTC
>PYXC01002195.1:1097500-1115000 GCA_015244755.2 Tenualosa ilisha
TTACATTGCATTTATATTTAGTTTTATTAATTACTCAAAGACTCATGTAAAATTATAAAATACATTTTCAGATAGACTTTTTAGATGTTTCAAATTGCCACTCCAATAAGCATTTTTCTACATTATTATGCAAATACTTTTTTGAAAGGCATTTGGATCTTTGCTAAATTATTACAATGTCAAGAACATAAAACATGTCAACCCTTGATTTGTTTGGCTATGTCCATGTGTATTTGAAAAAAAAAGAAAAAAAAAAGGTGTAACCTGAAAAAGGAGGTCAAGGTAGAGGTGCTAATATGTGATTTCCCCTTCTAGTCTGAGGACAATGAGATTGCCAGTTATTGTGTATCAGCTTGCCCTGATTCTGCACGCCATGGCCCAGAATGGATGGAACATTTGCACCATTCACCCAACCTTTAAAGAGCCAGGTCAGTGGCTTACACCGCCTCCTCCCATTCCTCTGCCAACTCACCTTTCCATTCCCTTGCACTGAACACAAGATGAAGTGGGACCACCCAGACACCTGAGAAGCATCTCCTTTCTTCTCCCAAAGGCATAGAGTGTCTGAGAGTGTTGCATGATCATGAAAGGGATCCTGCCTTGGCTTCTTTTCTTTATGATCACATATTTGTTGTTGTTGTGCTGGTAGTAATCAGCTCACGGTGTGTGTGTGTGTGTGTGTGTGTGTGTGTGTGTGTGTGTGTGTGTGTGTGTGTGTGTGTGTGTGTGCGCTTGTGTGTGTGTGCTTTATTTTTTCATTACAGCTAACAGTGACATCACGGTTGTATGTGGTACAGCGGGAATGGAACTAGAAATCCTCCTTTGTCCACTGTACTATGGGGGCTATAATGAGTCACTAGTGGCCCTTAATGGACATTTTGAGAAGGCCAGCTGCAAAGGCACCCCTGACCTCAACGCTGACCCACCTGTGCTCAAGTTTAACTTCTCCATGTCAGAGGATTCTCTCGCAGAGTGCTCCCAGAAAGTGACGGTATAAAATCTCTTAGATAGATAGATAGATAGAGTCAATGTAGAAATAGATAGATAGATAGATAGATAGATAGATAGATAGATAGATAGATAGATAGATAGATAGATAGATAGATAGATAGACTAAAAGAAAGTATATGAACACCTTAGAATTGTCTGGTTTTCTGCATTAAATGATCACTAAATGTGATCTCATCTTCATGTAACTCACCAGTATGACTAAACACAAGGTGCTGAATTGTCCATTAATTGTATCAGTGATTCTAAAGGGTTCACATACTTTCTTTTAAGATAGATTGTATGGATAGATAGATTAGAGTGCTGTGTTTATGAACCAAAACCTTACTTTGTGTGTGTCCATGAGGTTCTAACATGTTCTCAATGGAACAGATTACAGAGGAAGCTGGTACCGGCATGTTCTCAGACTACTCCAAGGTCCAGTATGTTAACATCTCAGGGGTAATCAACACCAATGATCCCAGTGGTGCCACCGTTGTCTATCGCCAAGAGTTGATGTACCTCTACTCCTGTAGATACCCACTCCAGTACCTCACCAACAAAACAGAGACCAGTGTGTAAGTTCATTAGGTGTACACTCAATTACCTTGTGAAAAAACAGAAACCAGCATGTAAGTCGCTTGCTCAGTGTACAGTGCATGTACCTGCACCTACATATGACCAAAATGTCTAAGAAGCTTCTCAAGCATCATGAAGTAGAATTTGAAATCACTCCAGTCTAGACCATTCCCACAGGGTTTCCTTTATAACACTGAATATGTTATCTTAAAACATGTTCTTATAATATATTCAATATCTTATAGCATATCTTATCTTATAACATATTCAATAGCGGAAGTAGTTTGAGAGCGAAATAGAACATTCAATCACTTGTTTTGTTTTAATATTGAAACAGTCTATATAAGGGCTGGCCAAACTATGGCCCGGGGGCCATTTACGGCCTTTTGCTCCCTTTCACCATAAAGTCTATGTCTAAGTCTAGTCATTAGCTTAATATTATATGGGCATCACACATGCATAGTTGGAGCACTGTTAAGACTGGCGTTTGTCAGTTAAGCAGAGAGGGATCATATAGAATGTTTTAGACAGCCTGTGGGTTTTTGGATCGAAAATGTAGTGACTCTTTCATTTGTAACTGGTTAAAAACTGGTGGTCTTAATGTTGCATTGGCCTTTGGTAGCTTAGATTGTTCAGTACGTGGCCTGCAAGCAGAAAAATTTTGGCCACCTCTGGCCTATATACTTAAGATGGAATCAAATATTCTGTAATCGTGATAAGCTTCTCTGTTGTGACAGGTCTGGGGTGAGTTTGGCAATCAAAGACAACAATGGGAGCTTCGTCAGCACCTTGAGTATGCGTCTGTTTCAGGTAATGTCGGAAACAACATCAACATCCTTAAACAAGCCTTGAGGAAATGTGGCGTAGGAAACTGTGCTAAATAATTGAAGTGAACTCTTCTTCTGTTCCCTAGGACATCTCCTACACTTTCCCCCTCAGTGTGCCCGACAGTGGCATTACGCTGAAAACACGTATTTTTGTTGAAGTCAGGGCCACCAATCTCACACAACGGTATCATGAATTACCCATGATTACATACAGACCTAAGACATTTGTTCAGTTAGAAGACAATTGGTCAATATGATCTGGTGCTGTTACATCTTTGCGCTGCCTATTGAGCAATGGGTCACAGACAGTCAGGTTGTGTAATAATATTTGAGACAATGTAGTAATACTTGCTAAAGATAAAAAATATCAGCAATCAGTTAATCTCAGGCTTCATATTTTGTATTGAGGATTCACTAAACCTTTATGTGTCATAACTGAGCTAGCATTGGGATGTTCAAAGAAAATGAATGCATAGAGGACCTATATATTTTTAACATTTTGAGTAGTTGTAGGGTGTTAATGGATGTGTATGGTTGCAGTAAGACTGAGTCTGATCTGGCTAACCTACAGGTTCACCCTGTGTGTTTGTGCAGGTTTAATGTTCTTCTGGACCGATGCTATGCCACCACAAGTCCTTTTCCAGTCAATAGCACGTACTATGACCTCTTTGTCGGGTGAGTCCACACTCCTGAGCACGCACTATGACCTCTTTGTCGGGTGAGTCCACACTGCTCAGCATCCATCCAGAATGTAAACACATGGCGTGACGTACATTCTACGTCATTCACCTCAAGGTCTCAGAGGTCAATAGGCAGACACATCTGCCTGTGTATTCTGGTTTGTCCCAACTGGTGGTGTCTTGTTACAGATGCAATCTTGACATACAGACTGTCATGGGTGTTAATGGAGACTCCCAGAAGGCCCGCTTCTCCTTTGAGGCTTTTCGCTTTGTGCAAGACGCCAACAAGACGGTGTCGACCTACTATGTGCACTGTGCCACTAGACTATGTGAGCATTCCTTCTGCACTTCTCTAAAACAGGTAAATCCAGTAGAAGGTCCGTATTAAGTGCAGCAATCATATTCATACCGGGGCGCGCAGCAATCTTTTCAAAACATAACATAAAGCATTACCTGCCTGTGTAAAAGCCTGTGGTTTTAAAGCAAACAAATTAAAGTTGCTCTCTGCTGTTACCTGACTTGACACCCAAACATCAACCTGACTGTTGTGGTAATGGTATTAGCTGAAGAGAGACAGACAGAGGCAGAGAGCGAGAGAGAGAGAGAGTGGGAGAGAGAGAGAGAAACATTACAACCTATGTTTTTAAAATATCAAATTAAAATTGCTCTTTTGTTGTGACCTGACTTGACACCCAGGCACGTAGCCTGATTGCTGCGCTGGTGAAATTAGCTTAAGAGAACGGCCACTTAGGAAGATCACTATGTGGGTTGAACCCATTTAGTCCTGTTTATATTAATTACCTTCTTGCTGGTGAGCAATGCATTTACCTTGCATTTACCACCATTCATTGTAGTCATCCAAATCTCTTGTGTCTGTTTACATAAATATGCATTTATAAAATATGACTCCAGTATTACAGGGCAGGCAGAACACCACAGAAGGCTGTGTGAAAAAAGGCACTTAACCCTGAGTTGATCTTGTGGGTCCAACAGTGGAGTTAGTATACAGTAAAATACCCTGGATAAAAGCTTCAGATTAACACAATGATTAACGTAATATTAACAAAAATAAACTGGATAAAATAAGAGGGAAAAAACTGATGACGCCAACAAGCGAAACTCAGTGACTAGGTCACTGACGTAGCCTGATGTAGCCTACACAGATGCCTTGATTCCTATTAAGGTGCATACATGACCCTGTATTCCCGTTAATTCAGGCATAAACCAGGGGGTTTATTCTGTCTTCTAGAAACCGGAATATGGGCAAATTCGGAACGTGACAATCAGAATGAGTTTACATGCTTCACACGCAACCTGAATATTCTGGCTAGAACAGGAATATTCCCTGCATATAACCGTACTCATTGTTTGTTCTGAGTACAAATCAGTCAGGACATGTACATGCACTAACAGAAAATGAAATTATCACCAGCATTTATAATGCATGTAAACCTTAGTTCAACCTTAGTCCAGCTGAAATCAAACTGAACTGATCTACTAATTGCCCGACTAAGACATCTAGCCCTCTATGGTACGCATTATGATCCCAATGGCAAAAAAAATGTTTGTATGGTTTTTCCAACTTTAAATGGACCCTTTTAACAAAATCAACATAGTTTTTAAAAAAATAATATTTTATTAAAGTTTTAGAATCTTGTTGCCTCAAGGCAACACTGTACCATCGTGGAAGAGAAAATGCTTTTTCATCTAATCACACATAAATTAAATCAGATATCCTCAAAACCTTTCTAATTCAACAAAAACACTTCAACAAAGATATTTATGTGGTGTATAAAATAAAATAAAGTTCATACTCCATAACAAAACATTTACAAAAATGAGCCGTTGCCTACAGGCAACATTGTACTATTAGGGAACAGTAAGCTATGTAGTGTTACAATTTGAACAAAACTGGGAAAACTACCTGATTAAGAGGCATTAAACATTAGAACATCTCACTGTCATCAGGTGGTAAAGCAACCTGTGCTTTATATGTCTTTGCCTTCCCATAAAAGAAATTCGTATTCATTTCTTGTATAAAAATATTTATTGTAGGTGAATCAAATATTAAACATATGCGTTGAATTAATATATTAGCTGTTTATTGTTTAAAATTCATTCAACTCCACTAATATCTTACATTTTTTTTTATTTTTTACAGATATCATGAACTTCTAGCTTTACTCATTATGGCAAACATGGTCAAAAATGATTCCATAATGGTACAGTGTTGCCTCAGGGCAACGTACAGTTTTTTGTTATTTACTAAACTATGTATGATTATACTTTTAGTAAACTTATTGAAAATACTTCTCTACTTATCAGTGAAGGAGGTTCAGATTTTTTGAAGAGGATTTGATTGATGAAATGTGGTGAAAAACACACTTTCAGAGAGAGGAAATGTGACGATCTGCAACATGGGTGCATGTGCTCAAAAAGGACTCAAAATCTCTACCTGTGGGGCATGTGACCACCAATCTGCCTCCCCATTGGCTTGTAAAGGGTTAGGGGTTTTGTAAAGGGGTATACACCACCCACAGGGGTGCCTCATTTTTTTATTACAAGGTGAAAAAGTCCATGTTGCCTCAAGGCAACACCGTACCATAGAGGGCTAGATGATGTGATTGAAAGTCAGATAACTTGTACATGTAAACTAGGCAACACAGTCAACCAGGCTAAGATTGGACAGATATTCCCCGTTCGGAAGTGATGAAGACACAGAAGCAACAACACTGTTGGCCAAATTTGCACAGCATGCACAGCTCATGTATCTCATGTGCAAAACACTTAAAAAGTATGTACCTACAGTGTTCCAGCATTGTCCATCTCTTCACTCATATTTCCAACAGAGACCCTCATGCTCTTGAAACCTATGTTGGAAGTTTGTGGTTTACTGTCTATCATCTTAGGTTTAGCTTTGGTTTGTTTTTTATATGCCTGTACCTTTAGGCCAACTGGTAGAAACTCCAATGTGAAATGGAGTATATATCTACCAACTGTAGACACACTTTGATTTTCTCCCTGTGCATGTATACTCTGACAAGGAGAAAAGTTCAATTGATATCTTTGGTTGATGATTATTGGTCGTAGTTTGATAAAGTTGTGCATAAACATACTGTGTGTAATTATTCCAGTGTGCCATGGCTACTTTCATTTCTTGAAACTGGCTGTGGTCAAGCTGTGGTCACGTCCAATGTTGCGTGTGTGTTTTTCTCTGTTTTGGGTCCCTTTCCAGAATTGCTCAATTGGCTCAGTTGGATCGCGAAGGAAAAGGGAGACCACCTCTGTGAGCGACACGGCCACGGTCAGCTCCGGCCCAATTATGACCAAAGTGAATAACGGTAAGTGTGAACCCTAATGTCACTTAAAGTGCAACTTAGAAGTGGAAGTGAATTTACACATAATGTTGCTCAGAAATGCATATAGAAATATTTAGGAATGATTTCATGTGATTTATGAGACCTAACTCAAGAAAAAGTTATCATTTTTCAGCAGTTTTTAAGCAATCCTCTTGAACAGTCTATGCGTGGCATTTGTATGGCATGCGTCATTAAAGGAAGTTGTTTCCACAGTTGACTTAGAAAGTAACGTCCAGAAAGTCTAAATCTAAGTTATGTAGCCTACCACACCACATAGATGTTTGTGCTACGATGTATGTGATGCAAAGATAACTTATCTGGCTATGGTTAACAGTCAAATTTGCTAGCTGAGTCCCTGAGATGGAACACTGCTCGATCAGAAAACATGGATGAGCCATAGGCTATAACTGGTATGTCAGAGGCAAAACTACAAACTGACCATCTGGTGTTGTAGTTTGTGCTGGAGGAACTTGTTGGTGGACATCACATTTTCAATTAGCCATTAATAACACACCCAGCATACTCCATAGGCAACGATAGGTTTTATGTTTGGACAGCTCTGGTTTAGACAGTTTAAATTAGGCAGCAGGTGGTATAGTGACATTCCGTTGTTTTCTTTTCCTTTTTTGATGTCCTACTGCGTGCTAACACAATCCTGTGGTAGATGCCAATAGATATTATTAACACTATATACAGCACTTCATTTTGTTGTCAACAAATTTAAATATGTGGACTATCCATAATAACAAAGTAAAACGCCAGTTGTAAGGTAAAGAGGAATACTCCATAATAAATGCAATTTTAGACATACAGTGACTTTTTCGAAATATCTTGACATTTTGCACTTTTTTAAATGGAAATATGCAAACAAATAAAAAATAGGTTATGCTGAATCATAGTGTGAGACCCTATTTCAACTTTTCCTGTCAGAATCACACAGTGTGAAAACATGTTACATGTTGATACATGTTCCTGTAGCTGTGGCTAATAGTAGCTTACACTAGAACTACACAATTAAAACAATTTTATAGTATACTGTGACTCTAGTAAGGTTGTGTTCTCAATTGTTCTTTTTCTCGCTCACACAGGTGGACCAGGAGAACATACTGGAGGTATTTACAGTATACTGGATATTCATCCTGACTAACAAAATCTCTTATCACCCTCCTTAAAAATACTAAATAAATTATGCTTTCATCATATACATACAGGATTTTCTTCTCTTTTGACCAAATTTCTTATCCTAGTGGCAAAACATTTCATGCTAATCTATACATTCATGTGCATGTGTCAGACAAAGTGCTAGAGAAGACTAGTGACTTTTTACCCTCTTTTTAAGCAGACGCTGGTAGTGACAACCGAACAGTGTTAGGAGTGGCCTTGGCTGCGGTCCTGATGGGAGTCTTCTCAATCGCCACCATAGCAGCAGTATTCTACAAGATTCATTACTCTAAAACTGCAGTCACAGACAAGACCGTCCTCCATCACTGACATGCACCATCCGCGGGATGCACCAAGTTCCTTTCTGTAAAAAGTCTAAACTTCTGGAAATCTGAAACGTATGTTCATGAGTTGTGCTGGGTTTGCCACGGCTAACACCTCCGCTATACGCGTTGTGCCAAACAAGTCACCTTAGCCGTGGTAAAACCAGCATGACCCATGACCTCTAGTGGGTTACTGCTTACTTATGCAGCATTAGAGCTGCATAAGACCAATAGTATGTGGTCATATACTTGATTAATAAGCTAATAATTAATAATTATTACTATTTCTTTCATCATTTTTTTTGTTTGCAAACAGAACACCCTTTTGTTGTTGATGCATACAATAACAGAGCCCTAATAGTAATGGCTTTTTGTTCTGTTTTATTATGTTTGTTTTTAAGTATAATAATGTAGAATAATGTAGAATAATAAACGACCCCTCTATGCCCCCTTTTGATCATTTTCTTCATATTTTTATGTTTTAAATAAAATTGTTCATGTAATCTTTCATCCCTGCAGTAGTGCTAAAGTGTTTGCTTAAGTGTTTTAGCAGTAGTGTCTGCTTAAGTGTTTTAGACTTATTTTTTCATGAATCAAAGGATGCTTAATTGCACTGCACTGCACACCGCTGTGTGTGTGTGTGCGCGCGGGTGTGTGTGTGTGTGTGTGTGTGTGCGTGTGCGCGCCTGCCTAAACTCGCCTCTGCCTCTGTTGTTAGTGATAGCCACTCACTCCCACCCAGCCACCTGTAGTCTACAGGCTGAGCCAGATGACCCTGGGTTTGTCATGCAAAGAGAGGTCATTTGCACACCCCCGGAGAAAACAAACATCGCAGGCCATCACAATTAGTGCACGCACACACACACACACACACAGACACACACACTCACACAGACTGATGGTGTGTCCTGCGGCTAGTTAATGGCACTGCACCACAAATGGCTGCATTACCACAGATGTGGCGGCTGCTTTTTGATGGTCCACAGAGAGAAGCCATAATCCAGCTACTGAACAACAGTGCCTCTTGATTTCTGTCTTTCTCTCTCTCTCTCTCTCTCTCTCTCTCTCTCTCTCTGCTTAATTATGCAGTAAAGTGAAACTGGTCCATTCTGTAGCAAAGTGAAATGTTCCCACTGCCTGCATTTCGAATTTATAATTTGCTTAAGTGTTGTGCTGACGTAGAAAGCAGCTGGAAGAGCATGTGTGTATAACGCTGCAGAGAGTTTATCAGAGCTTTCCTATGCGCCTGTGTGTGTGTGTGTGTGTGTGTGTACAGAATTATAGCCCAACTGTAGCATACAGGGTCACTAAGGAGTGTTTTGCATGTGCTATGGCTGCCTTGTTTTTCAGTAAAAGCTTCTCAACTGCGGTTGAATGACCAAAGGCTAAATGAGCAGGTGCTGTGTGTTGGATTTTTTATGTTAAAACGTTGAGATAATAACAAAATGTTGTACCTTCATGTAATATCAAAGTGCTCTGTGCCCAAAATATCCACTACACTTAGTGAGGTAGCTTTGTGTGGCATTCTCCTGCAATACAGCCCTGCACCTCCAGGGGCGCTGTATTGTAAATGTGTGGAAGGTAATGGAAGACATCTATCATGCTCATGAAATCGTGGCAACTTTAACTCTTTGCACATATTGCCCTTAAACAGCACATGTGAATCCGTGTGCATCTTCATGCTCGGTACTTTCTGACACTAAAAGATAACAGGATGCTGCCTTTGCTTTCAGAATGGGTGTTTGTCATCATCTGAGTCTCCATGGCCTCAGCAACTCAATATCCTGGGCCATGCCTCAAACCTCAGATTGATCCGCCGGTGCGGTCTTAATGAAAGGAACAAAACAAAACCACAAATGGCCTCTAAGTGAGATGATTGTTCACAGAACTAGACAGTTAGAGTCTATGGGCCGTGAGGAGAAGGAGGCCATGAAAACATTGTGAGCTTGGAAGCAATAATGGGTGAATAAAATGTAGCTTCCTGTACTTTGTCTATGGAAGAGCAGGTTTTAAACTTAGCCCTGTGAGCAGGGTGCTCATCGGCTAGCAAACACACACACACACGAGCGAGCGCACACACACACACACACACACACACACACACACACACATAAACACAAACACATAAACACAAACACAGGCACACACTCATACAAATACAAACAGTGAGATGCACATACACATGTTGAAGAACATACAGTATGTCCAGTGTCGCAGCATCGCATGTTTTTTGGTAATTGACATGGTCTATACACCCCCCATACACACACTTTGTTGTGCTATCCGTAATGGATTCCATTCCATCAAGCATTAAAAGTAGACTGAATGATTCAGGTGTCATGTTTAAAATAATAGCTCATGTGACAGAACTAACGTATCCCATTTTTATAAGATGCTTTGGTAATAAAAAACTGATCCTTTTAATTGGCATAGCATTCAGCATTTGTCTCTGCCCTCCACATTCATCTCAGGTTCATTATGTTTCGTTTTGATTGGACCATTTATGTGACACAATTATGAAAGGGCCACAACTCTAAGTCAATGTGCAACTAGACAGCCAAGCCAGAGGCTTCAGGAGGAGAGCGATGACCAACACATGATGATAAATGTCCATCAGTGTAAAAAAAAAAAGAAAAAAAGGAGCCATTACCATTACTAGAGCGAGCCTAAACTCAACTCAGCACTGACTGCATTATGTTTATATTTAATGTTTATTTTATTTATGCTTATTTGTACTTGTACTTGTATCCAAAGCCGAACGAATTTAAAAAGGGACCTGTTTAAGATTCCATCCACCTTTCCTGTCTGCATCATCCCCTTTCTCTTCACGGGTTCCTTGCAGAGAGCCAGTTAACTGCTATACAGAGAATCGACTGAGTAACACTCAACATTCATCAGGTCTTTAAGGATGAGTGCCTGCAGACTCAGGTCAGTCCCCAGTAAGAGGCAGATGTCAGCAGCACGGTCACTGTTAACACAGAGGGCTTGTATTGGAGACCAGAGAAAAAGTGTTTCCTGATGAGTTACATGTTTAACCAGTTGGCCAGAGCTCCACATATCACACAGTAGGAAAAAATGTGCTAAAAATGTACTAAGCTAATTCCCCAATGGCTGTCTGTCTGTCTATCGATCTATCTATCTATCTATCTATCTATCTACTTATTTATTTATTTGGGGGGCACTATCCTAAATCAAATGTCTGACAGATTGCTAGATAGATTGCGCTGATATATATATATATACAGTCTTTACTACAATTTAAATACAAAAAATGTAATTTGGGAATATATATTCATAAATATATAATTATATTTATTGAAAATTGTCCAAACAGTAAAGTGTGTGTGTTTGTGTGTTTGACATTCACCTGGAGAATGGAACCCCTGCATATGGAAAGCTTGAGTAGCACAATGCCTTTGTCTGTCAGTCTTGCTGTGCCTATGTGTACAGACGATGTATGTGTGTGTGCGTGTGTGTGTGCGTGTGTGTGTGTGTGTCAGAGGAGGGGGGCCATCTGGGGAAGGCTGCAGACCATTAAGGAAATTGATGAAAATCTCGGCGGTGCTCTCCGCTGCTCGGCAGGCTGACGTCAGTGGCTGCGTCACGGGCAGCCCTCTGCCTCGTTCCCAAAGGCCTCGGCCACGGCAAGGGTCTCACAATTACCCCGCATCATCGCTCTCAAACACTCGCCCCCTCGTTCACTCACTCAGCCACCCCCCCCTCAACACACATACACACACACACACACACGCACACACACACACACCTCTATCTCTGTATCTCTCCTTCGGCTCAATATATCCTCTAAGTGTCCTTTCCGCTCCTTTTTTTGTCCTCATTTTGGTGCATTTTCTACCACAGTCTCTTCATGGCTAATCTCCCCTTCCTTTCCCACAAACCCCCTCACTCTCTCGCTCTCTCTTTTGTCTGTCTCACTCCTCTCTTTCCTTCTTTCTTTCTCTCTCTCTCTTTCTCTCTCTCTCCATTTTCTGCTCTTTTGCCACTTGAGGCTCTCTTTCCCTGCAAAGTTACTCATGCCTGTGAGCTAACACAAGGTTTTGAAAGTCTTTCATTCAAACCGATTGAATTTTCTTCCATGTCTACCATCACACTCTTTCTCTGTCTCTCTCTCTCTCTCTCTCTCTCTCTCATTGTTTCTCTCCACCTACCGCACTGCCTTTTAGTTTCCTGCCTGTGTTTTTTTCAAGTTTCTGTTTATTCATGCATGAGTGTGACTCTCTGTCTGCCTATGTGCTTGACTGTGTTAATGTGTGGTGTGTGTGTGTGTGTGTGCGTATGTGAGGGACAGAGAGAGTGAGAGAGTGAGTATGTTTGTGTGTGTGTGTGTGTGCATGAGACAGGGTAAAAGATGTGAGTGGGGGATAGATTGACCATGCAAATCTGCATGTGTGTATATGCATGTAGTATGTTTGAATGTGTGTGTGTGTGCGTGTCTGAGTTGTGTTGTGTGTGCATATATGTGTTGTGTGTGCATATGTGCGTGTGTGTGTGTTGTGTGCCACGTGTGTTTGTGTGTGTGTAGTGTGAGTATGTGTGTTGTGTTGTGTGTGTGTGTGTGTGTGTGTGTGCGTGTGTGTGTGTGTGTGTTTTCATGACTATTTACTGCTCCTTGACTGTCATTGCATCACCATGGTAACCCAGTATGGACAACCTTGTCAAGGCTTTGTGGTGTGTGCATGAATGTCTATGAGTGTGTGTGTGTGTATGTGTGTGTGTGTACATGCTCTCTCTCTCTCTCTCTCTCTCTCTCTCTCTCTCTCCCACTGTCTTTCCCACATGTCCTTTGTTTTGCTAAAGTGTCATTAGCACACACACCTGCTCAGACTGCTTTGAATAATCGCATGCCCTTTCTTTGACAGCTACGTGTACTACTGTTTATGTGTGCCCATCTAAGCGATGCAACTGTGAATTTACATCAGCATTTCATTTGTTTTGTTTCCTCAGGAGCCCTTGTGGTCCCATTTTCACTGTCACACACTCACTTAAACGTGAGCTATATATTAACCAACACACTCTGTATTCTTAGGAAAGGGCCATTACAAGATTCTCTCCGCTGGCAAGGAAACATTGCAGATAGTCCCAGACTATCAGACAGTTGTGGGCCAGCAATGGGCCGGGCCTGAGCCGCATCCCAGACAGCTCCCTGTGACTGTCGATTACATCTGAGCTGCTTGCAGACATGGCCACACAAAGGAAACCGTGACAAAAACAGAAAGTCTTTTCCTCTGTTAAGGTTGTCTAGTCATATCTCATGTTCAAATACCGAGATGACACCTGTTATGCCAGATGCTGCTAATTTATTGTGATTTGTATGGATAACTACCTTGTCTGCCTGTGAAACGGCTCCTTTAACATAGGAAAAGGGATGAGAAACTTGTCAGCTGTGTGTAAATATTCAGTATGTTTTCAACTTGCATCCCATCATCATGTTATAGGAAAATAAAGCATGTATTTTTATGTCTACTACGCAGCAATTGACTGCACAGCTTATTACACTGTTAATTTTAATTTTATGGGTATCATAGGCCATAACCACTTGAGGATAATATTGCAGTCTATATTTGGATAAGTGTCAAATCAGCAGTTTGCTACACCAGCCTTTAGCTCCAGCTGGTTTGCTTGATTTGATCAGCAAGAGTGAAACCGAGAGATTTCTGTGACTCTGGCCTTTCATGCTTGTGGCTGGTGGGGAAATACATCAAGGGTCAAGCATTAAAGGAGAATAGCCCTGTTGTTTGAGGTCACCAAGTGCTGTATGCAGGAAAAAGAACTGGAAAGTTTGATACAACATAGACCAGGGGTCAACAACCCGCGGTCCTCGGGCTGCATGCGTTTCTTTATAAGTATATAAGTATAGGTAGCTTTTATTGTCAATTTCTTCACATGTACAAGACATACAAAGGAATCGAAATATATTTCCCACTCCCCCTGTGGTGGGGAGAGCAAGAGGTCGCTGTGTCTGGGACGCGCCACCAATGTTCAAAATTGGGGGGATGAAAGGCACAATACAGCATAACATGAGGAGAAAGGAGGAGAGAAAAAAGGCACCACCAGACTATGCTCCAATGGGGAGCACAGTGTAGGGGGGCAAAAAAACACCTCAGCACACATAAGCACATATAACATAAGATACATGATCTGCAACAGTGAAGGGAGGAAGTGTGTGTGTGGGGGGGGTTAACAGTCAGCATGGGCAAACAGTGTCCAGTTCTGCAGCCAACCTGGCGCTTGTCCCACAATACCCCTTGATAAATAACAGTGCTAAATATCAGTAAACTGAAATATATATTTTATAGGTTTTATTTTCCTATAACTGTTATAGGCTTAAAGTAAACCATCAAGTTGAAAAATATGTAGTCTGTACATGACATGAAATGTACAAGACAGGACAGGTTATATCCTGGCAGCGCATAGCTAAACCTTCAGCTCAGACTCTGGTGATAGAGGAGAAATGCTAAACTAGGCAAAGGCAAGAGCTCCCAGTGCTGGAAGACCCAAACTGGCTAGAGTTCCACCTCATGATCAAAGGGCTCTGTGCATGGTAGTCGAAAAGTCCCAGAAGGATGTTCGTTTCAGGATGGTAACCCTTTTCCGGTCAATGTCTATTTTTGTGAAGCACGGTAGGCTGGATTGATACTAGGTGTACAATTTTGTTTAGTGTAGTTATAGTGGTTTACTATCCAAAGTAAGCCTAACTAATAAGCTCTGCATGTTCCTCGGTAGTTCAGGGTTCATTTCATAGTTAACTCATAATTATAGCCTCATTACAATTGTTTACAAATGTAAAAGCTAATTACCGGAAACGGTCGACCATCCTGACACTCCCCCTGCACATAGGGAACAGGCCTATAATAGCATCTGAATTCACAAAGCCCCTGGAAAGAGAGCGTACAGCCGGTCGAGTAGTCAGTATGCCGTTTGAACTCAAGATGTAGGCCTTAAGCTAGTCCTTCACTTTGGCCGAAGATGTAAACTTTTTTTCTCCCCCTTAAGTTACATTCTATTTTATGGTCCAACTTCAAGTAGCTAAACATTCAAAAGACTAGGAAACTGAGTTGGCCTCAATACAAGCTTTGAATTTTTTGCCCCAGACATCCTATTTCTGACTGAAAATGGCCCTTTACAGAGAAAAGGTTGCCGAGCCCTGACATATACCAAATTCAAAACCGGCAGCTAACCTTAACTGCATGGGGCATAGAGAAATAAAACCAAAAGTGACTTTCTGTGTCTCTTTCAGTTACCATTTGCCGGTTCGCTTGAATCTAATTTTCTCGTTCTTTTTCCTACCAACAGCAATCAGGGCTAAGGAATGAATCACACTGGATTTCTACTTTAAGCAGCACTATTTTCTCCAAGAATCCCTCAACTAAGGCTTTTTTAAAAGACCATGGACAGAGGTTTGAATGCATACAGAACTACTGGTCCAGTCAAGACCAGTTACAGTAGGTCAGTACTGTTAAGGGCCATTTGCACCTGGAATGATAACTATAAAGATAACTGTAACTATAACAATATTTCAATCCACACTGACCAACGATAACATAAGTCTGTCCCCATGTGAGTGAACTAAAGTCTAAAATTCTATGGTTTCTGGCTGTCAACTAGAAAGTAATCCTAATGATATTGTTGCACGCCGCTGTGGTTATAGTTTGGGGTGTGGACGTTGTCATTTATATTTATTTGTCATTATAGTTAGAGTTATTGTTCTTGGTGTGAACGGCCCTCACCACTCTGTGGTGTGTGTGCGGCGTATGTTATGAAAACACCAAGAACAACAGCTCAGCACTGAAGCTTTTTTTTTCCAAGTTGTTGTGTATTTTATTTGCTTGTAGGGCTAGGTAATAGAGCTAGGCTCAGGCCATTAGCACCGCTCTGGTCATGGTTTTGTGTTGTGTGTGTGTGTGTTTGTGTTATGTTACATCTCGTGAGTGTGTGTGCTGCCATGTTTGTTATATTCTGTTTACTGTGTTTGTTGTGGGCACACCCAGAGCACAGCTCTCCCATCTGTGGCCCAGGCAGGCAGGCAGGCAGGCAGGCTTGGCTACTGTCCGGTGTCTCATCCTGTCAGCTCCGATCACAGTCTGTCTGTGCTCCAGCCTTCTCCTCCCGCCTGTCCACACCACTCGTGTTTCACAGCATCTCACTGACACCATCTCATCTCTACGTGCTTTCGTAAAACACCACCATCACTCCTTACTTTTCTGCTCTCTCTCTCTCTCTCCAGTTCCTCCACTGCTATGCTGGTCTCTTCTTCTCCTCTTCTCCCTTCTTTCCTGTCCTCCTCTCTTCCCGTCTGCTCCCATTTCGATGTCTTATGTCTCCATCGCACCATCCACGTGCTGTTTTCTCTGAACAACAGGAGGGAGACAAACACACACACACACACACACACACACACATATGCATACATGCACACACACAGTGACGTGAACGCAGCAGGTTTTACATTTTTCATGAGACCATCCGTGTGCATGCCTGTTTGAGAAGACCAGATCCCCATGCACTTTCCGTTTCATTCTGTCTCTCTCTCTCTCTCTCTCACTCTCTCTGTTGATGATTCCTGCCATCTGTGTGTGTTTTCTGTTATTACCGACTTTCTTTCATCGCTAATCTGTTCTCATGCATCACAATGTATTTTCTAATGCATCTATTTTCACACCCTCTGTCTAAATCTCTCTCTCTCACACACACATTTCATCTTTCTCTCTCTCTTTTCTCTCTCTCTCATCCATCTCATCTCATCTCATCTCTGTCTATCACTCTCTGCCCACTCCTAACCCCCCCCCACCCACCCACACACACACACACACACACACACACACACACTGTTTTCTTGTCATGTTTGCAAGCAGATCAGCTAAGTGGAGGGCAGATTCCGCAGCTCGTGTCATAATTAAATACACGTCAAGCAGCTGCTGCCGCACTGACAGAGCCACCGTAATCCACTAGACTGATCTTTCCTTCCACTGGACCTGACTTTCCGCCTGCTGTCTCTCTCTCTCTGTCTCTCTCTCTCTCTCTCTCCCTCTCTCTCTCTCACTAACACACACGCACAGACGCACACATATACTCTCTCTCTCATTCACTCATATACACACACATACATAGACATGCAGACACACACACACACACACACACACACACACACGCTTCACCAGCAGATGCCTGCACACAATCTAATTCCATCAATTGGTGCCGCATCTGATCAGTGGTTGTTGGCTGATGGGGCTGCTTTGGCATTTGTTTATCGTTTCTCAATGTGAAACGTGCCAGCATGGTTCTGGCAAATGTGTGTGTGTGTGTGTGTGTGTGTGTGTGTGTGTATGGGCACTTCAAGCAACAAAGACATCCGGATGACATATGAGTCTGTGTGTGTGTGTGTGTGTGTGTGTGTGTGTGTGTGTGTGTGTTTGTGTTTGTGCGTGTGTGTATGTATGGGCACCTCAAGCAACAGAGACATCCGGATGACTTGTGTGTGAGTGTGTGTGTGTGTGTGTGTGTGTGTGTGTGTGTGTGTGTGTGTGTGTGTGTGTTGGCGTGAGGAGTATGGAGGGGAAGTATAG
>PYXC01002195.1:1120000-1172500 GCA_015244755.2 Tenualosa ilisha
TACTTTGATACCCCTTCGTGCCTTTAACTCTCGGCCATCTTTTTTCTCCATCCAAATGATTTAATTTGATTGGAATTTGAAACTAAGATTTTAAAAAGGTGAGCTGTACATAAGTTGCTCAGGATCAGAATGTTCAAGTTGGACAGACACAAATACAAACATACTCATGGATAGTGTCTAGTTTTCAGGGTTTTTTTATTATTAAACATACATATTACAAGCCATCAATATTGACCATGGCTGACATCAGCACAAGCAGCACAGGGGAAGGGCTAACAAGAGAATGGAACACCTGGAAAAAACGAAGCTCCGATCACAGGGGGCCACGGCCGTGGCTGCTCCTGCTGCGATCCCATTGGCTGGTTACAGACAAACCCATTTCCTTCCTTGAGGCACTTGAGATTTCCCTACAAAAACCCATCTTTGGTTGTACTGTTTTTTTGTTTTGTTTTGCTTTGTTTTTATTTCTATATATACACATTGAATAATACTCGCTCCTGTGAAATGCGACTGATTTTGTGATAACTGGTTCTTGGTTGGGTGTAGATATAATTCATTTCCTGCAAGTCTCTTCCCTAAACCTAGCCACAGTGTTGCTCAATGATGTATTTTTTGGCAATATGGCCAACCATATTAAAAAACGGTAGACAAATACATCAAAAGGAGAAACAGTACGAGGATCTAGAGGTTCTTGAAGCACAGTAAAGCTAAGTAATACTTCACAAGTCATAGGCAGGACTTCACACTCTAAAGGAAATCCACAACTTACAGTCAACAGTGTTAACAGTAACATTTCAAAGAAGTTCCCTGTAAAGATCTATCACACAGCAGGTTTGTGTTTGTCATTCAACATCTATATTCCATAAAACAGTTACAATAACGTTTATCTGTGAGTGTGTCTGTGTGCATAAGTGTCTGTGTGTTTGTGTAAGTGTGTACGTATGTGTGAATCATTTGAGTTTGTTTGGCACAATCTCTTTCTATCTGACGTCTTGCAAAAATATAGATATATATATTGTTTCTCCTTTTTAATCTACCAATGTATAAAAAAAGTCTCTGTACCTGGAACATCTCTGTTAAATAGATTTCTTTTTTTTTTCCCTTCAGGCCTAGGTTGGCTGGCTAGACCTGCTGTATTGTCTGAAATATCCGACTCTGATATGAGATGTCCTTTGAGGCTGCACATGCTCTTCTCATGAATACAAACGTCCACTAGGGTAATCGATTTTTTTTTCTTGCATTAATAGAAATAGCACTCTGCGTATCAAGGATACACAATAGACATCTACACACCTCAATTTTTTTGAAAACTGATGTACACATTCAGCAAATTCTGGTGCAACATCGCCAGACACCGTCTGACTCAAGTCAAGTCTTTAAGAGTGAGATAATACAGACTACAAAAATAAAGAACTCATCAACTGACAGTATTACCACACAGGTCGCTTTCTAAAAACTCTACACACCAATCCAACACAATTCACAATTCTGGACATAAAATTGTGACAGAGTACTAATAAAACATCAGATTTTTTTTCAGTTTCTTTTTTTAGTTTGTTTCAATTATTTTTCTATTTACGTATTTATTTATTTTTTTGAAGGAGACACATCATGGAAGAAGTTCTGACATATTCCCCTCAGTTCTTATGACCGGCATCGCAATCAATCCCCCTCCCAGAGAGACAGAATATGGGACTGAGACATGAGTCATAACTTGCTTCAGCTCTGAGCTGAGAAGACGAGGAGGGAAAGGAGGAGAGAGGAAGAGAAAGAGAGGAGGAGGGAGAGAGAATGGGAGAGAAGAGGAGAGGAGGGGGGTGTTTTTGCTATGAATACAACTCATCCCATCCTTTCAGTGACAGCCAAATAATTACACACAGCTGAAGACCATATTCACAGGTTCTAAAATAGTGTCTATCACCTAAATCAACACTATGCTATCGTCAACATATGTATCTTGATGTAATTTGTGTCTGTGTGTGTGTGTGTGTGTGTGCATGCGAGCTTATGTGCATTTTGCTTATTAAGTAGGAGCAAAGTCAGCTGGTTCGGCATCACAGAAGGTGTTACTATCTATGCCGCTACAGGTTTTGTTTATTTGTTTTGTCTGTTTTTTGTTTGTTTGTTTGCTTGTTTCACACACATCGGTGATGATGAGGCCATCTTCTCGCCCTCGTCCTGTGGTCTGTTATTAACCTGATTGCTGGCAGTCAGCCCAACCCTGCTGTCTGACAGCTAATACTAAAGGACTGATGGCATTGTGCAGTCGGCTGAGAACAAGAATACCATTTTTTCCATCTCTGCCAGTCCGTTTTATTGAATTTTTTTTTTTTAAATCTAGCCTGTGTATGATAACCGCAGTGATATTTAGGCTAAGAGCAGGAGGCTGAAAAAAAGTCCTCGCATCACTTCCACAGAAGACCCCTCTTAGTTACTGAGAACAATACCTGCTGCCTGCTCCTCTCATCTGCTTCCTGTTCATACAGTCCCTGGAGGGCAAAGAAAGCATCTCTCTCTCTCTCCCTCACACACACACACACACACACACATGCATACACACACATACACATATTCTCTCTGCCTGTCTATCTGGCAATCTGTCATGTCACGCAGTGACTTTCTCCATCTCTCTTGGAGTCACTCTACCTTATCACTTTCACTGGCATGCCCTTTTCGGAACCCCAGCGTGTCCTCAGGTTCAGAGAATCTTGCATTCAGAGCAGCAGGCGGGGTGGGGTAGGGGTAGGGATAGGGGAGGAGGTTGCAACTAACTGCAGGCATCCTGCCGAGACATCGCGGACGCCAACACGCATTTCATCTGATTTGAATCTGACGCCTCACATGTTGTTCAATCCACTAATCACCTGGCCACTCTCATCATCAGGTAAACACACACCACACAACCAGTTACTGGGTGTGGATTTGCCTTCATACTCTCATTCATGTGCTACTACTCAGCACCGCCAAGGGCAGCCACAGAAACACTTAATCCCCAAAATTTGACAACAATTCACCCATTTCCTTTGACATACTCATCATATTTTTTGTTTCAAACATGTAGATATATTCTAGCACTGAAGTTGACTTTACTCTCAGTCAAGTGCTGGGACTGGCTCTCAAGATTTTTTGACGGAAAAGTGGTGGCCATTTTGTTTGTTTTGTTTTGAAGACGCAGATGGTTTATTTGGGGTAGTTAAATTGCATCTCTGCCATCTCCCTTGGCCTTCAGCTGGCCAGATACTGTGACCACTACTAGACCAGTCCAGTCTGCATGTGTATGTGTAAGGGATAGGGGTGGTAAATAACAGGTGACTGTCCATTGGGAATGTAGTAGTTGCTAAAGTTGTGATCAGTCATGTAGGGCGCAGGCTGGTAGAAGCATGTGACGTTGTTAGTGTTGGGGATGATGTTCTGCTCGCCGAGGACCTTGAGGGCTAGGATGGTGATCATGTTAAGCGTCTGGCGCCGCTCGTGGCCCATCAGGCACACAGTGCTCTCGTCAACAACGCGGCGCAGCGTCATCAGGTAGTCGTACTTGCTCTTCTCCTCGCCGATGAAGTGGTTGCGCAGGTAGGACTCGATCTTGCGCTGCTGCTCATTGACGTCGGGGAAGTCGATGAAGAAGCGCGAGCACATGTACCGCTCGAGCGTCTTAATCTCAGTCTCGCTGGCCGGCTTAAACTCGCGCACCAGCAGGTTGCTGTATTTGAGCAGGCCGCCTCCACGGATCTCCTCTGGGTTGCGTGTGGCGATCAACCGATAGCGTAGGTGGTCCATGGCTTGCTCAAAGTCGCCGTACATGCTCTCTGCCACCACGGTTACGTTTGGCACTTCGCGAGGGGGCTTTGCAGTTGTAGGTCGTGGAGGAGGAGGAGGAGGAGGAGAAGGAGGAGGGGGTGGCGGAAGAGAAGCAGGTGATGTCACAGGAAGTGGAACTTCTGTTAATCTCGGGACGGGTTCAGAAGATGGGCACCACATCACACTGACCTGAGGGTTCTCCACTGGCATCTCCGCCACCAGTAGAGGCATTATAGCAGTAGGGCTAACTGTTGGCACAGGCAACTCAGCAACTTCACAGGTGCATTGTGGGACATTTGGCTGAGGTGTGTCAGCATGCAGTGGTCCACAACTGACATCTGAGACTTCTGAAGCCATTCCCACTGGTTGAGGATCTGCGTGCAGAGGAGAGTTCGACCCCTCGGCTTCACCTGATATTTGTGGCGTGGGGGTGGGGTGCACGTTTGTGGTGACTGTGGCACTGGGCACATTAATTGTCTGCGGAGGTCGTGACCCTGACAGGTCTTCAGGCTGCATCTTAGGCTCCTCCAGAGGAGCAGGCTGTGGCACCAGGACAGGTTGAGGCTCAGGGTTGGGGTATGGAAGGCTGGGTTCGTCCACCTGGACGAAAGGCTGTGAATTTACCTGAATGATCGGCCTGAGCGACTCTGGCAGCAGGAGCGCTTCCAAAGGCAAGGGCAACGGCTCAGTCTGCGTGTTCTGGTCTCTGTGGAGGCTGGGTGACTGTTGTCGATCAGCCGCCACCGGTGTGTGTGTGTGATCATGGGTTTGCACGTGCACGTGCACGTGCGAGTGAGTATGAGAACGTGTTTGCGTTTGTGCGTGGGTGTGTGGGCATGTGTCGTGCGACGATGATTCACAAGGCTGGCCAGGCGGATGCGTCTCCTCCTTTTCCTTGGCCGCCGAGAGACTCTCCAGGGGAGCGGTAGTGGCAGCAGCTGACAGGGCGGGGGCGGACAGGTCTAATGCAGGGAGGCGAGGCGCAGGATCGCTCGTTGTCGTTGAGGCACAGGAGTTGGACTGCTCACCTGCCAGCTCAACTTGCATAGGGACGCACTCCGTGGGGTCTATTTTGGGCGGGCACAGGAGCTTGCATGGGGCTACGGATGCTTGTAGCGGTGGCAGCCTCGAGGCCATCTTCTCGCTTGAGCTCGTGCTCGGCGCCTGCGGCACGCTCGCCACTTTCTTGGACATCTTTCGGGGCGGCTTGGGTGACGAGTGCTTCAGAACGACCATCTGGGAGCTCCGAGTGTTCTTCTTGGCAGGGGGCGGCAGGGGGTACTCCAGGTACGAGTCTGCTGTTGTCTGCTTGAGGAAGGGACAGAGGGGTGGCGGAGACGACACCGGAGCGGGCAGAGGGGGCATGCGCACGTCATCGACCGCCTTCACCTTCACGCTCGCTTCCTCCACCACCTCCATCGGCTCACACGTGACGTCTGACTTTGGAACTTTATCTTCAGCGACGTCAGCCGCCTCCATGCCTGGTAGCCTCTCAGCATGATCGTCACCCTCTGCCTTTATCTGTGTAGGAAATAGAGGAGCCTCTGAATCCTTCTGTTTTTTCTCCTCCTCCTCCTCCTCCTGCCTCTCTTTCTCCTCAGGGGCTGCCCTGCTGGCTTTATCTGTGTCTTTTGCAGCGGCGGCTATCTCTGGCTTGTCTTGCGTGTCAGGGCTCTGTTTGTTGTTGTCGGCAAGCTCCCCGCAATAGTCCTCCTTGGGGGCCGCCTCTATTTGACCTGACCCGGGCTGCTCCTCGGAGCTGACTGTCTGGGCCTGCCGCTGTGGCTGTGGGTGAGCGTCATCTTTCTCCTCCTCCTCATCCTCCTCCTTTTCCTCCTCCTCTTCTTTCTCCTCGTGATTGGTGGATGTGTTGGGCACGTTTGTGTGCGTCTGCGGGGTGACGCTCGGAGCCGTGTCTTCTTGCATGGGCTCGATCTCAGAGAGGTTGGAGCTATTGCTCAACCCATCCTTCACCACCTCCAAGGTGGCCTCTCCCTGTGTGGCTGCCGTCTCCATTTCCTGTTGAGGCTGTGGGTCTGTGTCTCTGTCTGTATCTGCGCTGGCTGTGGGGGCTAACTCAGGCTCAGTGGGTTGTGCTGGAGTCGGGGGGCCGTCAATCTGGGATGGTGTTGTTGTCAGGTGGGGCACAGTATCCCCAGCAACATTGGCTTTAGAGACAGAGGTCCCAGCTACAGCACCTGCCCTCTGTTCCTCAGCAGCAGCAACCTGCCTCCGCTCGGCCTCAAGGTAAGACTCCAGCATGCGATCCAGAATGATCTGGAAGGAGTCAACGCTGAACTCGAACTGGCGGCGTAGCGAGTTGACAAACTTCAGCTCCACGTTCTTGCCGCTGTTGTTGGAGAGGGAGATGAGGCTCCAGCGGTCGTGCTCGGTGAACACCTTCACCATCTTCTGCACGTAAGCCTCCTTCATGGTCAGTGCCGTGATCTTGTCCTTGTTGACGCCCTGCGGCAGGAAGTCAAGCAGGCAGCTCAGCACCACCTCCTTGATGATCTGGAAGTCCTCCTGCTTGGGCAGCTCCACGCCAAAGATGATGTCCAGGTCCTTGTAGCTGGTGCCGTTCTCCTTCACCAGCACGTGGCTGGCCGTCGAGCCGTTGAGGCGCACATCGCGCACCTTGATCTCCTTGGCGACCAGCTTGTCACGCACCACATGGATGATGTCCTTGGGTTTGACCTCCAACGTTGGGAAGTTGCCTCGACCATGGATTGGAATGACCTCAGTCAGGACCTGAGAAGTTAAACAAATGTATGTATGTATACAATTAGACCGCTGTGTGAAGTCCTCTTCTACATATTATATTCAAGGAGATTCAAGGAGTTGTTATTGTCACATACTCAGAAATCCTGTTCGTAATGCAGTGAAATTGCATTCTGTTAGTCAGCCTATCATGTGCATTGCATATCTGTTTGTTTCTTAAAAGCAAATGCGCTAAACATGACATGGAGGACAAATGTAATACCCGCATAAGTTCACATAGCCCTGCTAGGATAACACCTTCATGTTATTTATCCTTCACACCATAAATACACAAAAAGATAATCGGCCATGACAGGGAGATCAAGAAAGTCCAAAGAGGATCAAAACAAAGTGCTCACGGCTAAACCAAAGGCTTGTTGGATTTTTTGAAAACTTTGAAGTATGGCAGAAAAGCAGAAGTAAAAAACAAACAAACACTGTCCGTCATTCACCAATATCTTCCTACGTATTTTCTTTCATTTGTTCTTAAGCTCTCATTAAAAATATTTAGGTTCTATAATATTTTACAACTCTAGAATTGATGAAAATCCAAAAAAAATTCATTGTACTCACAGGTCACTGCTTAAGTGCTCTTGAGTGTGTGTAAATTTTTGCGTTTTAAGACCAAATTTCTACATAATAACAGCTGATGAATGAGGCCCATTATGATCAAATGAATGGCTGAATCTCTGCATATTAACAGTTGATTAATGAGGCCCATTATGATCAAATGAACGGCTGAATCTCTGCATAATAACAGTTGATGAATGAGGCCCATTATGATCAAATGAATGGCTGAATCTCGATGCTCCCTCCTTCATGATTTGAGTACCTTGATTCATACCAGATTTCTCATTTAAGGTTAGGGAGGGACAATGGGATTCAGCTTCGAGCAAAACACACTGCTCACCTGGTCCAATGTCTCCACCTGTTCCTGGGTGAGGTTGTGAAATCGACGCTGGTCACTCCTTGCGTCTGTCATGGCGTCTCTGAGGGGCATTGACAGGGCAAGACAGAGATGGTTGGGTGGTAGGAGGTTGGAAAGATATCAAGAGAATGAAATGGAAAGAAGAGAAATAGTTGGAAATGAGAGTGTGCACAAAAGAGGAAGAGAGAGCAGGGAGAAGAAGGGAAAAATGACAGAGGAAGAGAGGAAGAGGTGGACAAAAGAATAGACTAAGAGAATGGGTTAAAGAAGACAAGGAAGAGGGGTGAAGAGAGATAGAGAGAGAAGTTATCGAAAGGGAGTGGGAGAATGAGAGGGAAAGAGAGAGGGAGAGAAAAGGTCAGATATAGTGCCTCAGTGCCGACCACACAATCACACACAGTCACTTGCCCTCCTCCCCTGGTGTCAGTTTTATGGGGGCTCAGAGCGCCTGTTGCTACGAGGCTCTTAAGTGCAGAAGACACTGATGCTGTTCAAACAAAGGCACAACCCCATCTCTGTTGCTGGACAGCTAAAGGCAAGCATCCTGTTTGTGCCTCTTCTGACTCTTTCAAAGGAACTCTCTTTCTTTTTTTCTTCTGCCTGAAATGACCCACCTGCTAGCCATCATTCACCACCCCCTCTTCTCTCAATGACTCCCATCCTCTTATCTCCATTCTAAGATATCTCTTTCCACATGAAAAAAAAGTAATGGTGGATCATATCTTGCGCTACAGCAATTATACTGGTTTTTCCACCTTTTATATGAAGTAAACAACCTTCACTGAATGCCCATAAGGATCCATAAAGGGCTCTGTTTATGAAAGATGTTTTTTTTGTCCTTTTTTGTGCCTGTTTTTGTGCCTCTTCAAAGGCTTTCGCCACATAAGAACCTGGTAAAAGTTTAATGAGCTGGACAAGCATTGAATTCTCATCACTCTGTGTGTGCGTGTGTGTGTGTCTCTGTGTGTGTGCTCTATAACAATAACATAATTTTAGCTCATGGCAATGGATTCCAAATTAAATAATATTTATTTCTGGAGAAATGCAATGTGTGCCCACTGACTTCTGCTGATAAGCCCGAGCATCTTGTTGCGTTTGTTAGTGCAGATGGTTCAGAGCCGAATTCAAATCCAAACATAAATTGTTGGACATATGCTCCAAGCAGTTCTGCTGCCCGATTTCCACTGCTGTTGACTGCAATTTATGAAATGCTAATGCGTCCAGACTGACAAGGAGAACAAATTTCACACTGAGGGATTTGTTTACATTTCACCCAACAAAATGAAGGAATGTTTGGTGCTCTTTTTTTTTTTTCTTTTTAAGAAACACCATACCAAGTTGGGTTAAACATCACATTTTCTCTCTTTCTTTCTATTTATCTATCTATCTATACACATATATGTATGTCTATCTGTCTGCCTATCGGTATCTATCGACAGTATCTATCCATCATCTTCCAAGTGGGAGGGGGAGACTATGCTACCCCTCCCTCTTTGCTTAGTATCTTTTTGAAGATGACTCATTCTATGTGGACCTAAAAAAAGTGTCTAAACGCTCTATGGTTTGGCCGTCCATGGCTGGCTCCTGTGACTGCAGCTGAGGAAAGACAAGACCAACTGCATCCTTTTAAGTCAAACACATCGCTGCTCCTGCCGCTCCACATTGTTTGCAAGCCAGTCAGTGAGTGAATTAAAAGCAATTTTATGATGCATTTATTTCTTTTTTATTTTGTTAGAGGCAAACAACGGACATGAATGCAGGGAAGAGGATGATGAAGGATGGTTATCCATATTGCCTCCAACAAATTCTGACACTCTGCCATAAGTGGTTAGTGCTGGAATATAAAATCAGACTTCAGACTTTTTTTTTTTTCCCAGACGCTGTCTATTGATTGTCTTTTCCACCACACAAAACAGGGTTACAGTGCGTGAGTCAGAGCCACAGGAATGCATTAACCACGGAAGAATCATTAATTAAAAAAATTTACAAGTTAAAAGGGGTATGTGAGGTTCAAACACATACACATACACACACACACACGCACACACACACACACACACACAGAGAGAGAGAGAGAGAAGAAAGAGAGAGAGAGACTTCACTGTCTTCCACCTATCATATAGACACCTCATTTCATATACTGAGCTTCAAAAGAAATTATGTCCTCCACAGCCTCAACAGTAACCATGACAATAATATTATCTGTCTAAATGCCTCACAAATGGCAGAGCACAGAGAGGATTTCTGACATTATGATGAATCAAATTGTGTGAGTGTGTGCGTGTGCGTGTGTGCGTCTCTCTCCGTATGTGTGTGCACATTTGTTTATGACTGTCTGTATTTGTCTGTGTTTTTCTGCATTTTAAAATGGTCATCCTCTTGAATAGTGTATGTTTTCCACCATCTAAAGCTGCCAACCTCTTGAACTGTGTATATTTTCCTGCATTTAATATCCCCATCCTCTTGAACAGGGGTGAGCAACAGCAAACACACACATTATGTGTGCGAACAGAAACACTGACACTTCAGTAGCGCTTGGTTATGGGAGTTACACTGGATTCACACTTCCCACCACTGAAAGTCCGCCACAGATACTCTTTTGAGAGCCACAATAGAACTGAGTCATTTCTATGTTCATGTATCAGACATGGGGGGAGATGCAATCACAGCAAAACACTGGTGCCTCTCTCATCAATAGTTATGTACCATCTTCTGCCAGTTCTACTATTTTTCCCTTGCTCTTGCCGGTAAAATTTGGTTGTTCTTTTGTGTGCATGTGTGTGTGTGCGTGCATGCAGGGTTTGGCAGTGGATGGATTTAATTACTGTATGGTAAACCAAATGAAGAAAGTTCTAGTGTAGCTGTCATCAATAGATTTGATGTCTCTGGCCACTATCAGCTCTCGCCATTCAAGCCCATTTTGGTTTCGTCTAGTGTACACTTTCTCACCTGCACCCACCATCATCAGGGTCACTGATACTGAACCTAAAGAGACTGTGGTTTTGTGAGGTGTAATACCAGCATTTACTTGTAATAATAAAAAAAAAAGTAATGACGCTGGATGTGTTCTCTGGGGTGTGACCAACTTAATTAGAATTTGTTCTTGTTTCAAAGAATGCCTGGGTGATTAAGTATCAGGCAATACAGACGTAGGTCAATGTGTGAGCGTATGTGGGGTTGTGCACTGCCCCAAACTCTGCTTGTAAGAACTCATTCATGAGAGTGAGAGCCAATCAATGTCTTTCGTGACACTTTCATTTGAAAAGTATCTACCAAAAAATTACTTGATTTGTCAATGGAGAGCAATACAGTTGTGACATTTAGTCATTAAGATCATCCTTTTGTGTTTACAACTTGAACTGTTATATTAGAATATTCCAATTTTAAATTCAGCACAAAATAGGAATATCATAGGGTTATTTATATATAACCCTATGCTATTCCTATTATATATATATATATATATATATATATATATATATATATACACACACACACACACAATACAAATGTATACAAATATCCAAATTTAATGTAGGGTATCCATTCTACTTTGAATGTTAGATTTAGCCCCTGTCCTTTTTATTGTTCCCAAGTTACATTTTATGTCTTTAAACAAACAAGTCATATTCGTTGGATGTTTGCATGCATGTGTTGTCATTGATAAGGCTGACATTAACAGTGTTTGCACATGCATCTTACGAAAGCGGCGTAACATGGGGATTGAGGACATGTACTTTCCAGCAGTTCGGACTCAATCATGAAGTAATCTGCTTTGCCATTTAATAATTAAGTCAATGAGAGTTTTTTTTTCATGCCAGTGAATGAACCGTGCTTCCGCTCATCTCTCCAGAGGAGGCAAAAGAAGCGAGAAACGAAATCAAGCAGTGCAGCCGTGACGCAATTAATGACTTGGGCATGCAGTCATATGGAGCAATGACAAACACTGCCACTCCACTAACTTTGTATGGGATTCAGTCATCGCGCCTAACTAAAAATGCTGGGTCTGACAAAGGCGTTATTCTTCCCACAATAGCTTTTAAGTGGAAAATGACAATGGTTAATTATGGTATTGTGGCAATGGTGCAGGATTTTGTTTTCCTTCAATACCCCTTCCCTCCCCCGCCCTCTCTCACTCCCTCACTCTACCTCAAACAAGCCAGTGTGAGTCATAGCTGGAAAAACTGCACCCAGATGCGCTTCTCCACCTGATACCGAATCTCCCCTCGCAAACCATTCTGACGCAGAAGAAAGATCCTGAAGGAAAATGCATCTCGGTTCCATCCATTCCAGAGTTCTGCTCTACAAGAGAATGCAACTGATGCGTGAAAATCCAAAAGTTCGCTCCCACGAACTTAAAAAGCATTTTGCCTCAGATATTTGTTTACACAATCGTGACCGCTCCTTGAGTTCAATGTGATGAGAAAGGAGGCTTCGATAAACATCAGCGGAACAACTGCACACAGCTGAAGGGTCCGCTCGAGCGCACACTTGCAAAACAAAGACGTGGCAATATGTTGCGTCTTCAGTTTGTCACGCACACAGAACGCGCGTGTGAAAAGCCTAAACTCGTATCAAGACCGTTCTTTCCGTCTTAACTGTCAGATATGTGAGGAGCCAAACATGGTTTGACATCTATAAAGAGGACTATGTTATCGAAGCTTAGTAAACGTATGTCACAAAAAATAGAATGCCGCGTTTGTGCAGCACATTTAAGAATAGTATATTTCCTCCATGGATTTTCTGTGTACTAAAATGAGTTTGGCGCAGTTGATGCATCATCCTAAATCAAACACCACTAGTCAACAGGCAATAAAGCGACAAGACTCATAAGACTTGGCCGTTGTGTGTTTAGCAGTCGTTGACTCAGGATCCCCTATGCAGTGCATTGTGTGATGTTGCATTGATTGTTACAAAAAACTTTGCACGGAAAGAACATGCTTCTCTTTCAAGCAAGCCAGTGGTAGCTTTAAGATATAAAGAGGGTGTTTGAAAAAAGCTAAAAAAAAACTAGCACTAAAGCTATTCGTTGCCCAGATCAGACCAGTTCACAATTTCAAATGAACATTTACAGAACTCCCGTAACAATATGCCTATGATCACCAAAACTGAAATTCCAATACTCACCAAAAGAGTGTTCGCTGAAAGCGACACGTAGTTGCACTCGGTGTCCAGCACGTTATATCCGTTCAGATTTTGGGTCAGCGGGTCCTTCTGTCAAGGCTCTTTCGCTCTTGAATCGCAGAGGAGCTGTGTTCGTTGCGCGGTCGCTGTCCAGGCTGTGCGTGGTTCTGAAACGAAACTCTGTTTTCTCCCTCAGACCCTGTAGCGTAGAGCAGTTTCCATGACAACCTGGCGTCACACTTTTAAGGTAGTCCACACAGTAAGCGCAGTCACAACAATACCACATCAAAGAACCGGAGAGGGAGAGTTAACAGGTGTCAAGTGTGAGTACATGAATTGGCAAGCCTTTCTTTTTTTGATTCCCGAGCGCCAAGCAGAAGTTTGCAGTCATGTACAGTGAGACACAATTTGTATGCATGAAAACTGAGAACAGATACAAATACAAAACTGTTCTCTGAGGATCACATCTGTAGGCAAGAAGCTCATTCCTTTTGTCGGAGTTTAATTCCTTGAAATGGAGCTGGTCTTTTTGGAGACAGAAATGTCTCCAAATTGCACTAACGCCTTCTCCTATACTCTGTTCAAATTAGAACCGTGCAACTATAGCTTTTGGTGTACCCAGAGCCTATCCATAAAGCTGGGATTGTGTTTGGAAGAGGGAGATTTTAATGTGGCTCTCGCTCATAGATATAGAGATATATTACTGACTGGAGGGCCCTGCAGTGCCTATTCACGTAGCTTAAGGACGAGAAGCACAATAAGGAAACGCATCCCTGAGGACAGACTGAAACTAATACAGGTTTATGTTTGAATTCTGTTTCAAAGTGATCAGTGATCTGTCATCCTCCGAACACAGACACACACACACACACACGCACACACACGCACACACACACGCACGCACACACACACACACACACACGTGCACACACACACGCACACAAACATATGCAATGGCCACTGGTAATCACAAGTGCTTGACTTAAATTAAACACTGTGAACAAAATATATATTCACATGTATGTAGGTAGGCTGTAGGCTACGACCTCATACTGTGTGTCTGATTTCTCTGCCTTAGTATATCACTTACAATTAGCATCTATTAGCCTTCTTAAGAGGATGAAAATGCTGACCTCCCCTTTTGTTGTAAACAGCCTACAAACATTTGTCGAAAAGGATGAAAGCATGGGAAAACAAAAGGGGGGGTTTGGCAACGTGCGCTATAAAGAGTATTGTGTGAAAGCTAAGGTTTGTCAGTGAAAGGGAAGGCTTTGGGTGGGTGCCACACACGCGCGCGCGCGCGCACACACACACACACGCTGCAGCAGTGTGACCACACTGAATATTGTATCAGGCAGTCGGTGACTCATCCCTCTCTTCTCCCGTGATGTGGAGACGCAAACCCAGTCATCAATCAACCCCCTCCCCCAACACTGCCCACGTCAATGTTGGCTCTCCGCAGTGAGGGTCCAGACGAGCTCTGGGCACTCCTCATCGATCCGCCCACTCGGGTCCGCGCGTACTGTGCACCGCTGGACACATGTAACAACAGCATTTAGACGTCTTTCCTAATATGGAAGCAGGCGGGCAAGGCTACCGAACCTTGAATATATGACTAAGAATGTTTTAGGTTAGCTACATGCGCAATAAAATGTCTGTAGCTCAATTAGAAACCTTTAACAGATACGTTGATAAACAGATGTTATCGAAATATTTTAGGGCGTTAATTCATAATGCTATCATGGAGAAGAAGTTAAGTTTAGGAATTTGTTTTGGTCCCTCAAAGGTTGGTTGCTTCACTGACGCTTATTCTGTTGGAATGTAGCCCAAATAGGCAGCCTAGGGAAGCTGGTTATCCGGACCATGAATCTAAACATAGCAACGCACCAGCGTACCGGCGAGAAGTATGGATGGTGAAAGCAAATGTGCGAGCAAGATGAAAGGTCAATTTACTCGTTTCCAAAAATAAAAAATGACGTCACTAGACTTGTACCACAACCGACTATTAAAAAAACTCTGATTCGTGCATGGGCTCAAATGAGTTCCCGACTGCCCGTGACGTCAAAGAGAGCACGCCTTCGTGTGCGTGACTTCGGTGTCATCTGTGTCGTACGACGCAACCGGAAAGGGTTGTTACTGCTGTCAGTGAAGAACCAAAACAAAATAATACAGGGGCAATTCAAGCACTTGAAAGTAACTTCATATCTTCAGGTCGACGCGAACTGAAAACACATATCTTTCGTCTTGCAACTGGAATTTAAATTCCCATCATGTCGAACATGGAAAGTATCCTTTGCCGAGCTGTAACAAGGTGTTAGAGTGTTGAGTTAGCAGTCGCTTGGCCGCTAAAGTTAGCTATGCTAGCTAGCTAACACTGTCAGGCAACTGCAAGAATAACGTGGATGATAACATTAGTTAGCCAAAAGGCCTTGAACATGAACACTACAATGGTAAGAATGATGTTAAGATTGACCTATGCAATCAAAGGGTGTCTGTGCCAGAATGCCGAATCAATTGGGTAAACTCAGAACCACAAGCTATTTTGCTTGTGAACATTAGCGAAGTCAAGTTATCTGTATGTCTTAACCAGTTAATGTGTCGTTACTATGACTACTAACGTTAGCTTAAAATCTTATAAATAACGTTGGCAGCCCAGAGATAGAGATAGCTGCTCCTCTAAACCCAAGGGTTTAAGTCGAAACAGTTTATAAAGCTAATTCGAAACGACAAGTCCCAGCTCTCTTGCCAGATTAAGCGCCGTCATTTTAGCAGTACTGGTTTGATATGAAGTTCAATTGGTCAGAGAGATACACTGAAATGATTAATTTAGCGTTACAGTATAACATAGTAGAATCTAAGCCTGACGGCTTTCCACGTTAGCAGCTGCTTAGGTGTCACAAAAAGCCCACATTAGATGACACTATGGGACATTATTATCATTATTTTGACCCTGACACTTGGATTTTGACTTTTAAGTTGGCACAGACAATGCAGCACCATTTGCATTGCATCATGTAAAAACACATTTAGAGATAGCAGTGGATGCTATACTTCACACTACACATGAGGCTTTTTAAAGGTTTCATTTCACACGAATGGGGTGATTCCAAAGTAAATTGAATTTCAATTGGATCATCAGGTTGTCCTCAGCAGATGCCTAAGGCTGAATTGCACAAACCTGATTTATCTGCACTCACAGTTTAGTTAATTTCATCAGGAATGTGAAACATGATGCTGTTTTGGTTGTTATGGCATATTGAGTGCTATGTGAAATGTGAGATGCAGCAACAAGGGAAGCCTGAATCCTGGCTGTTGATACTGATGATGGCCTGCACCTTGACCCAATGCACAGAACATCTCTTCAATCTCAAGTTTGCTGCCAAAGAACTACAGCGTCAGTCTAAGAAATGTGACAAAGAAGAGAAAGCAGAAAAAGCAAAAGTAAAGAAGGTGAGTTTGGAATGGGAGATTTAATCCTGTACAGTTGCATTGACAGTATATAGTGCCAAAACAATTGAATAGTCTCTGGATGCTTTACAGAGCCCACAAAAAACAAACCAAAAAAAAAACAAAACATTTATGAGATCTGTAACTGCTGCCCACTTTGTACAGTTTTCTATTATACTACTGTTTGAGAGGGCTTTTAATTTCATATGTGTTCTCATCCCACCTTCTCATCATCACTTCCGGTCCCCTACCTGTCCCCCCACATCAGGCCATCCAAAAGGGCAACATGGAAGTAGCACGAATCCACGCCGAGAACGCTATTCGCCAGAAGAACCAGTCCATCAACTTCCTCCGTATGAGTGCCCGAGTGGACGCTGTGGCAGCCCGCGTCCAGACAGCCGTCACCATGAATAAGGTGAGGTGACACCGCTGCTGTCTTGCTCCAACCAGAACCACTCACACAATAGTACCGTAGAGGAGAGTGTGGAAATTTAAATACATTAAACAGGATGTGCAACTCAACACATTTAGACAGGACTTGGACCATGGAATGTTAATGAAATTTAGCGACTTAGGGCAAAATAATCGCTGACATTGTTCAAAGAAGTAACCTCAGCAAATAGCAACAGGAGCAAGAAAGTCACCAGGAGAGAATTCATTTGAAAACAATTTGGATTTTTTTATTTAAAATGACTTTGATACATGTTTTTTAAATCCAGATTTGTATATTACAGCCCATCCCAGCATGTACAAAATGTCAGTGTACTTTTTTACATTTAGTAATCTGTTGTGTTATTCATTAGTCAAGCACTACATGAAGTCGAGCTGAAGTGTAGTACATGCCCTGGAACTGACCTCGTTTCTCAATGCCTGAAATGTCTTGTTATGCGAATGCATTGGACTTTCCCACAACACATAGGCCTAGCTATGACTTGAATTGCTCTGGGCCTGTGTGTTTGGCAAAGTCTTAAAGCCACCTGCCCCCACACTTTCATATCTGCAGAGGAGGGGATAGTATTGACTCTGCATCGGCTATCTGAGTGTGTGGTGTTTGGTCTTCACTGCATCGTTAGCACTGCGATGGATCTGCTCTTTACTAATAACATTGCCATGATCCATTGCCATACTCCCAAGTTACTTCCCTATCCGTCAATAACTGTTAGGCGCAATCCTCATCCAACGTGAATCCTAAAAGTTGTGATGATTTTGAAGGGAAGGGTAACTATTGCTCAGGTTGTCTTGCATGGTCCAGAGAGGCTCCATATGATGTGATTAAAGAAATCGGGTCTTACCTTTAGCACCATGGTGCTTTAAATCACTTTCATTGTGTGTCTTAACCTTGTGTGCTATTGAACAGGGATGAAATGACCAGTGGCGGTCTTGTTCTGGAAAATGTCTATTACTTCAGAGCAAGAGACATTCTCACCTTCAGTCTTGACCTTTGCTGGCGACATTGTCAAATGCCAGATGAAGTTTTTTTTAGAATATGGTCTGTTCTGACAGCAGTGAGAGTCTGCCAGTCTTGGACTTACACAGGAGTTTGACCTCATACACTGTTGCAGCACTGAACTTCCTTACAACTGACTGTATTTGCTTTTACCCAGAGTGACTCTGCAACACAGTTTATATTCCAACTCACAAACACAAGAGAAATAATCTAAAATGAAATGCACTTTGTTTTAAATGCCTGTGCCATATAATGTAGCTTGTGCAAGTGCAGAAACTAAAGTGCATGGGTGTCTGGAAAAAAAAAACATATTAGATATTCGTGTGATGTTGCATGCAAGTCCTCGTACGTACATTTTGGAATTTGAGGGCAAGGCTCTGTCCATCATTTTGCACACTGTCACATCAATTTTAGAGATGTTTAGAAATGTAGGTGTCACTCCATGCCGGAGTAAATGAATGCAAATAGAAGCAAAAGCAGGAGACCGCACAGCGCACCCAGTCTGTTGGGAAACAGCAACAGGAAGTGGTTGTCGTTTGCCTGGGGTTGTATGTCTCTTTCTGTCTCTCTCTTTCTTTCTTTCTTTCTCTCTCTCACTTGCTGAGTCTCCTTCTGAGTGCCCGGCAGTGCTCCAAGAAATGACAAACGTGTCCCCAGGCGGCGAGGCCTCTCCAGTTGGCTGCGCCGTGTCACGATGGTGCGCGTTTAGTCAGGGAAGGGTGTGGAAAATTGACTGCTGCTCATTTGGAGGGGAGAAGACAACAGCATCCACACGCATACACACTCTCTTGCACTTACTCTCTCTCCCTCTCTTACTCACACACACACACACACACACACACACACACACACACACACACACACAGACACATATAGACGCCAGAAATAATCCGGAAATTCATTCATAGAAAAAGAGATTACATAATGATTATGTAATTTGCATAAACAGATGACAACCCTTAGATGTCAATGTTGGACTGATTGCCCACAGTTTATGCTGCTCGTCCTTGCCGCCAAGGCTTGAAATATCCTGGCGTGCGGGTAAAAATAACCCCTGAACAACATTAACAGGACAGACATGCTCATTCGCTTGCGCGCTCACTGGCATGACGACCCAGAACGATCACAGACACGAATGCGCAGGGCACAAGGGGGGTGGGTGGGTGGATGTGTGTGTGTGTGGGGGGGGTTGGGATGCAGAGTAAGAGAGAAGTCTGCATCTGTTCATCTATGGAAGGGATTAGTATCAGAAATTATGCCACAGTGTGATTACTTCCCCATGTGTGGGGAGAGTGACACCTACCTGTCAGGTGGAGAAAGTGATTTTTTACTTCTTTTATTTCTTTGTCTCTGGTTTATTGGGGCTGAGTAAGGGCAAATGTGGATGAATGGGGGAAATGAATGAAATGGATGTAAATGAACAGATGATGTGGTGGAAGGTGATGATGTGATGAAGGATGACAAGAGAGCAAGGGTGTGTGTGTTTGTGTCCCCGTCCCTTGTCTTGACTCGTTTCCTGTCTCTTTCAACGTTCAGCACAACCTGATAGCAATCCAGCATTGTATTTGACTGATGGGTCTGTGGTGCGTGGGTAATTTGGTTTGTGTGTGTTTGCCCAGGCGCCAATGCCAGGATAATGGTATTTCAGGGCTTACCGTGACTGACCAATGGTGGGGGGGGGGGGGGGGGGGGGGTTGGAGATGGGGGTAGTGTGGTGTGTGAGGGGTGGGTAATGCTGCCGTTACTAATGCGGTTTGTGTGCACAGGTCACCAAGTCCATGGCCGGTGTGGTGAAGTCGATGGACGCCACGCTGAAGAGCATGAATCTAGAGAAGGTGGGCACCCTGCTGACTGCTACACACACACACACACACACACACATTCCAGCCTGCTCCTGCTTCTAATACACTACAGCTGATTTTGAGAACCTCACCATATGACTTTTATGAGTTTTTAAAATAATTGCAAGGAGATTTCGATGAGAGCCTGCTGTTAAGGTGAGGAGTTTCTGAGGCAGCGGCTAATATGTACTTATTAAATGGAGTCCAATTAAAGTCCATTAAAAGCCACCATTATGTCTTTAAATGTCTAACATACTGTATAAGAATAGATAACATAGGGTCGGAATACAATAGCAGACTAATCATGCTTTGTGTCATACTGAGACCCATGCCAATTCTAATGCTGCAGATCCAGTTGTTCTCTGTTGGTGTTCTGTTTGAGTTGTATGTACAGTAGGCTTAATAGGTTGAATGTGTGTTGAATTAGGTTGAATTTGTTAGTGATGTCCAGTTGTTATTGTTGTGTTTTTGTGTGTGGGGATTCGTCAGATCTCAGCTCTGATGGACAAGTTTGAGCACCAGTTTGAGACGCTGGACGTGCAGACCGCACAGATGGAGGACACCATGGGCAACACCACCACACTCACGACACCACAGGTAAGCTCAACACACACACACACACACACACAAACAGTCAAAGACAGCTCTCACAACACATCAGCTTTCATGTCCCTTCCATCATTACTGTCACATACACACACACACACAGACAGGCTCATACAGAATTATACACATACACACAGATATACTGATGTTGTGTTTATTATACAAGAGATACATTTATGGATAGGGGACATGATGACCCTAGCTTGTCCAGACCAACCCCTAAAAACACCTGCACTGACACACACACACACATACCTTCACACCTACAAAGACACACACACACACACACTCACACACGCAATCACACACACCTACGCACACACACATATCCAACTATCTTTGAGTAGAGGAGAGGATACATCAGCTGTGTCCAGCCAGTAGGAAGTGACAGCACGCACTCGGCATAAGCTCTCACTGTAGAGTTGGTAGCCAGAGGCAGTATAGTTGGCAACAGCTGTGGCAATCCAGGTGGGCTCAGGTGGTAGGTGTAAGTGTGTGTGTGTGTGTGTGTGTGTGTGTGTGTGTGTGTGTGTGTGTGTGTTTGGCCTGTGGGTTACTTCAAAGGCCACTGCAAATCCACCCTCACACACACTCGAGCATAACCAAATTCTCTTATGGGTAGAATTGACATAGCTAAGAGCCAACTCTTCACTTTTACACACTCAAACACACACAGTCGCTGACACCCTGCTACATGGTGCTACTCTGGCTTCTTCATCTAAAACACATACACACACACACACACACACACACAGAGTTGCTGAAGGATGTAAACCATGTCTGTCTCTCCCCCTCTGCAGAATGAAGTGGATTCTCTGATGCATGAGATGGCGGATGAGGCTGGGTAAGCATCTCTGTTTTCTGTTGTCACACCCTTTCCATACTCAGCACTTGGGTCATGAGAGAGAGAAGGAGGAGAGAGAGAGACAGAGAGAGAATGGTTTGTATTCTGTGTGTGCGTGAGCGCGCGCACGCGTGTGTGTGTGTGAGAGAGAGAAACAGGGAGGGAATGGAGAGAAATATAATGAATGATTGTATGCATGTGATTGTGTTTGGGTATGGATTTGTGTGTGTGTATGACACAGACTTTGAGAGAGAAGCTAGTGAGAGAGAGTGTGTGTGTGTGCGCGTGTGTGTGTGTGTGTGTGAGAGAGAGAAACAGGGAGGGAATGGAGAGAAATATAATGAACGATTGTATGCATGTGATTGTGTTTGGGTATGGATTTGTGTGTGTATATGACACAGACTTTGAGAGAGAAGTTAGTGAGAGAGAGAGAGAGAGTGTGTGTGTGTGTGTGTGTGTGTGTGTGTTTGTGTTTGTTTTTGGGGGGGCAAATGAGAGACAGAGGGCCAGATGCTGGGTGAGGAGTTCAAGGAAGTGTTCTATCTGTCCCAGACGTCTATGAATGCACAGTGACTCGTTTAAAGTTGGTCTCAGTGAATGTGTACGCCGTGTGTGTGTGTGTGTGTGTGTGTGTGTGTGTGTGTGTGTGGTGTGTGTGTGTGTGTGTGTTTGTGTGTGTGTGTGTGGTGTGTGTGTGTGTGTGTGTGTTTGTTTGTATCTGCGCTAGTGAGCCCTGTAGGGCTACTAAGAATAGCCCCCTTACCAGGAAGTTGCTGGCGAGGTGAATACGCCCCCTCAATACCCCCGCCCCCACTTAACTCTCCGCTCCTCACTTGAGTCGGGAGAGGGAGACAGAGAAACAGACCGGAGAGAGAGACAGAGAGAGAGCTTGGTTCTGTGTATTAGATGAACGAGGGAGACAGAGAAACAGACCGGTGAGAGAGGAAGAGAGGGAGGGAGAAAGAGAGCTTGGTTCTGTGTATCAGACAGAAGCACATATAGAACAGTGAAGACGGGGGAGAAAGAACTGAGGGAAACCCAGGGAGCTGAGGGCAATGGAACATTCTGGAAGGCCCAGCTGAGGTCCTCACCATTTCGTGGTACATCCAGTATGGCTTCTATCTCATCTCAGTATAGTACTTTTTCACTTGTGTTACGTCCATATGCAATGAAGAGACGTGTGTCAATTGTACACGTGTGTGTGTATGTGTATTGTGTGTGTTGTGTGTGGAACCTGGCTAGTAGATGCTAGTACATGCTAGTAGCCTGGAAATTGTGGGTTTGAATCCTGGCGGCCACTGTTGTGCCCTTGAGCAAGGCACTTAACCCTATGTTGCTCTAGGGGAGACTGGCCCTGATGTAGTTGATAGGTGGTAAATGTAAGTCACTTTGGATAAAAGCATCTGCTAAATGCTTAAATGTAAATGTAAACACAGAGAAAGGCAGAAAGAAAGAACATCTGATTCTTGTTTGTATTTGATATATTTACTGATTTGTACTTATGCATGTTTGTGTGTGTGTGTGCTTGTGTGTGCGTATGTGTGTGTGTCTTTCTTTGTATATATGTATAGGTTGGACCTGAACATGGAGCTTCCCCAGGGACAGACAGGATCTGTGGTTGGTGCCAGTGTGGCCTCAGCAGAACAGGTGCCTCAGCACAGCACCCCTAGTGGCACACACACGCCACTACAGCCTTTCGTCACTCAAAAATCAATCACTCCGCTCTTGCACACACACATACACACACACACCATATAGACACATTAACCACACACATATAATCAGTTACGGTAACACAAACACAAACACACACACACAAATGCTTTGCGGTGACACACACACTGAATCACACCCAATCACAACACCCCTGTGAGAAAACACTTTCACCTCTCACTCATGTTCACACCTTAGTCAGGGGCATTTCCACTAGACGTGTGATAAATAATATGGTGCAGAACGTGAGCAAGCATAGTGTTATTCATTGTTTTGTTTACATTAGACATGGAAGACAAATTTCAATAATCATTTCAATCATAAAATAAAATACTTGCTGTTTTATTAGCGCTTTGGATGTGACAAGCATCACACACACATGCACACACGCCCAGATGTTCTATACATATATACAGACCATATGCATACACACGCAAATATGTATCTGAACAACACACAGACAGCATCATTTAACCTTGCATTTGCACTGTCCACGTTACATCATTGCGGCACAGATGTTAGCTCTTATTCATCAGCAAATCAGTGTGTTTCCACAAAGTGTGTGTTTGTGTGTGTGTGAGTCTGTGTGTGTGTGTGTCATCCACGACTGGGAACCCATTTTTGACCATTGGAGTGGAACAGAGAAGCTTGCACGAATGGTTGTTTCCATGGATTGTTTTTCTCTTGCTGTGGATCACTGTCCGGTAGTGACTCACTGTGTCTGTGTGTGTGTGTGTGTGTGTGTGTGTGTCTGTGTCTGTATTTGTGTATTTGTGAATCTAACATAAATACCGTTCGCTTCACAGGATGAACTCTCACAGCGGCTGGCCAGGCTACGTGACCAGGTGTAGGTGACTGGACAAAAACAACTGCAGAGTGTGCTTGTGTGTGTGTGTGTGTGTGTGTGTGTGTGTGTGTGTGTGTGTGTGTGTGTGTGTGTATTTGTGTGTGCATGTGTGTACATGAGTGTTTATGTGCCTGGGGCAAAGGGCTGAATGATCATGGGAGAACTTTGCACTGTATGGAGTATTAAAGATGGCCAGAATGGTTGTGTTAGGTTGACCCTTAAGTTTGCCCCTCTGTATCCTCTGTGTGTGTGTGTGTGTGTGTGTTTGTGTGTGTGTGGGTGTGTGTGCGTGCGTGCGTGCGCTTTTTGTTTTTTTTTAGGGGGGGCGGGCTATCTCTTCATAAGGTGAACAGAAGCGCATGCATGCAAGCGTGTTTGTGTGTGTGTGTGTTTGTGTGAAAGTGTTGGCGTGTATGAGTGTATTTGAAACAGTGTGTGTGTGCATGCTCATGTGTGATGTGTGTGCCAGTGTATTATCAGTCCATAACAAATGGACCAGGCCTGGCTTTCTCTGTTTGTTACAGACATTAAGTAGCAAATGACCACATCATTCACGCTAGCTTGCAGAGAACACACACACACACACACACACACACACACACACACAACAGAACGGCAGCCTAGTAGAAAATGAATGCACACATAATCACACATACAGTACACACACCTGCCTCCTGTACACTCCCTTCTATGGTTGCCTAGAGCGATACACTGACTGGGATGATCGGTACGCAACAGCAGGTTGGAGTGTGTGTGTGTGTGTGTGTTGGAGGGTGTGTGGGTGTGCGAGCGCATGTCTGTGGTGTGTGCGCGCGCGCGTGTGTGTGTGTGCGCGTGCGTGCGTGTGTGTGTGGTGCATGTGAAGATACCAAACCATGGAACACAACCGAAGAAACCTGTTTCTCATTGGGCAGGGAAAAGGCTGTCTGCTGCTCAGTCTTGTGCTTTGTTACGCTGACTAGAAATACACTGTACAGATGAACCACAACTGAAAATTACATTTCACTCTCTTTTTATTACTGCAGTTTGATTTCCTGTTCAGCACAGCGTATATTTAGATGTATGTTGACATGTTTGTTTGAGATTCATAATGTGGTGTCTCCTTTCCTGTGCAAGAGAAGAGGATTTTTTTTTTCCATTATGGAGCATGAACGGAGAAGGAAAAAAGTAACAGGAAATGATGCTGTTTGCTATTTATTGTTGCAAGCCCATATAATGTCATTTCAAAAGCTAGTAGTCCTTTAACATTTTGAGTTATAACTACCAACATTTTGGTCCAATAAACAATTTTTAACACAGACAGTGTTGAAGTGATTTTTGATTTGTGCCATGTCGCAGGAAAAACTGAAAACAAGTAGCAACTGAAGACATTTTTCTTCTTCAGACATAAAATCTTTGTAAACCTGAGCCACACATTTGTTTATTTTCAAATGTGTCATAAGACAACAATAACACTCCAGAGTCCTCTGGCAGCAGTGAGAAAATCTGTAGCGTGAATTGATTATTAAACTGTAATCACAGCTGTAAAACTCTTGCCTGTCATCTCATACTGGTAAGTTTATAATGAAGCCGTAACTCTCAGGCTGTGGCTCTCTCTGCCTTACTGTTGCTGTTAGTATCTACCTGAGTACACTAGCCTGCTACAGTGCAGTAAGTATCTACCGTTGAACACTAGCCTGCTATGGTGCAGTAAGTATCTACCTGAAGACACTAGCCTGCTAGTCTTCCCTTACTTTACCCTCTATTAGCCTGTGCTGTGCTAACAATAGCATCCACTTGTTTACTTTGATGTGTATGTGTATTTATTCAAAGTGCCCTGCCTTTTTGGCCATGACATTTGTCATAGGTGCTGATATGGTATGGCATTAAATTCCACCCAAGCTGCTGCTACTTTTACTACTGGGCTACTGTTGCTGCACCGTTTTGAATGAGTCAATGTTCTGAATACATCCATAGGTGGCGCTAAAGGCAAAATGTCCTCACCATGGCCACTTGTTCTTAGATGATCCCAATTAGCACACACTCAATCATGTCTCTCAGATGCTCCCTGTCTGCCCCTAACTTGCGTTCATGTTCAGCGAACATGACGTGAAATAGGTGACAGAGCACGTGAAATAGGTGACAGAGTTTAGAGTTCCAAGTATTGTAATATAATTTAAGTTATCTTACTAAACTAGTAACGTCTTGTCTGCACACTAGTTATGCATTAACAAAATGACTAGAATATTTCCTCACTATAAAAACTGCCTTGTTTTACTTTACAGTAATGCAACTATTTCCCTATTTGCAAAATATAAATATATTTATAAATAAAGTAGAATTTGAATGACTAAATATACATTCATTTTACATTTTATTCTTTTAGAATTTTACAATTATCTTAATAGAGTGTGAGGGAAAACCTCGTTCACACACACACACACACATACACACACACACACACACACACACATATAGACACAGCTGCACATGTTGCTCTGTCTTCTCATTCCTTAAACACTGGGGGCTCATTGTACTAGAGACGGTCAGTCCTGATAGAACTTCCCAGCCCCCAACTCACTCCCCCCCCCCCCCACACACACACAGCCCTGCCCTCTCTTTACAGGAAACAGATGAAAGGTCATAGGTCATGAGCCTCACCTGCATCAGAACGGAAGCGACCCTCAGCCGCTCGCATGCCTAGCCGTCATTACCGTGGCGATGAGTCTCAGCCGGGCCCCCTCACCGCCACACCTGCAACCAATTTGGGGTCCTGAGTCGTGCGGCGCAGGCCGTGTGCAGGCAGTACGCTGGGCCGCCCCAGCGAGGACCCGGCCCCTGACCCAGGCCTTCTCTAGGGAGTCGCGTCCCTCCCAATTATAATCAGGGGCTCGTGACTGACAGCATGGCCCAGCAGAAGCCTCCATTATCCTCATTGCCACGGACAATTTTATTAGCGGTGGTTATGCCATTACGCTATTTATAATCCGGCTACAGGAGACGACACTAATGCCAGGCAGGAACTATCAACCCCATTCCACCCTCCACACACTCAAACACACGCATACACACACGTACACACACCATTCATGCCTCCTGAAGCCTCCTCTCTTCAGAGGGGGTAGGGGTGAGTGAGAGACCTCCACCTTGTTCTGTTTGGATGGGGAGGGGTGGAGAAGAATTGACCTCAGTGTACCTACCTGTCAAATCAGCCCAACAATAACCCAACCTGACTATCCAGCATGTCAAAATTCGGTCTCTGTGCTGTTTTGTTGTGACCTCTTCTTATGATGTTTTTTTTTTCACTAGTCTGCCCCCAAACTTTTACCTCATTGCAAAACAACACTTGTCAGCAAAGTTCTGTGTCTGATAAGTATAATAATTCAAAGCTGCCAACTGTGGGGCTTCTACTGTTGTGCTGTTGTGAACAATATTTTTCCTATCAATGCAACCATCAACCAATGCACCCATCACAGGGACAGGAGATCCTAATATGAGGATGTTTTTGACTGATGATGCCTGTAGTAGCTGGTAGCTGGGGGTAGAAGCGGGGATGGGGGGTGGGGGATTGGTGGGGGGCACTGGTGGAGTTTAGGGGTAATTGTGGAGCACTCACAGAGGGCATGGACTCTCTGGGCCTCCGACCCACTTGGGCACATGCCCACATACCTGAGGGCTGAAGCACTGCTTAGGTGCTGTGTGTGTGTGTGTGTGTTTGTGCCTGTGTTGTGTCTACACAATTCAAAATTAAGCACAGTTTAGTTAACTTCACTTTTTTTACTGTGTGTGTGTGTGTGTGTTGTGTCTACACCATTCAAAATGTGTGTGTGGTTTATTTCACAATTTCATACAAGCTAGAAAGGTGACCATACTTTTGTCCTTCAATATGGCTCTCTAGATCTGGATTATCCACATTTTCACTGTCATTCCTAACCAATGACAGGAAAGGACTATGGCTCATTACTGTGTCATTTGATTCTTTTCTCTTTCTGATGCATGTTTATGATCTTTTGATTCTTTTCTCCTCCTGATGCATGTTTATGAGCTTGTTCTCTTCCTCCTTTATCTAAAATCCCCATCAGTTTCCTCTGTAAACTCTCTCTCTCATCATACCCATCCCTGAGCTTTGTCTTCCTTGCTTTTGCTCCCCTTTCCTCAATACCATTTCACTAGAGAACCATTCTCTCTCTCTCTCTATATATATATATATATATCTCCCTGTTTCTCTCTTTCTCTCAGTGGACACTGTGGCACGTCAGTGGCGTGTCAGTAAGATGTATGTGTCTGCGGCAGGTCTGTGTTGTTGATAGGCCTTACCCCTTGAGAAGGAGACAAGGAGGACGGTTAGGGTAAGGTAAGGTAGGGTGGGTTGGGGGTATTTGGGAGGGTCGGGGGTGGGTGTGTAGGTCCGGGGGCCGGTAGCACTCCCTTCACACCTCACCACCCCCAGAACGGCCCGGGTGGGAGGACAGAGTGCTGTCGGGCCGGCGGGAGTGAGATTTAGTGAAACAGCCGGGCCGAAGACAGCACACATCCGCTTCTTCCACCAGCATCGGTGGGAAATAGCACTGTGAGTGTGTATATGTGTGTGTGTGTGTGTGTGTGTGTGTGTGTGTGTGTGTGTGTGCATGTGTCTGCATGAGTGCAGAAGTGAATATGCATTTCTATGTGTTTGGGATTTCATTCCAAAGCAGTCCAGAAGGATACCAAGAGGATTTCTGGACTCCAGAGAGTCATAGCTTACACACTATAAGTGATGTCAGATTGTCATCTCTAAATGAAAATTTAGACAGACTCAAAAGCACAAATCTGAAATTCTTTTCAGGATGTGATTTGATAATACCTGTATTTCACTTGGAAGTAGTGAGTAAATAGTCTGACTCTTGTCCTCACAGTCCAGAGCCTATAGTCTTTTCTGAGCTGCAGAAAGCTACCTTCCTCTACATTAAACCTCTAAGTACTGCCAGGATTTGGCCATGTCTTTGATTGTCGAGGACTGTGAACCTCAAATCCTCTCCCCAGATCCAATTAGGACGACGCTGGAGCTGAAAGCAAAATCCCCACCGCTTTCGCTCTTAATCTTCCTCTCTCCCCACTCACTTATTGTCCTGTCCTGTCTGAAAGACAGAGCGTCTTAGTCATGAGCTTTGACGCTCATCTTACTTTCTCTCTCTCTGTCTCTCTCTTTTGCTCTCTCTCTTCATACTCATCTCTCTCCTCTCTCTCCTTCTCCTTCCCTCTCTCTGTGTTTTTCTCTCTCTCTCTCCCTCTTACTTTATATCCCTCTCTCCACCATCTCTCTCTATCCCTTTCTTTCTGCCTCTTTCTTCCTTCCCTTCCCTTTCAATTCCTCTGTGCTCTCTCTCTTTCCATCCCAGTCTTTCTTAGCCTTCCTCTCTCTTTTTTCAACCCTTTTCTCTTTTATCTTTTTCCCTGCTTCGCTCTCCATCCCCTCTCCTTCCTTTTCTCTGTGGATGAGTAGCTGCAGTCTGTGTTGTGTTCAGTATGACGGAAAGGAGAGGAGTCGTCAGTAGCAGTAGCAGCAGTAATGTAGTGTGGTGGTGTCCTGTGGAGTGACAGAGGGCTGTGGGAATCATGGATGTAATATGCCACTTCCCCATTAAGCCTGCAGGCTTGACCTCCTGCCTGTGGGGATTGCAGGGGGATGACACTGGACTCGCCTTCACACAGGCTCCACGTCCACTGACCTTCCTCAGAAAGTAACACACTTCTCCACCTCTCTCTCTCTCTCTCTCTATCTCTCTCACACACACACACACATTTACAGATTCATTCACTGACTCAATAACATATTCATACACGCGCACACAAACATTCACACAGATGTACATATTTGCAGACAAGTGAATGATATGCCAACATGATACATGGTACATGTGTGCATAAGCACATATCATTAAAACATGCAAACACACAGGTACCCACATAGTTTCACACGCAGCACACAGCAACTCCCAAACATGCATGTACACACACACACAGAGCGAGAGAGAGAGAGAAAGAGAGAGAGAGAGAGAGACTAACACATACACACATCTCCCAGTTGGAAACATTCAATTTGCCTTGTTGCAGGCAGCTTGCACGCAGCAGGCGGACAGACACCGGAAACTGGAGGCATCGATTCTGCCTGCCGTCATGTGTGTCCAATCGCTCCAGCAGAGGGCTTTCTCTAGCTTATGTTACGCATACACACACACACACACACATACGCACACACACACTTCATACTCGTAAAGTTGTTTTTACACACACATTCATACATAGTTGCTTTTAGACACACTCATTCATGTCAGAATGTTTTTCACACACACACACACACACACACACACAAACGCATGTGCCCTCATACCGATACACATGCAAACATGTTCATCCAGCTTTTACACACACATTTATACTGATTCACATTAAGTCACTTATGCCCACAAACATTACAATGTCTTTACACACACACACACACACACACACACACACACACACACACACACATACGCCCGTCTGCTGAGCATCCTCCCGACAGAGACGCTGCTTCCTCACAGATGTGTTAACACGCACTGGTGTACGTGTTAATGCTGTCTTTTAGTTTGTTTTCATTACCCCTTGCTGTCACAGCTGCCCCCGTCATTCCTGCTCCTGCTCCCCTCCAGGCAACGCCCCATTAGGTCCCCCGACTCTTGCCCTCCTCACCCCAGCCCCTCTGCAACACACCACCACTGGATGGCTTTTGCACTCTCTCTCTCACACTCTCTCTCTCTCTCACCTATCTATCTTTCTATCTATCATTATTTATTTTCCCCTTTCCAGGCTGCTGCTCAGAGTTCTGTTGCTCTTGTGGCTGGGTTGTGGACATTTTTTGTCTCTTTCTTTCTTTCTTTCTTTTTTTCTGTCTGTCTGTCTGTCTGACTCCATGCAAGGTGGTGGTAGCACAGTAGTTAAAAAACCTAGCTGGCATGCTAGTAGCGTGGAAATTGTGGGTTTGTATCCTGGCTGCCACCATTGTGCTCTTGAGCAAGGCACTTACCCCTTAGTTGTTCTAGGGGAAACTGGGCCCGAAGTAACTGATAAGTTAAGTAAGTTGTTTGGATAAAAGGATCTGCAAAAAGCATAAATGTGAATATAAATGTACGCATGTATATGGATGGATGTCTCTGTCTCCTGATTCTCATTTCCTATCATTCTATATCTTCCTCCTCATCCTCATCCTCATCCATGCCTGTATCTTCCCTATGTTCTCATGACACGCGACACACTTCCCCTCTGAGTGTAATTTATCTCAAATGTGCTTGGTACAGTTAGTGCATTTGGGTATTTGAGACAGAGGTTGTCAGTGTGCTCAATCATAAAGAAGCATAACTGTGTGTTCACACCAGGAGCGACTAAAGCTGTACAATTAACTTTCGGCTGTAAATGAAATGTCAATGGGCACATCATGAGTGATCAGAGCGACAGATATTTAATGACAGAACACAGATATTTACCAGCTATTTTGTATGAACGACAAAAGTGATTTTACAGCTTTAGTAGTTCTTGGTGTGAATGTAGAAGGCTACAACAGATACATTATAGACGGATTAAGTCAAAGACGTATTTGCCGTAACAATTAGCTTTCATTATAATCAATGGAACTGGCTACACCAGACGTGGCAGTACAGCAAACATTCTAAAAAAAAAAAATAGACCAGTCTTTTAAATGTAATTTGACATGACTTGACTTAACGCTTCTGTAATGCACCCGGTGTAGCCGTAGGGCAAGTCTTCACTCTTTCAGTGAAAGCACACACACACACACACACACACACTCGTTCCCTGGCTTTTGCCCTTGCAGCCTTTTGCCCCCGCTATCTATTACATGAGCACACCAGCAGCAGTGTTAAGAGATCAGTGTGGCTCTCTGTCACAGCAGGCGCACGTCAATCAAATATGAACACTTTTACTGTCACACATCTGTCCTGGATGCCTTCATTAGATGGGTTATTGCATTCACTGTGTGTGTGAGTGTGTGTGTGTGTGTGTGTGTGTCAGTCTGTGTGTCTGTCTGTCTGTATGTGTGTGTGTGAGAGAGAGAGAGAGACACTGAGAGTTGATATGTATGTATGTGTGCATCAGTCTGGATATGAGTGTGAGTGTAAGTGTGTGTATTAATCAGTGTATGTGTCCTTTGTGTCTGTGTCTCTGTGTTTCAGATCTAATGGGTGTGAGTCTGAGTGTGTGTGTGTGTGTGTGTGCATGCGTGTGTATATCTGTGAGAGAGAAGTGTATGGGTATAGAGTATCCTAACACACTTTTGTCTGACGCACTCATCTCCAGTGTGCAGTGTTTTATTGAGTTGAAAGGTGGAGGTCACTAAAGGTTAATTGGGTGTCATCCTCCGCTCAGTTGGTGACAGCATGACTCGTTTATGAACTCTGGAAGTGAGAGAGAGAGAAGAAGAGAGAGCACTAGAGAGAGAGAGAGAGAGAGAAAGAGAGAGTCATGGATCAGAGAAAGAGAGATCAAAAGGGGGGGAAAGATGGCTGGATCAAAAGGTATAAAGGTAAGTGTTAGAAGTTCAACCCCTTTAGAATGGTACAAGGGGAACAGAGCCAGTCACGGAACAGCTCCTGATTTCCACATGGAATAAGGGAGGAAAACGTGCATCACTTTCACCTAAACTGAATGTGTCCTCAGGCCACTGCAGACGAGATCTTTCCCAGACCACTCCAATAGCTCCTCCAGTACACTGTGAAGCCTGAGAAGCCATGTATGAGTGAGGTGACAACACAGTGCACAAGGCCTTACATGTATAAGAGTGTTGATGCAACACATATCCACACACACACACACTCACTCTGGAGTGGAAAATGAGAGATTGTAGAAAGAGCAAGCGAGAGAGAAAAAGAAAGACAGCGAGAGAGAGAAAGATGGAAGGGTGAAGAGGAGAAGCAGAAGAGGCGCATATGGAAAAGTGCTCGGCGGGCCAATGGTTAGTCACACTCCTTGCGTCCCTAATTGAATTAGCGCTGACAGCGCGCCGCAGGGCCAGTGTGGGGGATCCCTCTCTCCTTCCCTCACTCCCTCCCTCCTATCTCTCTCTCCCTCTCTCTCTCTTGCTATATCTCTCTCTCTCTCAGTAGCAGCTTGCCTGCCCTGGCTTGGGGTGTGAGTGTGAGTGTGCCTGGAGCCGGGGGCATCCGCCCTGAAATCAATTACCAGGCGCCCGGGGAGGAGATCCGGGGCAGGGCCGCACATCCTGGGGCTCTCGGCACCGCAACTGACAGCACCATCTGGGAGCACAGGCCAGCTGAGCTGACCCTGGGCGGCACTTGAAAGGGCAGCGCCAGGTTCGGCGTGGAGAGCGCGGGTACAGGGTGACATTAAATCAACTGCCAGCCCCTCCCCCCCAACCCCTTACCCCAACACACACACACACACACACACACACACACACACACCCTCGAGTCAACACGAGCACCCTCTCTCCCACCACCACCACTCCACTCCACAACCTGTTCAACAAATGCCACCTGATACTCAAAGACTAGAGGAGTGGCCTGTTTAGTTAGGGGCCACTTCTCTTTTTTTTGGTGTTCCATTCATTCCTCTTGTTCTTCTGCTCCTCCTGGTCCTCCTTTCTTTCTTTCCATCTTTTTGCTGTTTTCAAGAGGGGAAACTTCTGCCAAGAATAAATAACCTGTCATATTCAGGAAGTGGGGCAAACCCGTGGAGCATCAATCGTCCTGAGCTGGAGCTGTCAGAAGAGAAGACGAGCTATTATCTGATCACTTCAGCATCAAGAAGAAGAGAAGAAGAGGAGGAGACAGAGAGAGAGAGAGAGAAGGGTCAGGGAGGAGAGAGAAGACTGAAAGACAGATGAAGTGAAGAGAAGTGAAGAAGTAAAGAAGAAGTGAAAAGAAGAGAAGAGAAGTGAAGAGAGGACAGATCAACGTAAAAAAGGTGAAAAGGTGAAAAAAGATGAAAAGAGAAGAGAAAGTGAGAAGAAAACAGAAACAAAGAGAAGAGAGGTGAAAAAAGAGAAGAGAAGAGAACAGAAGAGAAGAGAAAAAAATAGTAAGTGGAACAAAATGGAGAGGCTCTAAATAGCAGGTTCTGCTCTCACCTCAGTCACTCCATCACTGTCTTAAAAACACTGCCACTAACATCGCTCCAGATTTATGTGAAGTCAGCCATATTGAATAAAACACACACACACACACACACACACACACACACACACACACACACACACACACACACTAAGAGAGCTGATGCTAGAAAAAGATTTAGCCCAACAAGTCTTACATATGATATATGAATAAATGTAAAAAAGCTATACAATATATCTATCTATATCTATACAAATACAATGTAACCTGGACAAATAGGCCATGCATAATGCATAGTGACTGTAGTTCTGAGCACAGCTGAGGTAGTATGGATGTCTCTTCCTTGTTCCAGCATTTGACCTTGGAGTTGCATATCATTCTTGATCATCTGGGTTAGCTTTGCTTCCTCTTTATCCAACAGAGAGTGAAGTGCAAACATCGCCTGGGCCTACAGGGTCTCCCATGTCTTCCCTCAGAGGTGAGGAGAGTCTGGATAAGACATCAGTTAGGAGAGCACCAGGGAGGGGAAAGGAGAAAAGGGGAGGAAAGGGAGGGGAGGTGTGTGTGTGTGGGGGGGGGGGGGGGTGATAGTTGATGGACAACTGGGGTCAGAATGTGGGAAGTGTTTTGCGGTCCCAGCATGGAGCTGGGCTGGACCTGCTGACAGGCCTCTCCACAGTTCACTTCCCTTTCACGCGCGGCAGGACCACCGAGGGCAATTAGAAGCGCCAGCATGCAGACAAGCTACTGGGGAGAGGAGACAGCACTGTGGAGGAGGACTATGAACAGCCAAATACATGGGGGGGGGGGTCTTTTTCCATCAGACATATGAACTTAACATGCTGGTGTGTTGTTCTTTGTTTGTGCCTATTCAATTCAGTTCAACAGTAACAAAATACCACCTGATTGAATTAAACAGTTAATTTGGTAGCAGCAATTGGCAGTATTCTAAAGTTGAAAAATGTGTGTCAATATACCTGGTCAACAGTGGTGCATATGATGAATGATATGAGAAAGAGCTCGGTCTAGTTTTGCTCTTTTGTCTCAGGGATGGTGCTGTTTGTTCAGTAATTCAAGTGGCTAGCTTCTGTCCTATTTAAAACTGAGATAAAACTAAACTAAAGAGTTAACTAAGACAGATAATCTTTCCATTTGTTGCTGTTTGAGCTGAGAGAAATAGAAATTGTAGAAGGCTTGTGGCGCACAACCAGAACACACAGCGGCTCAGACGGCTCCTTGTTTGTTTTATCTTGCCTCACCACTGGCCTCTCACTGGACAGAGTGGACCAATCGGAAAAGCACGAACCCTGTTTGGCTTGTTAAAAGCACACCGAGCTCTGCTGCGGCACAGTTCAGGGTAATGTGATGGATGACATCAGAGAGGACTGTGGGAAGCCGGCCCACGTAAACAGAGCCGAGCTGAGGCGGTTGGTCCGCCGTGGCGACTTAGGCCGAGGTGCTGCGGGGTCTTGATGAAGAAGAGGGAGGCCCACATGCTAAAGCCATCTCACCCACCCAACCCTTTGCTCCTCAGGCAGCCGGCAAACACATGCCTAACCAACACCCTCGTGACCTCTCTAGCACACATGATTTAAAACAAATCTTTAAACAGGTGTGTGTATGTGTGTGTATGTGTGTATGTGTTTGGGTATGGAGAGCATTCTTGCAATTGCCTGATTTCTTGTTTATTAAGCATGTCAAGAGGGTGGTAATAATAAGCCTATGTACCAACATTTTTTTAAGGTTCACAAACTAAGCTGGATAATAAATTTAGTCGTGTGTGGAATGCTCACAGTAGGAGGGGTGAAAGAGACAAACTGTCCCACTGGGCCAATCCCAGCGTTGAAGCCGTAAGCAGGAATTAACTGTAGGATCCCAGATAGTAAAAAGGCTGATGGTCCGCCAGCGGCGGCCCAACTCCATCTGAGCATGCTCAAAACATGAGGATGCTCAAAAGCATGAACTCAAATGTCATAAAATATCTTACTGCAGGAAAGTGGATGGAATATCTTCAGTCTCTGTGCCATAGTCATCTGTTGCAGAAAACAGACAGTGTTAGTCTGATAGAAAATAGCTTCGGATGGGACTTCACAGCCCTGACTGAATGAAAACCTTCACTTTTATTGGACAAGGATAATATTATCTATCTGTATGGAGTTTCCTGGTACACAGTAGTCTCACATTAGCCTGGCCATGCCTTCCTAGTACTTGATTATCATCTCCCTACAGTACTAGTCTGGATTTGATCCCAATGAGCTTGTTGTCTCAAGAGGCATTTTAACCTGTCCAATCAGCGAACAGATGGGGCTTTGTGAATGCAGAGCTAGAATGCTATCAGTCAGGGGCTGATCCAATCTTTTTTATCTTTTTTTTTAAACACCTCAGTCAAGCAATCGAATATCACCACCGAATGTCCAGACCCTCTGTACAAAAAGAAAGTGTAGAACAAGGGTTTGGTTTTATTACCAGCTAGTCTCACATGTTAATTGCCTATTTGTTTATGATGATGTAAGCCACTCACATAGTGCCTCGTGGGCAAGGCTCTCAAATTTCTTAAGAATGTGCAAAATGCATACAGCAGAAGTTACACAAGAATGAGCTAAGATAGGTCAGCAGATGACCACAAGGGCAACAGCCTACTAGTCATCATGAAAGGGCGCACGACTGATATCAAAAATCATAAAAACATTTTTCTGACACCCTGCTGGTATTGTGTTCCCTAAGCTGTGCCTGTATCATGGGCGGTGTTAGCTCTCCTACGGAGATCGCTGGGGGGAAAATTTTTATGCAGGGAACCTGACGCTCTCTCTGGATACATCTGAGGCGCAGTCTTCTTGAGTGTGCCCGTGGGCAAACCTGCCGTTTGATAGGGCAGAGCACGACTGCTTAATAAGCTGTTAAACTGCCCTTGCTTTTCACATTACCCGCTGGACCTAATTCAATCTTGGCGGCAGCTGGTTTCACTTCAAACTTTACAACACCATTCAGTCACATCCCATACTCTGACCTGATAAATATACCTCTTTTATTGAGTTTGCAGAGAAAATATGGTCCAATGTAAACCTCAAATGCGTGGGCGTAATAGGGCCCAAACCCTCTGCTTGCCTCAGGCCAAAGTGGACTGGGACAGTGGGGCAGAATGCTGGAGATTCAAGTCTTGAGAGAAAGGATATAGAGATTGCTAAAGTGAGGGTCCTCATTTAACTACTTCAGCCCAAAACGTTAGGCAGGTATTGCACTGCACAGGAAATACTGACGTTTTGACGTTTGATGAAAACCTACACTCAAAAGTTAGCGCAGACATTTACATGTGTGGCCATTAAAGAATTCCAAACAGCATTCAATACAAATGCACAGAACTGGCGGTTGAGACTGGGCACTCCAGCATTTCGGGGAAGCAGTAATGAGAAGCAGACTTGCCTAATCAGCTTGTTATTTAAACTGCCTCGAAGCATGCCGAAAGGGACAGTGGAGGCACATGTGAAGTCTGGTTATTATGACTGACAGGTGGGCCTTGTTTGATTCAGTCGAAACTAGCATCTTGCTGGGGCAGGAGGTTAAATTGATTAGCAGGTGCATATTGTTTACATGTGGTTATCGTAGCTTTGGTAATTAAAATCACGTAAAATCCGGCTAACGGAAAAATAGTTCCTTGGCGCTGGTGTCGAATTTATTGACAGCCATGAAGTCGACTGGAGAAGAAAACCGCGTGGACAACCTTTGCGTTGTGCCGCCTCCCGTCCGCACCTGACCCTCGATGGACTCAGCGAGCCTCGAGAGCTTTTATTCATTAATAAATTCCTTTCCTGTTATTTTCTGAGTCACGCAGACGTTACCTCGTTGGCATGCTTGGTCCTGACAGGAAAATTGCCTTTTGGTTTTTGCTGTCCGCCGGGAAACGGGCCATTTCCACCGCTTGGGATAATCCCTGTTCCCGAGCCCCGAAACTGCGGACAGGGGAGCTTGTGGGGAAATTACTCCCGTTCACAGTGCTAAGGCACAAATTATCACAGCGTTCGTGAGAGGATGAAATCCTTCTCAGAATACACAGGGTAAACCAAAAGCTTTGCACCAGTATTTGTAGACCGGTATTATAGGCAGTAGGCCTATTATTCTAGCTGATAGTATTTGCTACGATTTGTGTTTAGAAACGTCGCGGGAACGAACTGCCTGAAGTGTGAAAAGTCACTGCATGGCTTGGGCCAGTAAAAACAACCATATTTAACAATTTCTTCCGCCTTTCACGTTAGAACAAGCGTCTTGCATATAACCTTTTCACCCCGTGTGATTAGTTAAACCGAGCAAATTGCCTAATTGAGCTGCTTAACATGTAATTTTGCGCCACGGTGGTGATTTGTTTCACTTGACGCAAACTCTTTAGCAGGGTTTGCTCATAAAACACACATTAAATAGGCTAAGATTTCCACAATGATCACAGAGCGTCAGTTTTTTGTGTGCTTATGGTAATGATTTGGCACAATAAAATAAAAATAAATAGTTTTCCATATAGGCCTTGAATTTATTTATATATATGACAGAGAGAGGGAGAGGCTTCCATAATAATTTAAGTAACCTTATGAATTTAGGTTTCAGGTGTTATTGGTATGCCGGAAACTGTTTTCAGATTGGCAAATAATAGTTTGTTTCATATAAATATTCAGAATAGAACTAAATTTGGTTCCCCTAACTGTTTATATGAAGGCTGGCTGGTCGCCTAGTCTTGGCCATAGTAAAGTCAGTAGTTGCAGCAATCAGTCATTTAGCTATTCACAAGCAGCAAACTACCTAGTGGGCCCCACAACTGACCTGAGCTCATGTGGAACTCTTACAAATATATATAGAAAATATACAAGTGGAAAAAAAATGAGAGATGCTAAAAACGACCACATTTTGGTTGTGTAGAACGATGTTTTATTTGTGTTTTTATAAAACGTGACATACTCCCTTCTTTCCAAACTATATATCAAAATGTAAGTAGTAAGCTGTTGAAGTTGTAATTTTTTTTCCTTCCTTACAGTAATGTTGCATGGCGGTGATGCACGTTGGACAGATTGGACAGATGCTGATGCTGTGTCCTCTTTATGCGTGTTTAACACGGCATATTTGGGTAGATCCCCAAACCCTGTACTTTCTTCTTCAAAACCACATTTGACACACTCTAGTAGTAACCATCCCCAAAACAGTTAAGAAAACAGAGGTAGAACATTACTGTTGATGCATATTACTGTTTTCCGGCACTTCAAAGGCACTTTGCTTGCTATGTTCAACAATACCTAATAATATGCATTTTAAAATTGCTTCAACTTTAAAGTTTTAACCTGAACATATTTGTTCAGAGAACATTATAACAGTGGCCCGAGACAAACAAACAATACACACATGTATCTTGTATCCATTGCTGAATTCGACACTTACGTGATCTTTAGTTATGAAAATTATGTTTAATATAATTGAAAACTTGTCGTTGTTCATCACCTCACAATATGCATGGACATACAATCCAATCATGTTCTCTCCCTCTCTCTCTCTCTCACACACACACACACACACACACACACACACATACACACAGACAACAGAAATGGAAGACTTTGGTGGGTGACACAGAGAGAAACAGCAAGATTTATGATTAATGATGAAAGAACCTTATCTGTGTGAGATTCGTAATGTAATAATGATACAACTGATTTTATATTCAAAAGTTTATGAAGACATATAACTGCTCTTGGATGATGTTAACTTTAACAGGTTTGTCCTGTGAAGAGTCCTTGTTTGTACACCTAAATGCAACACCAGCAGCACCAAGACTATAAGTTCATACACTGAACATTTGTCTCAAATATACACAGTATATTTAAATAGAGTCTTCAAGGCAGGAAAAGTCTTTTTGTGCAACTCAATCTGTGAATGAAAAATCTTTGAAATTTTTTCAACTTCCAAAAAAGCTTTCCTTACCTTTTTAAAAATTTTTTTTTTTTACCTTTTTCACCCCTCCTAAAATCAATTTCACAACATTATTTTTTTTCATTCTTTCTCTCTCTCTCTCTCTCTCTCTCTCTCTCTCTCTCTCTCTGTGGTGCGTCCAAAACCACTGAATACTTTCTTCTTTTCCTTTGAGAGTACAATTGTGTAGCTCAATGCCAAAAAACATTACTCCACTTTTGACATATTCGGCTTCAATGTGTGTGCGATTAACTGGGCTGCCAGTCCACATAATACATCCATTCTGCTGACCTTTCTCTGGCTGCCTTTCAAAATGTAGATGATGGTGATGATGATGAGGATGATGATGATGATGATAAAGATGGTAAAAAATCATGAAGGTATTTTCATCGTAGTAGCTGTTGAATCTCAACTGTCTTCTTGTGTTTGTGTTCGACGGTTGCCGTGACGACCTCACGACAGCGTTCCACGCACTGGCGTCGTGGGTCAGATGTCAGAGGCAGTGGTTGATGGCGGGGTGCCACGACGCCGCCTGGCGCAGGAGGCTCTCAGTCTGTGTTGCCGGCAAAGCGGCGGAGGCTGCGGCAGCAGCAGCAGCGGCGCCTCCAGCGTTGGCCAGCTTGGCGTGCTGCCGCGCCAGCGAAGACAGCTGGGGCGTCACGGGCAGACCACAGCCATACAGGCCATACGGCGAGGCCAGCGCTGTGGTAAGGGGATCGTGATGCACTGAGCTGACCCCTGACCCCCTGAGCCCCTGCAGGTGGAGGAGACAGGCCGATGGGGCACCGGGTGGCCCCTGCGCACATTGGCCCCTACAACTGGCTGTCTTCTTGCTGTGCAGCGCTGACAGTAGCGGGTAGTCGGCCGCGGACAGGGGCCGCAGCAGCCCTTGGTAACCCCGCAACCCATCGGCACCATGGGAGTTGTAGGCACGTGCGGCAAGGAGGCTGGTGGGGGGGGAGATCTTGTAGCAAAGTGGGATGGAAAGGCTGTGGAGTGGTGAGTCAGGAGCACAGGACAGGCCAAAGGGACCAGATGAAGTGGGACAAGTGGAAGGTGGCAGGAGGCTCTTCAGAGGGGAAAGGCCTACACAGCCAGCTGGAGACCCAGAGCTGCCATCTGCATAAAGAACAACAAAGATAGACTGAGATCCATAGATTCATCAACAGACAATGAAATTATAGCCCTCTACGTGCATGTTTAATTGTTTCTGGCTGTTTTTTAGATTTGGAACAAAGGTTTTTGGATCAGAATGTTGGATAATAATTTAATAATCAGCTTTATGGCACATAACTCAAAAAAAAAGATTGTGAGTTGTAATGAGTTCTCTCACAATATTAGGGAGATTTTTAAAGAGCTTTTTTATATGATTGCAAAATAGGACACATTGGGCGGTTCGCACAAATGACTCATAAACTTATGAGAAAGTGAATAAAATCCTCAAAAGAGTCCAGCATATACTGAATATATTTTATCCACTTTTCATAAGATTTAAAGATTATTCAAAATTAAGTGTAATACTAAACACATTGGAAAATCAAATAAATTGTTTTCCTTCTGTTTCAAGACATTTAACTATCACTAATTCACCAAATAATATTTTTGTTGCCATAGCATGTTCTGAAAGAAGTGGACTGTTTGTCTCAACCTTGCAGCTCCAGTGCAAAGGGCTTGAAGTCCAGACTGATTGGGTTTCTCCATGGATACGACTCCAGGATTCCATCCAGAACCCCTCTGAATGTCCCAAAATGAGTGCGAGACAGAGAGAGTGAACATATACTTAGGCTGGTAACACAAAGTGAAGTAAAATGTTGAAATAATACACTGCTTTACTGTTCCAGTACATCATATCTACAAAAGTAAAAAAAAAAAACTTATTCCACAATACAGTGCAACAGCTTAGGTTATGTAGGTTATTAAAATGTTCATAATGTTATTCTGCACATGAACATAACACATAAAATTATCCAGGAGTATTATGTTTCATGTGAACGTTTTTAGTGAAGTCAGTGGCGTACCTGTTTCTCCCTGGGTCTCTGAAACCTTTGGCAAAAGGGTTTCTGTCAATCTTCAGCTTTGTTATCTAATCCATGGTAGCATACAAGAATGGGAAAAAAATTAAAACATATTGATACATTGTCAACGTGGACAAACTTGCAGTATTCTGAAAAACCAACAATGACCTCAGTTTTTATGGTGTGAGCTTGACTTGGGTTGGGGGGGGGGTGGGTCCTGTGATCCTCAGAGGGCCTATAAGCTGCATAGCCACCCAGGGCGATGTGCCATGTCAAACAGGCCCGTGTGATAACAGGGGACTTGTTGGGCATGATTTTATATGGGCCTTTTAACTGTGTGGACTCTGCTGGTTTGGCCAGCGCCACAGCGGTCAAGCAGTAAAACAATCTTTCACTGTAAAAAAGTGGTCGCTGATGAAAAGTGTTGGCAGACAAGGCCTGTGTGTGTGTGTGTGTCTGTGTGTGTGTGCCATGTTTATGTTTCTGAGTTTACAATATTGACTATACGTGTGTTCATTTCAGTGTATATATTCCATTTTCATTTAAAGTGTGTATGCATGTGTGTGTGTGTGTGTGTGTGTGTGTGTGTGTGTGTGTGTGTGTGTGTGTGAGTAAACATATGCACACAAGGACAGTTTATGGGAGTGTAAGTGGAATATATACAACCAAACACTTGCAGAGTTTGCTGACACAATTTGCCTATGCATGTTTGAATGCAGCTGTGTGCAGGCGTGTGTGTGTGTGTGTGAGTGCGTTGCCATACGTCCGTGCGCGTGTGCATCTGTCTGTAAGTATGCAGGTCTTTGAAGCTCCAGGACTATCCTCTTCCAATAGAGCTCCCAGAATGTGCTTTACATGTTCAGGTCCATTGCCTGCACCCTCCGCCTCTCACTCTGATTTATTGCCACTCTGAGTGGCCTGCAAAAGTATGACCTGTTTATGTGCCTATATGAACCTGATATGGGCCAGCTCACTTTTACTGCTGCTGAAGATCATTTGCTGAAGTGTATAAAAGCCTGATAAAATCTATCAGCTTTTACATCTCCTAGATAAAATTGGATATTTTTATGAAATTAAGAACATCAAATTTGGCTTGAGTAAATGGTAATTTCTGCACAGGGAATGCATAGTAAAACATGAAGAACAATAGGCTATGTCTGGTCTGACGTGTTCAAAAAATGGCTACATCATAAAACATGATTTAATAGGCTATTTATACTGAAGATCAGAACTATCCGAAATTTTTAAACTTTCGTGTTATTCCGTAATTTAAGTAGTGATATTACCTGTTGGTTCTGGTAAGCTGTCACTGTAGTAAACTGGGTCTCGAGAAAGGAAAAGGTGTGCACTCCTTCAGCCGGGAGAGACGGAATCTGAGAGAGGTCCAAGCGGGGGTCGTGCTCGATAACGTGAACGCGCGGCTTGTACCTGTGCATGGACTGCAAGATGATCTGAATTTGAGAAGGGGTGAGGAATATAAGTCAGTCACCTCGTGTGTCACTGTGTGTCACCATTCCGTGCATCAAAACAACATGAATTAGGCCTGTAGGCTACACTCTGACATACATGGCCTTTGTCATCCATCTCATTGTTGGTGAGTTTGACACGGTCAAAGCTGATGACCTGACGCATCCACGTCTCTCCCGAGCATGGTGAATCAGGATGAACGTATAGCCGAGGCGCTATACACGAGTGGTCCGTGTTGCCCGCCACCATCCACTGCGAGCTGTGATACACGTACCTAAGTAAAAGATGCAAATAAATGTTTTAACGATTGATAAGCTTTTGAAACAAGCAAGGATTGCAGTAATGTGTTATGTGTGTTTTATCATGCTTCCAAACAAATTAAATTCATATTCGACAGACACAATAATAATTTCCCATGACCTAATTTTACCTAATACGCCTATGCCAAACAAATGTCAAACAAGACAAGAAAGAGAATGTAGGAAATATGCACTGTCCTTTCGTAGCCCATCCCAAAATGTGTGCAACTTGGAATATCGGACATAGGCTATTTTGATGTGTATCAAACAATTTTCGTTAACTGAAAATAACTATAATTATTTTTCATGTTCGTTAAATTGTCTAATATAGAGGCAGGCAAAATCCAGGCAAAATGCGATCAGACAAATAATGTCATTAACAGTCACAACTGTTATTGTAATTGCAGAGATTCTAATGTTAAATAGTTGCAATATTTGCGTAGGCAACATTTGCAAGCCTTGTCATAAATTCAGCTCGTATATTCACTAGGTATATCCGTGTTTTGGGATGCTGTTACAAACGAGTCAATGCAGTGAAACAATACAAAAAGGATGTTTGGTGACGCACCTGTATCTCTTGGAGTCCACGGGCATTATATCCATGGCGATGTAATACTGTTTGAACGGGTCCAAGTTTCTCACTTTTACCCGAACTGATGGAAACATTCTCCTGCAGAAAACATCGCATTCGTTTTGAGTTAAATAATCATTAACATACAGTTTACTTCGAAGTTTTGAAATCCAACACAACAGAAAATGGACGTTAAAAATGGTGTCAAAGAACTGCATTTTTTTTTATTTGTCAAAGAATACATTGAGAAAAAAGTTAAACGGTGACAAGGCTATTTTTGCTCTTGGAATATAACTTAAAAAAACTTCTTATGATTAAAGAAAAAAACGTTTGATTTACGACTGCAGTTACCAGTCCAACGACCTTGTAACAGGCAAATTCTAACCAAGTGCACCTTGATTGTCGTGCGTTTATAAACAATGAAATATTTCACTAATTTTAGTGTGCGGTAATTACAGGGGGAATACACAGTGGAAACAGCCCACGTTTCCTTTGTATTTCACCCTCCTCGGCATAGCCAATGTCAAACATAATCCCTCTAGACCATGTAATCACGTTTCCTAAAGGTAATCGGAAAGTTTTGCCCTGCTGTAATCTGAGCAACGCTTTTTCCTCCCTATGAACTCCAGCTCAAAGGTTGCCCCTCACTCCTCAAGGCTCCAGCGTTTTAATACCTATGCAACTGTAAAATCATGTCTTATTTACAATATACAATTAAACATCCCCAATTTATGCCTGTGGTTTTACTATCTAACTTTAATCTTAGGCCTGTCTAAGGTTTTTTTACACATACCTTTAAAGCCTATAACCTCTTGTCTTCAGATGTTCTATCACAAGAAGCATGAATGAGTTGAGCAGGTGTAGTAAACAAATGAATTGTCAATTCCATCAATTTAGTGAATAAACTCGTCTGAAAGAAACTATTAAGGATACCAACCGTTACGTGTAGTCGTATCACTGATTCTTTGGCTGCTATCAAAGCTTACCTGCCAGCTTTAGTGATTATCATTTCCGTGCCGATTTCGTGGAATCGGTTCCACAAGTCTGACCCCTGAAGTTCCATGCGCACCTCTCTCTCAGATTCCGGGTCGCGTTCGCTGTCCACGGGTTTCCGTAACAGCAGGGACGCCTTCCTCCGTCTCTCGCTTTCTTTGGGACATCACACACCAGAGTTAAAAGAGTGATGCTGCATTCCATCTCAGTGTACTAATTTAATCTGTATGGACCTAAATGAAGTACTCTGAAATATACCTTTATTTTGTTCTGATCTCTTAAGTTTACGAGATCGCTGAACAAAATTTTGATTCATGCGCCATTTACGACTTAAACATGCAAAATAACCAATGTATCAGCATCCAGGGTTGCTTTTCAGCCTTTCGGGTAAAACGTTTAAATACAGCCCAACTGTTCTAAAATTCGCCTGATGTTTAATTTCTACCGTCTCCGTGCGTAAAATTAAATGTTAGCGGAGGAGCTCTTTTCTGAACTTCGATAAGTTAAATGTGACACTAACCCTGCATTTCTCCATCGCTGATCATGGTTCCTGCTGACGAGTTACGATCCTTCTCGGTCGCTGAGTGTTCAAGCAGCCGCTCATCCTTTTCGCTTTCAACTTTCACCCGTTTGCAGCTTTTCCCAACCAGCGCCTCCACGGAGAATGCGTGAGCTCGCGAACTCAGACCCTGCATTCTGGGCCAACAAGTCGCGAGCGGGCCTCCGTCGTCAGTCGAACTTCTCAGCTTGTTATTGTGCCTCATTCAGGACGCAAGGAATCCACACTTCAGTCCGCACTCCCGCTAGGACGTCATGGGACACACAAGTTCACACACGTGTATCTCCTGCGCCCTCACATTTAAATTGTCAATATTTTCTCCCCGTTTCCTTGGGTTCAGAGTATCCCACCCTCTGTCTTCCCCTCCCTCTCTTATTTGCTGCCGGGTTGGAGACCGGCCCTTGTTGCCAAATAGTAAGGCTCCAATTGGAGAACGGACGGACTGAGTGCGGAATCATGCAGTGACTCCCAACTGAGTAATGTACCGTTGCTTCCGAATTTGTTCAAACTTCACATCCGCTTGGTTCAGTTCAGAGTGCGCGCGTGTGTGTATCTCGCCTCATGGAATTTATTTCCTGAACAGTTACATGGGAATAATTTGGTGGTTGAGAATATACAAAACCTAATTGAAAGCCCATAATGAATTCGTTCAACTGACATATTTAGTTCTTCACTGCATTTTCAACATAACTATACCAGTACCGCCCAGCCAGTAAATGTACAGTGTTTAAAATTATGTGTTATCATTATCAAAATATGCAGTGCTCTTTGTTAAAGTAAATATTACGCGCAAACGGCTCACCCAACATCACCATGGGCTATATGTTTTATTGATGCTACCTTGATCTCTTTAATACAGTGTGGCACTGTTATTTGCAGAGAAATATTTACGTTTTGATACACTCTCTAACAGTGACTAAAACGATACTATCTTTGCGCTATGAAGTCCAGTGAGTTCCCCAGCCCATGGCAAAGATCCACATTAGGTTTCCCAAATTCAATTAAGAATAGGTTATGTCTCACAATTCAAACTCCAATCTGTTCATCTTTCAAAACTGCCGTCTACGACAGGATATTGAATACAGGCTGTGTGAACCGAGTTGAATTTTGTCACACCCACTTATCTAAAATCATCATCCATTTCCTTCAAACATACAAATCGCAAAAACGCGTGGAAGGCTTACACCATAATCAGAAGTCAAACTTTTGGACCCAGCTAAATCCGTTTGTGTGTACAGAAAATGCTACGCTTTTACGTGCCAAATGCAGATATTCGATATTTGACATGGTATTTATGAAACATTTTTGTTGGAGCTACCCGTTTGACAGATTGTTTTATTAGTAAGGGCGGTAAGCAAAAATCACTTTGCTTTTATGTTACTTCAAATTTAGGCTTAATGGAATTTATGCAGAGGAAGAGAAGGGAAATCCAGGGACAAATATTTTATTCCAGCTAACTGGCACCATCTGGAACGTGTATTTAAAATATCTCCATGAAACTCACTCTTTTTTCGCTTGAAGCTAACATTTCCTATATTAATTTGGGGGGCTTTCCGTGAAGCAAAGTTCTGTCTGGTTGTCTCCTTCCACCTCCACCCTTCGCTCAGGGCTTCTTTACCCGGTGCTGCGCTCCTGTCTGTTTCTCATAATGTCATAGCTATCATGTGAAGTTTTCAGCCTCGGCAAAGCGGCCGTAATGACAGGTTTGGATTATTAAATTACTGTCCGACATGAAATAGATCCGTTTTACACAAATAAAGAAGAACGAGGCTTATTAAAAATGTTTTTTAATCACAGAAAATAATTCCGCTGTAGAAAAAGGCAAATTGCAGTTGTGTTTATATGGCACGCTTGGTTTGGTCTCTGACGGAGGTTTGGGGCCTCCGCTCTGACAACACGCACACAGACAGACCCAGCGCAATGCCTCTGTCAGTGTCTCTGTCAAATACTAACATTTAAATGTTGGAATTCCACTTTTTTTCTTTTTGTTTTTCAGACAATCTGAAGTAGTTGTTTTGCTTCACATTACCTGTAGGCTAGCAAGTTCATCCAAAACAATTTATCAAAAGGTAAAAAGTGTTTCATTATTTTAAAAGAAAATAAAATCGTCTGTACATTTCTGTCTGCAATAAACAAACAATAAACAGTCGTTTCAAATGTTATCTTCAATGAAAATCAGCTATAAAACTCTTATTCTGGTTAATGGCTTTTATCCATACTGTATTGAATATTATATTTGATTTTTTTCCCACTTACTTCTCCGTTGGCTTAGTCTAATCAAAATGTTAACATCTTGTCTTGGTAAATAGCCTATAATTTTACAAGATCAAATGAAAATAAATTTTATAAGCTGACCACAGTTTGTTTCATTATGTTAATTAAATCATACACCTAATTGTTTTTGTTTGATTACCCTGTATTAAAAACTAGTGGCAATGGAAACCAGACACCCCAGTCCAATTTAATGCGGGTAGATTACCATTAAAGCGGAGGTATGCTTAATCAGGTGCAATTACCGAACATCCCGATGATTTCCGAAACTCAAGACGACACTTCCACATCCGGATTATCGAGACTTAGCTTACTTTACTCCTATCAATAAACATGTGTCAGAAAATATGGACAAAGCCCCCGAAACAGCCTTTCTGCGGAGCCCGTCAAAAACAACAAAGAAAAGCTTGAATTTTGACTTTAGGGTCAAACATTACAGGGCAGAAAAGTGTGTGAGGGAGACGATTCTCCTTTTAAGTTTTCATTCTCTAACGACCCACAGGCTGTAGGGTAACGAATTCCCCCCGTCCTGGTAAGCTTCCTGGCTTCCAGATGTTTTAGCAGACACCACGCGGCGAGGTCTACCTGAAGTTATCATGTCCCGACGTTGGAAAGTTGGACCAGGTTCTCCTACCCCGTTAGTCAATAGGTAAATACTGCCGGGAAATGAAGCGCGAATGATTGCTCATCGCAGTGTGCGCCCAACTGATGCCTGTCAAATCTGGTGGTCAGTCTGAAAAGGGAATATGACACTCCCGATTGTAGTAGATTGGGGTTAACTGTTGTTTATTGTAGAGTATTACCCTAGCATAACAGCAACTCCAAATACATTATTGTCTTGTCTGCCTCTAAACCAAATGTAAATATCACACACATGTACAGAAACACAACACACATGCACACAGACACACTCACAAAGCTTACACATAAACATACGCTATGGTCACAACCAATCATTTTCATTCCCGGTGTCAGCAGGACCCATGGTTATTATGGAACACAAATTTAGTTATTGTCACCCGCTGCTTATATTATCCTTCCTTCTAACTAATTTGTTTTCCTTACTCTCTTTCTCTCTCTCTCTCTCTCTCTCTCTCTCTCTCTCTCTCTCTCTCCTCTGGTGACAGCTGAGGGGCGGTTGAGGATTGGGCCAAAAATCCAGGCTTCTGCACTGAATCTGCCTCTGTAAACACACACATTCAGAGAGAGAGAGAGGCTGGCCAGGCTGCCCCCCCTCTATACACACACACACACACCACACAAACACACACACACTCCCCTCGTCTGTGCCCGGACCAAGCGGATGCTAATTGTCCACAGCAGTTTTCCCAGGTCGGGGCGAGCCAAGGCTGCCAGCCGCGGCGCTAACTGGAGATGACTGCTCTCAGGATGGTTTGCTTTAGAGGCTCCAGACTGACACAGAGCAGAGAGGCCCCATCCAGCCCCAGCCCCACCCATTCACTCACTCACTTAGGCTACTTACTCATTCATTCACTCAGTCACTTACTCACTCATTCACTCACTCATTCACTCTGCCACCCACTCACTCACTCACTCATTCACTCACTCACTCTCTCTCTCTCATTAATTCATTCACTCATTCACTCACTCACTCACCCATTCAGTCAGTTAGTCAGTCAGTCAGTCAGTCAGCCACCCTCACCCAATCATTCACCCACTCAGTTAGTCAGTCAGTCACTCACTCATTCACTCACTCTCTCTCTCATTAATTCATTCACTCATTCACTCACTCACTCACCCATTCAGTCAGTTAGTCAGTCAGTCATTCAGTCAGCCACCCTCACCCAATCACTCACCCACTCAGTCAGTCAGTCACTCACTCATTCACTCACTCACTCTCTCTCTCATTAATTCATTCACTCATTCACTCACTCACTCACCCATTCAGTCAGTTAGTCAGTCAGTCATTCAGTCAGCCACCCTCACCCAATCACTCACCCACTCAGTTAGTCAGTCAGTCACTCACTCATTCACTCACTCACTCTCTCTCTCATTAATTCATTCACTCATTCACTCACTCACTCACCTATTCAGTCAGTTAGTCAGTCAGTCAGTCAGTCAGCCACCCTCACCCAATCACTCACCCACTCAGTTAGTCAGTCAGTCAGTCAGTCAGTCACCCATTCACTCACCCAGTCAGTCAGTCAGTCAGTCAGTCAGTCAGTCAGTCACCCATTCACTCACCCAGTCACCCAGTCACCCAGTCAGTCAGTCAGTCAGTCAATCAGTCACTCAACCACTCAACCACTCAGTCACTCCCTCACTCAAACAGTCACGCTGCCACCTTGTGTGAGGAGGGAGAATAGATGGCCTGGACTCCCCACAGCTGAGGTGAGTAGGGTTAGGTAGGGGGAGTTGTCATGTCAACTCTTTTGCCTAAGCCTGCTGTGTGCTGTGTGTGTCTGTGTGTGTGTGTGTGTGTGTGTGTGTGTGGGTGGATGTGCGCATGCCAAGATGGTAAAGAGTGCCAAGCAGTCCTGTTGAGTGTGTGTTCTGAGGCCTAGCCATGTTTTTACAGCATTCTGTCTAACTTATACTTATATGCATTTCCCACTTCCGCACAGGAACACAGACAGATACATGCCAAAAAAACACACATACACACACACACACACACACACACACACACACACACACATGGACATGTGCATAGACATGTACATTTTTCCACACACAAACATATCCACTTAGGGACAGACAGATATCCACATGCTCTCACATATGCTCACATATGTCCGTATATATATTATATGTGTCTGACATGCGCGCATGCACACACACACACACATGCAAGCGCACTCACACACACATACACACACACACACACACAAACACACACACAAACACACTCAAACGCACTCACACACACATACACACACACACACACACACACAAGCACACGCACTCACTCACACACACACACACACACACACACACACACACACACACACAAACACACACACACACACACAAATAGGGAGAGGTAGGTAAACATAATGCTGCAGACACATGCACACACATACACACACACATTGATGCACACATGCCCTGCACTCTCTCTCTCTCCCTCTGATGTTGACGTGGAGTGAGCTGGCAGGATCCCTGCCCCTGGGCATCTGATTCTAATCAGGCCCTGCGAGGCCGGGGCCCAGGGCCCTGGGGCCGCAGACGTCTGCTGATGCTCCCCCTGCCAGGCCTTTCATTCTATAACAACAAAAAAGACACAGATCAAACACCAGGGAGAGAGAAGGGGAGAAAGAAAGAGGCGCTGTGTGCTTAACAGCATGTCTGCATGTGTGAGGGGTTGTCATCAGAGAGAGAGAAAGAGAGAGAGAGAGAGAGAGAGAGAGAGAGATTCGTCATTCCTCAGAGAAGAGGGAGAGAGAGAGAGAGAGAGAGGGAGCAGGATGGAGGAGGTAGAGGTAGACTCCAGGGAGAGACAGTTCATTGTAGAGACTAAAGGGGCAGAATGTGTGTATGTGTCAATGGGTGGAGAGTGTGTGTGAAGACTGGGGGTTGAATGAAGTGTGTGTGTGTGTAGGGGTGGTGGGGAATGGGTGAAGGGCTTTTGCAACGTGCTGAGCAATTACGGCGTGACAAATTCCTCTGACCCTCCCGTGCCTGGCATCGTCACCCCTCCATTGAGCGTCTGGTGTGCTGAACGGCCGCCACATCTGGATTCCATCAGCTGTGGGCTCGCCGAGAGCCTGTTATCGAGTGCTATTGCGCGAACGATGCCTCTTTTTTATGGTGCCACAGTGGGAAACAAAATAGAAATAATTAAAAACAAAGCTTCGCCCTTTTCTTCTCTTGTTTTCCCCCTTATTTCGTTTTTATCAAAACGAGGAGATTGATTCAAAGTGTCTGCTCACGGACGACATAAAGTCCGGTGGTATTCACTCCCTGCACCGAGTGGAGTTAATCGAGCGCGCCGTCCAACTGGAGTTCACGGACAATTGCGTTTAGGGGGGACGTTCTGATTGGTTGCTGACTGCCATCCAAAAGTCTTTCTCTGAATGTGTACCATTGATATTTCTCTCTCTAATGTTTTAGCACGTCCTCTTTTAGCCACAGCTAATGAGTCGTCGTCTGTGTGTGTGTGCGTGTGTGTGTGTGTGTGGAAAAGAGGGGTCTGTGTGTCCGACTGTGATTGCTTGTTAAAAAGCATCTGAGGATGAGGAAAAAAAGAGATAAATTGGCCTGATCAGCATCCCTCAGAGATTGAATAACACATGAGAGAATGGCAACTTAATGAGCGATCTAAAAGGACTTTATTTATTTATTTATTTATTTAACTTAACGCCTTAATTGGTGATTGAGACAGCGGTATGGGACCAATTAATTCTGGTTCCTCTGTTTAAGCCTGATGCATTGCCCTCTGCACATCTTCATTGTATTAGAGTGCGAGTAGAATGTTTTTTTTTTTTTCCTTTTCTTTTTTTTTAGCTTGCCATTATAACTTTGCTTATCATCAATATTAAAGGGGCTTATTAAGTCAAAAGAATTACTTCACCCTGTTTTTTTTTATCCTGAAACATTAATTTCATGGGCACATATAGTGTGTAAATAGTATTTTAAAACTCATTTGCTTGGTGCAGCCCTGTAAGCAAAGCTGTCACAAGGAGCCCGTCTGGGTTTCTGGATGTGCCGTCTCAGAGGTGACAGGCCGGGCTTTCATCATGGCCCATGAATGCACCCTGGTCAGGCCTGACAGGCGGGCGCCCTTACTGTGCCCAGCTCATGTGGCTGGCACTGGTGCTCTGGGCACGCTGGGGTGGCTAGTGCTGACTCTGGCTCGTCTGTGGGTCGCTCGCTCACTCACTCACTCCCTCACTCGCCTGCACTCACTTCCAGAACCGCAGCCCAGAGTGCGGCTGGAATTTAACGGCTCATGTGCCAAAGCGCTCAGCGTTTTACTGCCGGG
>PYXC01002195.1:1175000-1352500 GCA_015244755.2 Tenualosa ilisha
TGGCTGAAAAGCTTTCGTTTGCTGGCACAGTGCTGCACTCTCATTATCATTACCGCAAACTGTAATTCCCATGTCAGTCAGGGCTCAAGCAGAGCTGAGGCCCACTTTGGCAAAAGGGAGGGAGGGAGGCACCGTGCTGGGGCCCGGTTGCCGCTGAATACTTCCAGCAGGCCTTTAGTCTGGGGGTCCATGAAGGGTCCTGGGGGAGGTGAGGTGGGATGAGGTGGGGTGGGGGATAGGGAAGGAGATGGAGGAATGGGAGAAGGTGAGGAAGATGCAGAAGAGTGAAAGTGATGAGGAAGAAGAGTAGGAAGAGCAAGAGAAGGTAAGACGGAGATTGAAGAGAAGCACAAGAAAGAATAATGAGGGGAGGAAGAGGAGATAGAAGAGAGAAGAGAATAAAAGAGGAAGAGGAAAAAAGGAAGTAGAAGAGAGGAGGATGGATGGACAAGAGCAGAAACTAGTGTAGCGGGAAAGACAAGGAGGAGAAATGGGCAGATAAAGTGCACAGAGGGAGTAGTGGAGGAGTGGAATGCACAAGGAAAAAAGAAAAGAAGGAAGAAGTAGAATGAGAAATAAACATTATGGCCTCGAGAGGAGAGAGGGAAATCTGTAAGAGAGAGAGAGAGAGAGAGAGAGAGAGAGAGAGATCAGTGAGTAACAGTGAAGAGAAACACAAAAGAGCAATAAATGGAAGCTGCCGAGTCACTTATGGCGTTCCTAAGTCAACCTGGGAGCTGGGAGGGGCGAACTGACTCTGGGTTAAGAAAGCACCCTCCCTTAGCCGCAAAATAATGTCCAAAGTCCCAGGTATCACAGAGAGACTGATTTAACAGCCTTGTCATAACACCTACTGAAAAATGTCAATTTCCAGTTTCACAAGCGAGATCTGCTTTTTTTTCCTACGAGAGCACCTGAGTGCTCGTAAAAAAAGTAAAAAAGAAAGTAAACATTGTAATTTCTGGAAGCTCTCCTAGGTAGGGCCACCCGGCCTGCTGAAAGGCTTTGGTTTCTACTGAAAATTGAATCCACACAGAAAAACATATTGAAACACTATAAGGGGTCTTATCATTTATCATATCATAGCAGTTCACAGCAGTAATCGAATTACATGTTTGCTCATTTGCTTCTTTTCATATGGTTTGGCCAGGCAACAGTTAATATATTTAAAATCCCAAAATCCCAAGACATTATTGTGACTTGACAACTTTTTGTGGAAGAAAGTGTGTGCATGTGAGTGTAGGCTATAACTCTGTTGTTGCCACTGTTAATGCGGTATGTCTATAAGTAGCAAATTTTTTCCCCTCGATCTCCAAATGTCTTTGCCAAGCGCTGTGGGGCTCTTTAGATCGCCTGATGGGGATTCGGAGTGACAACAAGTTTCGCCGATTGGAATAAAATTAGGGGGAGTCACTTTTGGTTAAGGGTCCCTGGGTTTGATAAGGCGAAAGTGCCCATGCAGTCTCCCGGCACTGCACTGTATCCTCCACTGCTGAGCGGCTCGGGGGAGGAAAATTCTTGTCACCAATTTATCCCTGTGGTTGAGGTCCTCTGAGAAAACTTACGCGGGTGCCAACAACACCCCATTTAGCCATAACAGGCGGATTATCTTCATGAATTAGTTTCTCTCTCTCTCTCTCTCTCTCTCTCTCTCTCACACACACACACACACCACACACACCACACACACTCACACTCTCCCTCTGTCTCCCTTTCTGCCTTTTTTCCCTTCCACAATTCCCTCGTCCTAATACTGTGTTTTTTTGTTTTTTTTCTCTCACCGGAGGCATTTTTCAAACTACAGAGACACTATAATTTTGCTCCTGCCAAAGTGGGGAATTCAAAGACAGCATGCTATTTCAATCAAAGGCCTCTAGCAGACCCATCTCACCCGCTGCCAAAGTGTGGTTTCTGCTCATGATACTTTAATTTCTTGCGGTTCTCTCCTTTATCAGGGCCATGCAAAATGATTTATTAGAGGGGGCTGGGGTCCTGTATTTTTAGAAAATGATCCTTCCGTCACTGTTAATAAAGCTATCCATTCTCCCCTTGTGGAGTGAAAGCTACCTCTGGAAAGAGATCGGATCATTTCGCAAAAAAAGAGAGAGAGGGAAAGAGAGAGACAGAGATCTTTAAGGGATTAATGTCAGAACCAAACAATGGGGAGAAAGTTTTGCCTGGGTCTAAAGATAGTTCTCTTCTGGATTTGAGGAGGCAAGCCAAAACCCAGGGCCATTGCTTCAAAAAAAAGTGAAAATGGTGGAAACAATCACTCTCTCCCTGTAGCCCGCTGCCAGCACAAGAAAATCCATCATGTCAGGCTTCCACTGAAGCAGCAGGCCAGGCGTCTCGGAGAGGGATGTTTGACCATGATGGTTCTTATTGCTTTTAAAGTCGTCTTTTTTGAAAACCATCGCCATATATTTGAGTGTTTATGTGTTCATTTTCTCGGAATTAATCAATTCCTCTCTCTCTTTAACACTCAACCCCTCATTTTTCTTCCTCCCATTTTTCTATTCATCCATCCATCCATCCTTCCCTCCCCGCTCTCTCTTTTGCTCATTGTGTGATGTAGCACCAGTGGAGCATTTTATGGAGTCTAACGCTGGCCACCGCTGACCATCATTATGCGACCGTCCCGGTCGCTGGCAAGTGGCAAGTGTTTTGCAGCGGTGGTCTCCAGAGATGATGACGGTTGATGAGAGGGAGAGAGTTAGAAAGAGTGAGAGAGAGAGAGAGAGAGAGAGAGAGAGATGAGAGGAGTTGAGGACGATGACCACTCATGGTCGGCCACAGTCGCGATGACTCACCCTCCTCTGATGCACAGCCTATATACCCCTGGACCCAGTCGCCGCTATTAAGTTTCCCCTCGTAAACCAGGCTTACGAGCTAGCGATGGTAGCACGATATCGCCGAGGTCCGATTCCAGTGCAATTATTTCTTCAAATGGTGTTGACTCAGTGTTGCTTACCACATCGCTAATGTCTTTTATATAAACACTGCCCTAGGTAGTCAGGAATTTCAACGGCCCTGTTGTGACTCCACAAGAGTACTTCATTCACACAAAACATTACGCAAGAACTTGGACGCAGTCAGATTAAAGGTATCGAATTTCTTTACAGGTCTTTAGAGTCCATAGTGGACGCATTGTATAACCCCCTTATGTGGTTATATGGAGTTTTGTAAAGACCCACACTAGTTTATTAACACCTCCATGACAAGCCTCCAAGAGAACATATATATATTTTACTGACAGCACCCAGGGCAGGTCAGCTGGAGTATGTGGAGGTGGGTGTGTAACTGTGTGCCTTGTGGTTCACAAAAAGTGAAACACCATGGCAGTGATACTCAGATTATGAAGGTAGAGGAACTTTTTGTCACAGGAATCTCGTTATGTATCCCATAAAAACAAAATGGGTTTTGCTGGATCCACACATTATGTTACATGTTGTGTTCTCCTCTGGTTATAGCCCAATGCCCCCCCTAATCACAAGTGTCAAAGCCTTTAAAAAAAAGGTAGGGTTAGCATAGAAATCTAGATGCACCCTTGTGGTAGCAAATAGTTTTGCTCAGTGGGTACGTTTAGCCACGCACCATTGAAGCATAGGTCTACCATTGGTCTGACTCTTACTTGGTATGACCAATCACAGTGCTCTATCTTTGTTTAGAGTTGTTGGGCGGGCTTAGCATGATAATGACAGGGCTGTGATGGTGCAACTCAACTAAGTGGGCAAGGAATAGCGGTCACTTGAATCGGTTTTGGCATCGACTTTGGAAGAGTTTGAATTGGGCTTTTCTTTGAAAGTTGAGCAGAAAAAGGTACTCAAGTAATTTGTTTCAAACAAGGATGTATTTGCTGTTTCGCTGACGTTGCTCTGATTGGTTGTAGGGCTATCCAGTTTGAAAGACAAACGCTGATTCCGCCCCTAGGACTGAGCTCTGTCTATCGGTCATGGTCAGACTATACATTTTGATGTGTTAGTTTGGCTTGTCAGGCTAAGGTAGGGTAGGATCCCGGAAAAACGGTTCAAGCAAGCTACATCTGAAAAAACCACGATTTAAAAGCCCAAGCCCCTTTATTTAAGCCACACCTCCAGAATACAGGAATGAGTGCAGAGAGGGCAGGGCCAAATGGCAGTTTGGTAGAAATATCACCATTCAATCATTTCAATGGGCTGCTTAAAATGATTTAATGGTGTTTTTCCAGTCCTGTCCATTCCACAGGTGGCAAACATTTTTTATTTTTGTGTTAGAGCATTTAATTAATTGGTTGCAATCAGGGTGTGAGGGGGATTTTAAGCAATGTAGTAAAAACTGCTCCAGGAAAACATCTCATACCCCACCTTGAACTGGCATGAATCAGACAATCATGAAGTTACATCATACAAGTTAAGTCCTTAAGGGTTTGGGACGTAGAGAGGATGTCCAGCCTCTCTCTCACACAGACACACATCTTTGAAAAAGATGTTTTCCATAGCCATTGTCATGCCAGTATTTTAAAAACAATATATCTTAATGACAGGATCAAAGGCAATCCACTGTTTAAATGTAGCAGTACACTATTTCATCTAATAAATCAGATTTTCCCTTTAGTGGAGTCCTATAAATCCAATTTTGCCTGAAAATCTTTATCACGCTTCATCAACTTTACAGTTTTTTTAAGGGTTTATAGTGGAATTGACTTTTGCTCTAACATCTTGCTAGTTTTTGGTAAAATCATCATGTGCTTCATTGGTTACTCTGTGTAAGGCAAAATTCCTTTTCACACTATTTTACAGCAACTGATTTAACATTGTCTGACTCTAAGTGTCAGTGGGATCAGTATGGTTTGCGTTACAAGGGCCTACAGTCCCATCACAACACAACACACACACACACACACACACAGTTATTTCTGCCCAGACATTTTATCAGAACTAATGTGCCAACAGCCCTAGTTATCCAAACATACACATTGCCAAGTGCTGACAGAGGGTTCAGGAAACGACTGGCACTGTGTGTGCATGTGTGTGTAAATGTATGTCTTGGTTAGACTGTGTGTGTGCGTGTGTATGTGTAAATGTGTGTGTACTTGGTGAATATTTTTTCTGTGCGCAGGTTTACATTAGTCTATGTCAGTAGCCCTGCCAGAGCACATGACTCTGCTAATGCAGACTGATGTGGGCAGGCGTGTGCAAGTGTTTGAGTAAGTGCGAGTGTGTGCATGTTATTTGTTGTGCTTACGCTGAACATATTAAATATCCTCTCTCCACTTCCATGACTGACCACTCCTGGCTCACTCAGATATTTTCCATGTCAGCTAGCAGCTGGGAATTTTTAAACTGAGTCTCACCTGAGATTCATCCCATCCCACTCCGACCGATGCCTGCCCCATAAATTAATAACACACATCGCAATGAGAGATAAACAGAACTGATGAAGACCCTTGGACATACTTCATTTTTAAACACCATGAATGTTACTGATGGATAGATCTGTTTTTGATTCCTCCGCATTCACTATCAGTGTACTACACACGTGGATGAGTCGGTTGAGGTTGGCCGAGCAAGTCAACACTGAAATCAGCAGAGCTAAACAACATGTGATTTGCCTAAGGATGACCGTGTTTGTTGGTTGAGGTTCATTGTCTGTCATTTCCCTGCATTTGTAAACATTTAGCAGATTTCTTAGGCTGAAAATAAACGTCCCATGAGGTTTTAGTTGTGTGTCAGCATGGCACATTAATGGAACACAGCAACATGCAAGGTAGAATGAACAATAATGTGCCTTATCTTACCATATCTTACCATCTTACCATACTATGGGGCAGCTTTGAATCTCATTACACTCTGTGTAATGACAATAAAGGCGTTCTATTCTATTTTATTCTATTCTATACCACACAAGACACACACACACACACACTCTTTCTCTCCCTCTCTCTCTCTCTCCCTGTCTCTCTCTACACACACGCACCCAAGGGACATGGACCCACGTACAAATCGAACACACATGGATTGAATCTCTGTTTTGCACAAACACATAGTGACCCACAAACTTCCTGCAACTTGCTATTGACAGGTAAGCAAGCAGGAATTGCAGTGACTGTGTAAATTTGCTCTGTTCTTATAGTGAGGATGGAAGTGATGACACACAAATGCACACACACACAGGCGTGTGCGCACGCGCACACACACACACACACACACACACACACACACACACACACACACACATGCATACAGTCAAACTCACAACCTCCACCACTGGCCCTGCACGGCTGTTTAGGTGACATCATTCACCTCCGTCCCTCTGCTTCCAATCAGCTCACATCTTTTTCTGCTTAATGACACCTAATAGATTAATTATCTGATAGAGAGGAGCCCAGGCCGCTATAGAAGCCAGTGCAGAGAGAGAGAGACAGATAGAGAGAAAGAGAGAGAGAGAGAGAGAGAGAAAGGGGGTAGAGAGAGAGAGAGGGAGGGAGGGAGGGGGGCGGGGAGCGACTCTAATCAGACATCTCGCAAATTAGCGCTCAGTAACAACATCCTGAGAGAGAATCAGGATGGCTTAGTGCATTAGGAGAACAGGAAGGGAAGGCCAAGGAAACACACACACACACATGCACACACGCGTATTTACACACACACACAAACACATGAACATACATGAAACTTTTCCCCAGCTCCACTCTGCAGCAACAGCATATTTGATGATGTTGATGATATTTGTAAAGAGTCACACCTGGAGCGGAGAGCTGCAATGATTGTGCAAATATGCACAAGCACACATCAACTCAACACCTTTTCCATACTTTCTGTTGCACAGACTGACTTTCCACACACACACACACACACACACACACACACTTACATTTCTTTCCATGCTCCCATTCCCTCTTTTTCCGTTTGGTGAACTTTGGCATAGCCGCCCCGCGTTAAGGATGCCATCAATTCAGGCGTGGCCCCCACCGGTTCCACATCCAGACCCCCCCCCCCCCCCTCTCCATCCCACCACCCCGTGTCAACGGCTATCACTTTACCGCCTCTTCAAAGGCTGGGGATGACCCGCGCGTGCAGCTCCCCAGAGAGGCACGGACGAATCACACCACAACGCTGACCACATCAAATAGCAACACGCCAGCGGGCACAGCAGCCTGACACAGGTATCGATGGAAGAAGAAAGAGAGAGAGAGAGAGAGAGATGGAAAGAAGGAGAGATGGGGAGATGGAGAAAGAAGAAAAAATCGAAGGAAAGAGGAGCTGAAAAGATATAAGGAGGTTCAGAGAAAAGAGCGAGAGTGTTTGTGTTTTGTGTGTGTGTGAATGTGTGTTTGTGTGTGTGAGTGTGTGTTTGTGTGTGTGTGTGTGTGTGTGTGTGTGCATGCATATGTGTGTTTGAGTGGGAGTCATGTTTTACTCATTAATTTAGCTGATCAGATTTCCATCTCCCTTACTGTTGGCTCAAAGTAAATGAATGGCTGATACAAATAGCAACGCTTCACTTCACCAAGACACACACACACGCGCGCGCACGCACACACACACACCTCCTTCCGGCGGCTGGAAAGAGTTATGGAGGTTGTGACCCCTTGTCGGGCATCACAGTCTGGAGCTGTGTAGCCAGGAGGTGTGACGCACACGTGCACAGATCACTCACTCTCTCTCTCTCTCTCACACACACACACACACACACACACACACACTTGCACATGTAACACACTGCACAGCTCTGATTGATCTATGAGGAGGAAACACATCATTTCAAGCCCTTGGTGATGCTATCCCATCCATCAGTAGGCAAGTGTGTCTAACAGGAGGGCTGACTTCAAGAAGGATATTCTCTCTGTCTCTCTCTCTCTCACACACACACATACACACACACACACACACACACACAAATAAACATGCACACACAAACATTTACTTATACCACACATATGCATGCACATAAATACACACACACACACACACACACACACACACACACACACAAACATGTACTCATACCACACATATGCATGCACATAAATACACACACACACACACACACACACAGTCTCCCTCAGACACATGTATAAACATCAGTTCCAAACAAACTGTAGCACCCACAAAGAACAGCAATACAAACAAATGCTATAAACTACAACACAAAAGTAATTCACTAACACAATAGCAACAATAACAGTTCAAACCAAACAGTGGTACTCTGTGATTCAACCACTCCATCGCTCAAACCACGTGACAACCACAGAACAACTGTGCGATTAAATTTGCAGAGCCCCGACGGCCATTGCAATAACTCTGTCCAGACCTGTACTCCGAGCCATCTGATGACAGCCCCCTGCCCCTGAAATGAAAGAAATAAATTAAGGCCAATAGTGAGAGAATGGAGAATAGATTTGTCTGTTTTTCACTCAATGTACCACCCAACAAGACAAAGCTGGAGAGCTCTTACAAGTGATTTGCAAGGGGAGGTTAATGGGAAAAAGGCATGTGAGTGCATCTGTGAGCCTAAAAGTCCTAGACAGACAGGGAATAGAGAGAGAAAGGGAGAGATTCAGTGAATGGAAGCACATATGATTGCGTCATGAAGAACACATTTCCTGTCAGTGACCTAATTAAAGACTTTAGGTGCATTATTGTAATGTAGGATATCCACGTGGCTATTGAGACAACAGGGATAGGCTGTGTGTAAATAATGTTGTATAATGTATAGAGTTGTATAAAACTGCTAATTATTATCATAAATATTACGATAACATGGAGAACTTTGTTGATCTGTGCCTATATGTTATTTATTATTAAAAAAAATATTTATTCCTCTGACCACAGAGACTAAGGCATCTAAGAGAGGCGAACTTCCATTCAGCTTATGTGCTTAAAGTTGCAAGGTGGAGTTGACAGCCATGTTTTTAAATCATTGCCCCCTAGTGGTCGTGGTGAGGCACTACATGGCAGGTTCATCAATAGGGTGTCCACTGTGAGCTCCCGCTGTGAACCTGAACACGATGAAGTCAGCGCTTGTGTTGGGGCCGAGCGTCCGAGCGAGCGAGGCGTCTGGAAATGATTTGAGCTGAATTGCCAACGCAGATGGGAGTCGCTCCAGCGAAGTAAAGTCAACACGCTTGTACGCGCGCACACACGCGCGCACACACACACGTTCAGCGGCCACGGCGTCAGCGGCGGCATTCTAGAGGCGATGAAGTAATTTCCCCCGGGTGTAACACTTAAAGAACGTATAGGCCATCCCGCCAGGAATCTGCTCACTTTTCCAACTCTAGTTTTTGTCAGTCAGTCAATCAGTGGTTTTTTTCCCCACTTTGGCTGTCTTCAGGCCTTCGTTGTGATTATCAGTAATATTTTATGTATTTTATCTGCTGCATACACACATGTTTTCTCTCTCTCTCCCTCTCTCTGTATGTGTGTGTGTGTGTGTGTGTGTGTGAGTGTGTGTGTGTTTGTGTATGTATACATTTGAGTGTGCACTCTCTCTCACTCACACTCTCGCACACACTCTCTCTCTCTCTCCGTCTCACACACACACAGACACACACACACAGAGAGAGAGAGAGAGACACACATACACAGACAGCTGGTGCTCCCATTATCACTCTTTATATTCAACACTCAAGGTCATTTCATTTCATCCTCTGTCCTCTATGAGGCCCGTAGCCCAACACATGGATCATTAGTTTTCATCAGCAGCCATCTTTGTATCTCTCTGCTTTATGAGGCCATTTTGAAAAAATTGATTATAGTCTTTCTCGTATACTTTTTATATAGATCAGTTCGACAGAACCATGTTTTTTGGATTGTTTTGTAGAGAAGACGGAGAACCTGCCAACTCTCGTGCATAACTTTGGAAAGACCTAATTGCCCCTCTCTCTCTCTCTCTCACACACACACATGCACATGTACAGTCAAGCACATACACAAAACCAATGCACATACACAGGATCTAGCTAAACCAAGATGACAGAACCAGTGATGTCACAAGCACAAGCACTCTTAAAAAGAACTGTTGTTCACCTTGTCCAGGAAATCTCCAATTTGGAGATGGGGATGGGAATATATTCGTGGGAATATTTCTGTGCCACAGAAAGTTGTCCATGAAGATGACAACCAATATCACATCTTTACTGGACCCCCAACAGCATCATTTAACACAGCATAAGCTTCTCACACAAACTGGAACCAGCGTGAAACGTTGGAAGAGAACGACGAACATCCTGAACCCATTCATTCTCCAGTGTGTTAAGTAAGATATCAACACGAACATAAATTAAGGCTTCCCCAGCATGTGCCCTGCCAAAACCCCATGGAGCATGCTGGGTGTGATGACAGCACACAACAATCAAAACATACAGCTGTACCAGAAAAAATAAAAAATTGCCTGAGTCTGAGAAAGTCATTAAGGATGATCACCGCCCTGCTTGGTAAGGCGTATGGCGAATGCGTACGTAGAGTTGCTACTCTTTAACACGATGCAGGGACATTTACTCACAGGTCCTTCTCACACATGCACACACCCAAACACACACACACAGTGTTAGGTCCACACACTCTACCAAAAAAAAAAAAGAAACCATAAGAGCACATAAACACACATATACTGTACACACACGCGTAGTCAGCTTTACACACTCTCTCTCTCTTTCACACAGGCACACATAGACACACACACAGATGCAGACACATGCACACACACACACACACACACACACACACATACATACACACACACACACACACATACATACACACACACACACACACACACGCAGGCACACAGGGCAGTTGGAGGGTGCAAGCAGCTGCCTGTGGCCTCTGTAAGTCATTATAAGGCAGGGCGGTGATGGGAGGATGCTTTGCTTGGCGCGCCGCTCGGCCTTCTCTCTGGCAGCCGCACTCTGGCTTCCCCAAACCAGCCAGCCAGCCTTTGATGATTCTCTCAGGACATGTAGGCCTACACACACTCACACACACACACTCACTCACTCACTCAGTCAGTCACACACACACACACACACACACACACACTCAAACACACATACACACACTTAAACATATCCATACTCAAAGGGTACATGGAAAGAATCAAGCTCGCATGCATACACAAATGCTCACACACACACACACACACCCTATTTGTCTTGTATACCTCCATTTTCCTTCACTGAGTGTGAAAATATGAACTGTTAACCTTCCAGTAATTTAAAATCCATCCCTTGTATCACTAGTGAATGAGGAAAATTTTAGCAATAACTTATACATGAAATAAGCATCCCAAGAGACTCTGCATTATTTCTCGTGTTAACAAGCTGTTAACTCGTGGTTACCTCAGACTCAGCACCGCATGTCTTGTGGCTTCATGGTTTGATATTTTTCTTCTATTTCCAATTGTACACCACAGAGGAAAGATGTGGGGGAGAAAGACTTGTGCTTTGGAGTCTAAAGGACAGAGGGAGTGAGAGATCACAGGACCTGTCAGTCACACCGGTGCCGCCCTGCAGTGGTGGAGGGTGAACCGCGTTGAACCTCAGCTGCCCCAGTGCCCACTTTGCCCGCAGAAGCCTCGGAGCGGGCAGTGGAGCTGTCAGGAGCCCTGCCCAGTCATGATGGATGGCCGTGCGGGCCGAATGTGAAGGCTCACGGGCCCCAGGACTATAATCAGCTGGATCAGCAGCTGGAGGTGGTGGTGGTGCCTTCGAAAGGAGAAGGGAGTGTGGAGTGGAGCAACTGACCTGTTTTCTGAAGGGCTGGAAGGGGAGAGGGAGGAGGGGGGTGGTTTGGTGTCTGCTGGGGAAGTTTGTGGGAGCCGCTATGAGATCTAAGTGTGTGCTGTGGGGAGCACAGGCCTACGAAGGTCTCAGCTGTACTGAATGAAGCAGTTGGTGTGTGTGTGTGTGTGTCTGTGTCTGTGTGCTTGCACATGTCTGTGCATACTTCCTAGTGCAATGTAGCATAGTGTCAATAAATCTGTGAGTGTGTGTGTGTGTGTCTATGTGTGTGTGTGTGTTTTTGTGTGTCTGTGTGTGCTTCTGCCCAGTTATAAAGTAGGAAAGTGTGAATATACTGTATCTGTGTGTGTGCATGTGCGCAGTAGTGCTGTGCAACTATGTGATTGTGTGCATGTTTTTTATGTGCCTGTATGTGTGTGCGTGTGTGTGTGTGTGTGTGTGTGTGTGTGTGTGTGTGGTATTTAGGGTCAACAGCAGTGGACAAGAGAGAGAAGAGTGGTGGTTTAATCAAGATTAATTTATTCCAGTTTGCCGAAACTCGAGCCTTTCCTGACATCGGCTGCACCCTCCTTAAGGATGAAATTACCAAATTTCCAAAGCAATTACACACACACACACACACACAGAGAGAGAGAGAGAGAGAGAGAGAGAGAGAGAGAGAGAGAGAGAGAGAGAGAGAGAGAGAGTGTCACAGTTACAGATGTGCAGAAAGATCTTAAGAAAGCCATTGTGTCAAAAGGAGAGCATGGTGACATGAAGGATGGACAAAGAAACACAAAAGAGAAAAGATAAAACGAAAAAACGAGAGGAAAACAGACGTGTCTGAAATACATGTGACCCAGGAGCAGGCCAAGCTGAGGCAAGCTTTGGTCCCAGCACACTTTAATGACCTCACCCTCTCTATTTTAATACCTCTCTGTCACACAGACCCACACATACAGACACACACACACACACACCACACGCACGCACATAGGCTACATACATACACACAGTATTCACACAATTATTACATCATACATGGAAGGATGAGTCTTTGGATCTTCTGGCCATTTTGTGCGTATGTGTGTGTGTGCATGTGTGTGTGTGTGTGTGTGTGTGTGTGTGTGTGTGTGTGTGTGTGTGCATTTGCATGTGGTGTGTGTGTGTGTGTGTGTGTGTGTGTGTGTGCATTTGCATGTGCGTGTGTGTGTGTGTGTGTGTGTGTGGCAGAGATAAAGAGAGGGAAAGAGAAAGCTTGTTTGTGTACGTGCATTAATGCATGCCTTTGTTTCTGTGTAGTTCCTGGATTCTACTAACCGGACAGAGTCATGTCACTTGTGGTTTCCGTGTGGTAGGTGTATATATGTGTGTATGGGTGTGTACAGGTGTATGTGAGAGTGTGTCAAACACACGATAGATGTGTGTGTGTGATTGTGGGGACAGGCAGCGACAGGGAACATTCATGGCCTTGACACCACTCTTTCAGTTTCACACACACGCTGGGTAAACCTTGGCGCCTCTCAACAAGGCATGCTGTGCTGACAGAAGGGGACTTTTGCACTGTGGAGGGATCACGAGTGTGTGTGTGTGTGTGTGTGTGTGTGTGTGTCTGTGTTTAGTGCAAACCACAATGAAAAAAGACATTTCCAGCCCAATGTTTAGCCAGTGTTCGTTCTTGCTGTGCTGCCAGTGAATGCCAACTTCGGAGGGTGTTAGGTTTCGCCATTGGTGGCATACAGTCATCCTCGTTAAACACAAAGACAAAGAATACACGAAGGAGAGAGAGTGAGTGAGAGAGAGAGAGAGAGAGAAAGAGAGGTCGAGCTAGAGAGAGGAGAGGAAGACCAAACAAGAGAGTAAGAGAGAGAGAGAGAAATAAAGAGAAAGAGGGGGTGGGCCAAAAATAAACAAACACAGTGCATTTTCTCAGTTTGAGCTGTAAACCAGAGTGGCAGAAGGTTTAATCTGGTGCTAATTAACTCCATGGAAAACTAAATCAAGCATCAAAACCCACAGATTACTCGAGGTCCCCCCGGCGGGGAACGATGAGGCCTCATGGGCTGCTCAACATTATGACTGCTGACATAGCCAGGGAGGGGGGCATGATTTGTCCATGCACTGTAGCAGACGTGATAAGGTGTTATGTTGCATGGCTGTGGCCTCGCTTCTCTGGCTTTAGCGTGCCCTCTTTCTCTCTCTCTCTTTCTAAATCTCTCCCACTTTCACTCTCTCACACACTCTCTGTCACTAAGTTTGTCTTTCTCCCACATCCCCCCCCCCTTTCCTCTCTCCCTCATTCAATTTTTTTCAGGCTGTTCACCGTAACTGCTTGTTAATCCTTCCTCTGTCTGTGTATGTAAGCAGGATTATAGAGTTCAAACAAATCGTAAGATGAGCCTATACACAAGCTTTCAGGACCACTTAGGCCTGTGTGCGATGGATGGGGCCATGCTGGGAGAGAGAAGGGGCCCCGAGGCTGGTACAAGTCTACTGCGTTGTTTATTTACAAGCCAGAAGTGATTACCGGTAACAATTTGCCTGTTAAACTTAGCAAACGTCAAAGCCAAAAAGGGGTGACTGTGTGAAAAGATGAGATGGTGAATGTACAGCAGAAGGTTCTGGAACACAGCCGACCCACCAGGTTTCTTTTTTGGAACTGAAGCGGGGAAAAAAAAAGAAATTAAATAAAATGCTGAGGCACTAGGCAAGTTGTTTGTTTACCTTCAGTGGAGTCAAACCAGCGGACCACCTTGAACAGAGCAGTAACTTCATATCAATGTCTAAGGGTTTAGGACTGTTTTATGGGTACAGCCTTCCCCCGCCACTGCTCCCACAGGAAACGGAGGGGAGCGGAGGCCAGCAGATCCCTTTACATTATTCTGGGAACAGAGAGGCACTCAATCAGATTTAAAAAGGGGAAAATCTTCATCATGTTCGGTCTCATTTCACCACAGGGTTGGCTTGGTGACGGCCACAAAAAACTCCCAGTGTGGTATATGGCTATTTCCACAGGGGCCTGGTTCACGGATCTGCTGCTGAAAAGCGAGGGGAGGGAGGGTGCACTGTGTGTGAGAGAAGCAGTGTGCGTTGACTTTAATGAGAGGCAACAGATGGAAGCCAATACAGTGTATTATAGGGTCCCAGGTTTTCCTGCTGGAGTTGAAGTAAACTGCCGAGGGCATTGCTGGCGTTGAAGCTTCGGCTGGACGTTTCTCCCTTAGTGGTGTTACCATTTGTTTGGTTTTGTAGGCTATGTAAGACTGTAAAATGTATCTGATATCTTTTCGATTCGACGTTGCTTAGGGCGCTTTCAGACAGTTCAGAGTTCATTTTAGCAGAGAGTTGTTGTATTTAATGTAGCCGCACAGCGGCGCCAAAAACACTTTTATTAATTTATAGCCTGTAGCTATATTTGCGACGCATTTATTTATCATAGCTTACTTTAATTGCCCTCAGTTGTAGTTAAAATCGAAATGAAATTGCCAAAAATATATATTCTAGACGTGTAATGATCTTGAAATAGGCTACATCCTGTTTCTGTCTGTTCACCATTGTTATTGTGCTTGAATTTAGAAACTGACTTTACTCCAGGTTAACGCCAGGAATATAGAGTAGGTAAATCTGTTAACGTCAGCCCTAAAAAAAAATAACCGTTGATGTTTATTTTTGTAAGCAACACCTGCTTCACCCATAGACAGTAAGGGCTTCACCGCACGCCTATTTGAAGTCATGTGACAGGAAATTCAGTGCGGTCTATGTCGGATTCCAAACAAAGTGCGTCACTCAGCCTCCAGTCAACTTACAGCTGGAAGGACGGACATTTGTTTTGGAAAATTTAGCGAGCTACGTTTTCATTAACGGTGAAATATGGTAAAAATCGCCTTTAACTCTGCGTTGGCGCAAAAGGCGCTTGGAAAGGAGGTTCTTGTCAATGACAAAGTAAGTATTGCATGCTTTTTTGTCCGTAACGAAACTGAGGTAGCGCGGCGTTATCCCGTGTTAGCTCTGCACGCTCTGACCAATGCTAATGTCAGTGAAGTTAGCCGACTCGCTAGCTAACATTAGCCGAAGGCCTCAGAGATCTCACCGTTGTAGCCAGCCTCATGGTCCAGAGTTAAATCTTCTCAGTTTATGTAACGTCATATAAGCGCATTAGACAGACACTGAAATGGTGAAGCCAACGGTTATTTGCATGAAACTGGATGAATCGTAAGATTCCTAAATGTGGTGTTTACGTCAATATGAAGTTACATATTTGAAGATAGAGTGATTGATTAACAGCCTCAACTAGGATGTAAACTGGGCCATACCATAGATGTTAACACGAGGCTTTTCTATGAGTGTCGTGTTAAGAGTGTATGGGATGTAACGTTATTTAACTTCGTTCACTGCATGTGATTTAGTTTGATAACGTCAGTTACTCTGTAGAAATGCTTGCTGAACTTGTATGACGCATTGTGCTAGCTAGACCAAGCTGATTTTCGTATTGTACCTTCATGTTTCTTGTTTGTGGGTGACCATTCAAATGTGACTAATATTAACACTTACCGGTTTTTCCCTTTCCCGGAAAGGATCCAGAGACTGCTTCGGTGTACCGCCATGAGAGCTCCACAGGCCGCTGCCTGCTCACTCTGCTCGGTCTTGCATTCATCTTGACCGGTCTCATTGTTGGTGGCGCCTGCGTCTATCGTTATTTTGCCCCTAAGGTAATGACAGGGATGTGCCCTTTCATCCAAACAAATCAACCCATTCAGTCTTACCGAGGTGGACTGATCGGTATTCCCACTTTATTTAATTCAAGCACACATTGCGTTTCTGAAAATTAACTTTTGTGACTGAGGTACATCTCAGTTCATCAGCCTTGGCTTTCCTATGAATTTTCTCTTGTCATTAAAAGTGTATAAAAAGGTAAAATATTTGTGTCTGCCTGATTATGTCCACCTGCCTTATTTCTGTGGCTAGAAACTGTACCATGGAGCCATGCACTTCACTGAGATGGACAATAAAGATATCCGTGAGCCCTACTACCTGCCCCGCATTGATGAGGAGGTGGAGATCCGTGACAACGTGGCCATCATCAATGTCCCCACACCCCACTTCAGTGATGGAGACCCAGCTTACATTCTGCATGACTTCCAGCGGGTAAGGGGACCCTTATGGAAAGAGCAAAGGGTAGCTAGGGACAAGTCTGGCCTAAGCTGACTCGTGGAGCATTGTGTATCGTAATTGGCAAAAAACAGATGCAAATCTAGTTTTAGCAAACTGATGACTAGCTCTTGTTAAATACGTACGAAAGTCCTGATAAGCTGCTATTCAGGGCCAAAAGATATAAAACACCCCCAGCAATTTTGCTGTGGGTGTTTACATATTGGTGTGAAGTGTGAGTTGCTAAAAGTTGTTTATGCTAAGTGCTTTGTCCTCACCACCACAACTGCCGACTTCCCTGCTGCAGTTTTGCTTCTGCTGTGAAGTTCTGCTTCTGCAGTGTGCCCTGCAAATAAAAGTGCCTGCTCCTCTGCACTAAGGCTGTAACCATTACAGTGCCTTCACCCCCTCACTAGACCCTAGTGGCCATGTCTTGTATTGCACTCCACTTTTGCATTGGCTTTAAATTTGTCTGTGTCCGAGCGTGAGCTTTTCATGGTTGGTCTTTGCATGTAATTTTCATGTGGTGACAAATAAAATGGGATTAAGGATGCTCCTATAATAGCAAAATATGGAAATGGTGTAGAAGAAAAAGTTGGTGTTATTTGTTGGAATGGAGTGAGCCTGACCAGTGTGGTCCTGTTTCTTGTTTCTGAGCAGAAGCTAACGGCCTACCTGGATTTGACCCTGCGTACCTGCTTCATCATCCCACTCAACACTTCCGTTGTCATGCCGCCTCAGGACCTTCTAGACCTCTTTATGCAGCTCATGGTAAGTGGCATGGCTGCCCTGATGGATGTCCCTTGCTAAGGGAATCAGAAGCCTTAATAGCATATATCCACAGAGTTTACAATGTTCAAAATTAGTGCTTGCCAGTATGCCGGTTCAACCCGGAAACTTTTTTATTTTTTATATGATACATTTTTCATAGCATATAGCACACATTTTGTTTATATCTGTTGCATTCAAGTAAACTAAAGTTAAAACTTAGTCATTTTGTCAGCTCTGCCTATTCAAATCCTTATGTGCAATCAGTGTTTTGTCAGGTCTGATATTACAGCTGATTTGTCAATATTGACTGCTTATGCCTAAAAAGTGAACAGGCAACTATACATTTGTGTCAACCCTGACCCTGTAAAAGGAAAATAATTTGATAATTACTTAGAAAAGGCCTACCTCGAGGACAAAAGTCCAAGCAGGCTGTAATAATAGGCTATATTAATTTATGAGCCTACTTTCTCTTCAATATCTCTGCCATGGTAGCCTGCAGATTACAGTATCTGTCAGAGTCCCTGCATATGTGAGAGCCTGTGCATTATATTTTTATAGCCTATAAATATTTTTTCAGTTTGGAAATGCATTAAAAAAAGGTTCCAGCCTCTGGCTTGACTGCAGCAATATCATGCTATGGTGTGTTCTTGCCACTCCTTTGAAAACTACTGTTATCTGGGGCCATGGAAACCACACAGGCTATTTGTATGGCCATTAAAATTATTTTTGTATAATGTATAATTCTCATGACCATGGGATAGGCTATTCTTAGCTAATATGCAGTAATACTTCTGTTAGTGGAAAATTTGGTCAACAACTAATCGTGCATTAAAAAAATTGCTGTCAAATACCGTGAAACTTGGATAATTCAGAAAAATACTGTGATGTAGTTTTTTGTTCAACCACCCAGAGCTATTCAAAATCCATGCATGTGCACATAAGATGAGTTGAATTGGCATGGAATGATCATTAGGGACACTGGATTCGTTCAGGAGATTTGTTTGTTCATGTGCTTAGTTATTTTTTCGTTGTTACCATGCTATCAGTCGGTAGTAGAGTATGAACTTCACAGGATCACAGGAAATATAGCTACAGGCTAGAAATGATAAAACTCACATTGCCCTTTTCACGTCAGTGTCAGTATTCCTTTGTTGTGTTGTGTATGCATACCGTCCTAGTATACTTGCGGACGTTGCAGAGCACTCTGTATGCATACTATCCTAGTATACTGGTGAATGCTACAGAGCACTGTGTATGCATACTGTCCTAGTATACTGGCGGACGTTGCAGAGCAGTGGTGCAGGATTCTGGCAGTGAGAATGGTGAGGGTCTGTTTGAGAGGACAACAGCCCAAAGAGCCTCTGTTGCATGATGGGAAGTCTCAGTGATGATGATGATGATGAGAGGTTATACACTTGGCCCTCTGTAGGGGGCTGTAAGGTTTTTAATTGGGTCCATCTGTTCATCTCTGTGTATGTTCAATGACTTGCAGAACTTTACAAATGTAGTGTACTAATGTATTTAACCTTTTATACTAGGCAGAGAAACACCGTATGTCAGTTGTCCTACCTAATCATTGAAGTCTGGTTTAGAATGCAGATTCTGTAATTGGGTAACATTGAGTGTGGCAGAGGGCATCTTCTGCAGTTACTGTGGCTGCAGTCTAGGTGGCATGTTGTGTGGTCTCAATGATTTAAGATATGGTTGCTTTGTGTTGTGTTGAGCAGTCTGGGTCCTACAAGACCTACCTAGTGCACGAGGATCTGGTGGTGACCGAGCGCATCGATGACATCGCCCCACTCGGCGTCTACATCTACCGCCTGTGCGATGGCAAGGAGACCTACCGCATGCAACGCCGCTCTGAGGTCTACGGTAAGCCCTTGCTTCACACTCCTTGCTTCCATACACCAGGGGAAAATAACAGATATGTGTCTGCATATTTAACCAGAAAACGCAAGCAAAATTATTTTTGGCACCATCAACCCTGAGAAATGATGTTACTGCGTCACCACCGTAGTGCTTATCTGTTTGGACGACAAACAAGGAAGCTGTTATCTCTCGCCGGTTGTCGCATGATAAGTTTAGTGTGCATCATGCACGCACAGGCTTAGTCATGCACATGAAAACATTGACCACAGGGTCTAGTCTCTCACATTTTTTGCTGTCTTTAATACGTTAATGCGACCGGAACGTGCCACCCATGCAGACTGACATAGCATTGCGTGTGAGCAAGATGTTGATAGGAACAGTTGAAGGCACATCTTTGCCACCACACAAGTAAAACAGCCTTAATAGTCTTAAAAATAGACTATTGCTGTAAACAGATAAGCCTTAAAAATCCCTTTTTTGACATGCGTTCTGTAGTTTTTTCTTAAGTGTAGGTGTCTGTTAATGTTCTCATTCATACAGGTTATGGAGGCTAAGTTGTCGGCAACTGGACTTCTTCTTTGGAGCTTGATCCAAAGGCTTCTTCAGTTCTGAGCTCAGAGACATGTTCAAGTTCCAAAACAGAAGTCGAGTTCCCAACAACTTAACACTTATGACTCTTTGCTCAGCATTTTTCTTTACACTCTCTCTCTCTGTGTGTTTGTTGGTGTGTGTGTATGTTGGTGTGTTGTGCTCACACAGGCATCCAGAAACGCTCGGTGGACAACTGTCGCACCATTACCCACTTTGCGAACAAGTTTGTGACTGTCACCAAGATCTGCCAACAGTGAAGAGGTCGTCGCGCCCTTTGGAGGGAGTGGTTGAGGAGGGGAGGAGTGACTGCAACTACTCCTCACCCCCCTCATCCATCCACCCTCCTCAGTGGCACAGGTGTTTGGGAAAGGGGCGGCGGGTGATTTGGGGGGGGGTGTTGATAAAGGGTGCAGCTGCTGCTTTCGACCTCTGACAAGGCCGGAATCGGTCAGTTTACTCTTTTTGTTTGCATTTTTGTGTACATACAGCAAATGGCAAATCCTTTCGTCTCTCTCTCTGGTATTCACCATTTTTGCATAGTAGTGATAAGGGTCTATTTAACAACATCAACAAAAGCGAGAATAAAATAGAAAGAGCGCCATAATTCACGTCCCTGTCCACCCCAGTTGCTACTGGATGTGACTGAATGACCTTGCTTTCGCTTTAAGCCCCTTGCAGTTACCTTTTAACCTTTAACCTTTGCTGCTGCTCTCAAACTCTGTGCATATAGCTCTGTGTGTACCATTGCTGCAAGAGCGTGTTTATTTAAAACTAAAGTGTAATGAGTAAATTGTTTGTGTATTCTAGTAGCCCTATTGGGATAGCACTGTCGCTTTGTTGAAGGAGAATTTTGTTTTTTTGAGGTGGGGGTGGGGGGTTTGTGTATTATTGCTAAATGATGTATGTATTTAAGTCCTCTTATGTTCACGATTTTTTTCCTATTGCATTTGTTTGTTTGGTTGGTTCATTTTGTGTTGTGTTATTTCAAGAGGTTAGTCCTTAACATTTCTGTCTCCTTTACTTGACAACAGTGCATGCCACGTGTGTTAGCGCTTGTGTTAGGGTAGTGCTCGTTTCTGTAGACTTTGTTTGGAGAAATAAGCGATTATGTTGACACGTCATGACGTGAGCAGCACGGACCATCATCAGTAGGCCACCGAGGATGTGTGTCTACTACCACCATCTAGTGGTCAAATTAAGATGTTGCGCTGAGGTGCTCCTTACATCACTATGGAAAATTGCTGGAGTTAGGCAAGAACCCGGAGATGTAATGTATTGTTCCCATGGGATAGCATCTTTATAGTTATGTTAGAGCTGTCCCCACTGACGGCATGTTCAGACACTTTAACTTAGCTTTTACACTGACAACTCTGAGAAAATTAGGGGCTCAATTTAGTTAGCAGAAAATAGGTCAAACCAAATCATTCTGCTGTGGCTGACTGGTAGGAGATAAGCATCTGATGTGGATGCAGCGACTTTTTCTGACTGATCACATACATCCTCCCCCCCCCAACACACACACACACACACAGGATAGCCTTATAACTACTGTACCCTGTACATGCACATTTGGTCCTCCTTCCTTGATGCTCACCCTTCAGCTAAAGGGTGCAGCATTTGTTTCTCACAGACCAAATTAACCAAAACTTAGTGAGTAAAATGTTAACAAGCTGACCTAATTCAACCCAAGCCCAACCCAACCAGTTTTGTCAGAACATAAACAAACATTCCACCAGCTTAATTTCCCTGTTTCGTTTATGGGACGCAGTGCTGACAAAGGGATCTCAAGCTGCTTTAGGAACTGAAGTTACACCGTACCATAAGGGTTTCTGTCAGAAGCTTTGCTGGTAGTTCACAAATAGACAGGAAGTAGGTGGCCTGTCCAGGGTGTCTGTGGTATGCCTGACCCAGGTCGATGCGTGCAGATTTCTGTGACAAAGGCCTCAGTAATTACTGTAGATACGACCGTGTTTTAGATGTTACCTGCAGTTGTCATTTCATGTTTGTGTGTACGAGGTTTTTCTACCCCCAGTCACCAGTAATGTGTTGTTAGATTTTTTTTTTTTTCCCAGTTTTATTTTGGTCAGTTTTGTCTTTCCAGATCTCCTCCATTTTGGAATGAAGTCAATTTAAGGTGCGTGCATTACTGAAGAGAGGTGTGGTTACTACTGTTAACGGCAGGACAATCACAGGGGAAGCTGTGGAACGGGTGGGGGGGGTGGGGAGCTTATGAAAGTTTGAAAGTCACTGTGTTTCTGTTCGCTTAGGCCCTGCGAAGCCCCTGGCGTTAGAGTCTTTTGAAGAAAGAGGGTGACAGGAGGTCTGTGAACCCAACTGATGACATTTCACTTTGTATGAACTGTTGTGTTTTTTTTCTTTCTTTCTTATTTTGTGTTGTGCTCAAAAATAAAGATTTAGTTCTTTATGTAAGCAGTGGTACATAATAATTGTTTGGTGTGTGTGTTTTGGGGGGGAGGGTTTCAACGGAAGCACCCTGCACTTTCATTACACACACACACACACACACACACACACACACCACACACACACACACACACACACACACACAGTCTCCGTTTTTGGTAGTCTGTTCCTGGTAAAATACAAGAAAACCCGCTTTGTCCCTGAATTTATTTAAGCTAATGCATTACTTAATTTAATTAGACCTATATTTATATAGAAATGGGTATTTCCCGGTTTCTAAGGAAAATTTTGGGAAATGTCCCCGACGTTCATCTCAGAGGAATGGTCACATTACTTTAACAGGCAACTTGTTTTGGTATCAACTTAAAATTCTTTTGTTCTTTTATTCTGCAAAAAAGAAAGAAAACCACTCACAACACATTGCTGACTATATCACCAATGTGTTAGCAAGCCAAACACAAGCCAACATACTGTAGAGTGGTGGTGATTTCGTGGTTAAAGAACCTGGTTAGCATGCTAGTAACCTGGATATTGTGGGTTCGAATCGTAGCTGCCACCAGTGTACCCTTGAGCAAGGCACTTAACCCTAAATTGCTGTTTAAGCTTTTGTATGCTTCCTCAAAAAAAGCTGGCTATCTAGTTTCACAACAAAACTGTGTTGGCCTTATGTTTTTCTGCTAGGTAGAGCTAAAGCTGAGGACAGGCTCTGGTTCAGGCAGGCTCAGGCTTCTGCAGTTTGATCTGTAATGGTTAGTCAGGGCAGGCCTTAGTGCTAAACATGCTCTCAGTGAAATACACAGTATTATAAACCTTTGGTGTTTGTCTTGTCACTGTTCTTTTGAAGACATTGGATTAGTCATTTCTTTTTGACCTGCTCCAAGTCAAAGATAGGAAATCTGTGGTGCTCTTTACTGTGGCATCTTGTGTAACTGAATTACAGTTGCTTTTACAATTACTTAGTTGTTCCTTGCATCTTACTCTTGTTTACATTTGAAAATATAGGACATGCATCAGTAGCAGTTTTAGGCACGGGCGAACAGGGCAGCCGCCCGGGGCGGCATTCGTAGGGGGCGGCACGAGCACTTAGGAAAAAACATTGGTGCCCCCTAACTGCAGGCGTCCTTGTTTGCTGAGAAGGTGCCATGCACAGAAGCTGTGTGTGAGAAGGGCAAAGGGGAGGGTGCGCGGGGAAAAGTTTACCTCTGTGTTGCAAATGCAACGCAACGCCAAGGGGGGAACGGGGATCCACTGTATAGAGCAATACTCTAATCCAATTAGTGAGTTATGCTTAAATTATATTGTTTTGGGCATTGCCAATATTTTTTTCGTTTCTTTTGGGGGGTGGGGGCGCTCGGAGGCAGTCTTGCCCTGGGGGTAATATACTGTTGAACCGCCACTGGCATGTATGGATACTTTACTGATCCTTGAGAGAGAGGGTGAATGTGTGGGTGTATGTTACATATGTGCACAACAGTTAGTTCATGAAATGAGTTCCATACCCAGTCTACACTTGGGAAGATGAGCATTTGCTGGTTGGCCTGCTAGAACATGAAGTGGCTTTCCACAGCTTCCTGTTAGAATATGCATTAACCTACCACGTGCACACACACACAGCGAGACACTTCTCATATGAGACAGGTTTTACCGTTCGCCTCTCTTTTTTTTCTGTGTGTGTGTGTACACACACATGTTTTACAGCTTGCCTCTCTTTGTGTTTCTCTCTCTCTCTCTGTCTGTCTGTCTGTGTGTGTGTGTGTGTGTGTGTGTGTGTGCGTGTGCACATTTTGCCCTACTTGCTGTATGCTCCTCATCTCCTCCAGTGGAATCTGAGCTTCACACTATAGATCTGAAAGTAGAGCGCTTCGACTCTCCCCCACGTAGCCTAACTGACGCTGCTGCCAGTGCCTTCGTCTTGCTAGCTGAAGATTGCAACACCTGCCCACCCTGCTTTCCTCAGACACGCTGACACAGGAAACCATGTGGGGGCCCTTGCTGCTTCAAAGACAAAAGGTTTTAGTTCTTACAGTGACTTATCATAAAAAGTTAACTTGCAAACACACTAACCAAATTGAACCCATATTTTTTTTTCCTTCTATTCTTTGTACATTGGATCCTCAATACATCAACTATACTTACAACAATACTTACAATCCTGACTTTGAAAGGTTGTAAGTCAGGATTGTAAGTATTGTTGATATGATTACTTAGTGACAAGTAGGGGGTTCTGGCAGTCAAAGTTACTTCTCCATTTTCTAACAGAATTAGTCAGCTCAACAGACAAAGTAAACAACAGTCAGTTCCTAGTGCAGTGTAGAAAAATAGGTGATTTAATGTCCCTTCGTCTTCAACAATAATATACAGTGCAATTAGCTGTCTCAACACACACCCACGCATACACACACACACTTTGCATGTGATTTCTTCTCCCTGATTCTTTGGCCATTGACTCCTCTGTAAATTTAGTTCTGGTATTTTTGGTCCTGTCACATGTTCACGTGTTCTTGGAAAGACTAAATTGAACGCATTTCCTGATTTCTCTTCACTACCCATTGACTTCCTCATGGTAGGGAATCCACATATAAACACACGCACTGCTGAAGTGATCTTGTGAAGTCCAAAAAACCTGCCGAAAAGCTCTTCCTGTTCCAACAAACTGGTCCTTTGTCTTTATCACAGCAGATTCAACTCATTTAATTCAGGTTCCTCTATTGTGGCAGTATTCAGACACAATTTTTTGTAATTTCTCAAATTCCAATGTAAAGGCTTTTCACAGTGCCAGCATTCCTCTTTCCACCACTGCTTTCCGCTTTCCTTAGTCTTGATTCACCCATGTCATTCTTCCTTGGTTCCTTTCTCAGATTCTCCCTTCTGTCCTCAGAAGACGTCTCTCTGCCAAGAGGGTCACTTTAGTTCGTCTGCCGCCACCACGCCCCCTAGAACATCCTCCAACACAACAGGGGCCTCTCAATCACTGTTGGCTAACTGCCACTCCACCATAACCACCCTTTTTTTTGAGAGCCCCATCTGATGTCCTGACATCCAGTGGAGTCCCGTGCTACTTTTTGGCTCATGGGACGCACCATAGTGCAAATGCAGCAGTGAGTTTTCTTCCTTTGGGCTTATCACAAGATTGTCCTTTGCACAGCACCTGCATTGACACCTGCAGTTGCCCATCCCCCACATGCCCCAGAGGACAGAAGACTTGACAGGAAATCAGGCCCCTGCCCATAATGGAGATGTGGCAAAGCAACTTCCCTCTGGAGGGTAGAGAGCAATGCAAGGGCCTAAGATTTACCTGGGTGCTATCCATACATTTGGACTTGCAACAGCAAGCAGAAGCATTTATAGAAGCATCTGCAGCTCCACAACTCTACGACCCACACGGCCCCCACCCCCCACCTTGGTCAGAGTCCTTGTTCGCTGGTAAGTGCCTTATCTTCAGTGGTGATGCAGGAGAGGCGTCGCTGGAGCTGCAGGCTCTCAGGGAGCTCGGGGCGCGACAGTCGGCGGCGGAACTCCTCGGTGGTGAAGTAGTACATGACGGGGTCCAAGCAGCAGTTCAGACTGGCCAGGCAGAGCGTGACGGGGTGGCAGCGCAGCACAGCGGCGCGGAACGCACAGCTGGTCGACTCCCAGCCTGCCTTCGCCATGTAGTGGAGCGGAAAGGTGACATGGTAGGGCAGGAAGCAGAGCAGGAAGACGCCGGCACAGCTCAACACCATGCGCAGTGCCCGCCGCTTCTCGCCGCGGTCCTGGGGCACACGCCGGCTGCCGCCCTCCTCCCTCAGGCTTCTCGCCGTCCGCCACGTGCACGTGCCCACCACTCCCAACGGCAACAGGAAGCCTAGCAGCTCGGCACCAACCAGCAGCACCAGGCCCGCCCATGGTTCCACGTGCACCAGGGGCAGCTCGGCGAAGCACTGTGTCTCCACCTTGTTGTCACTACTCCCGCCATCACGGAGCAATGGGAATGGTAGACAGCAGAGGCACACGAAGAGCCAGCCGGCAGCGCACAGGCTCCGGTCCAGTCGTCGCCGGCACGCCGTGTACTGTAGTGGGTACAGCACCATCATGCATCGTCGCACGCTGATACATGCGAGAAAGAAGATGCTGGCGTACATGTTGACGTATTTCAGGTAAAAGCAGAACATGCAGAGGCCGCGGCCGAACGGCCAGCTGTTGTTTAGGTAGTAGTAGATGCGCAGTGGTAACGAGAGCACCTGTAGCAGGTCTGCCACCGCCAGGTTGATCATGAAGATCACAGCCTTCTTGGTCTCCTTGACGTACATGTGGAAGACCCAGAGCGCCAGCACGTTGCCAACCAGGCCCGGCAGCAGGATGATGGAGTAGATGATGGCATAGGTCTGGTGCTCAAAGTCCTTCAAACTTCTGGTTTCGTTCTGGCATTCGATCGAGCTGTTATCCATTTTCTTGTCGTCAGGGAGCGCTTGGACTTCTGGAGGGCAACTCCAGGTGGTGATTTTAAAGTTTGTTGCTTTTGTTAATTTGGTGTAATTTTATTCTCCCTGGATTCCTAAGGCTCAGGATGGGTAAATGACCGAGGAACCCTCTCCTGTCGGAATGCTATCAGTGTCAAGGCTGGCTTGGTGGTGTTAAGAGGCTGACGTGTCCTCTTTGCCTTAGACGCAGGGAAATGTATTTGTCTGTACTGTTATTCATGATGCTGGATAGTCATAGAAGCAGCAGTCGTATGCGTGGTCAGAGCGTGACTGGAACTCTGGTAGGATTCTTCTTCTTTTCTTCCTCTGAAGGTGGGTTGAGGGCAGCTTGTCAGATTCTGTGGAGCACAAGAAAAGACAAGAGTGTTAAAGTTGAGTTGTGTTCTAAGTTACACACACATACTCAGTATACATCTCATGTACACATTTACACAGTACTCACACACTATTCACATACATACATAGCTATGTACCTTCTCTAGCATGCACAAACACACCACACACAACATTTACACATTGCACACACACACACACACATTGCACAATCAGTCATGTATCCTCTTTCACACATTCACACTCACACACAAACGCACACCACACTCACACTCACACATACACATACACATACACACTGGACACATACACAAACAGTTAGTCATGTACCTTGCACACATGCACTGGCACACAGTACACACTCACAGTCTGTCAGCTGTATATACCCTCATTGCCCACATTGAACACCTGACAATCACAATGTGTATGTGTGTTTGTGTTTGGCTGTGTGTGTTAGGGCCCCTGCTGACTCAGACCGCCTTAGGCACTGCTGCCATCCTCACCAACCAGCAAGTGACACAGTTCTACACTCCATCAAAGTCCAAAAAAACCAAGTGAAAGGATTGCTTTGTACAGCGGAGGAGTACAGTCACACAAAAACACACTTTTTTCAAGGTAGAGGTTGCAATTCCACCTCCCTCCTTTGCATCTCCTTTACATAGCTCCAGAGAGAGAGAGAGAGTCAGAGAGAGAGAGAGAGAGTCAGAGAGAGGAGTAGGAGTTTGAACCCAGCTGAGCATATATCAGCTGAACCCACTCTAATGAGTCTCAAACAATAAGCTACAGTGCAATTTGCTCAGTTTGGGCAGGAAATAAACAGCAGCACCTGTGGTCATATTCAGCTCACGCCTGATTTACATTGCAAAAGTGATGCTTGAGTGTGTAACACTCATGAAAGTTGTTAAATGTGTGAAATTTAACTGTGGTTAGCTTCTGAATTTAGATAATTGACACTTCGCTTTAATCTTCCATTCATCTAAATCATCTAAATCATCCATTTATCTAATTTACATTACTTTTCTCCAGACATTTTCTCTCTTATTTGTTTCAGAATGTCTTTGATGTCTTCTGTAAGATTGTTCTTCAAACCTATTTAGAAAATGTGATCGTTAAACAATTTTTATATGGGTCAAGCAAGGGTTATATTTACATAATTTAGTGGTTTTAAAAAAAATGTTCTATGATGATGGTGATGGTGTTCATCACAAAATCTTTTTCCGGTGGCTTGACATTTTTCTTTTTTTTTTTCTTTGACTTCAAGCCATAGTGCTGCATTTAGTTTCTTGACCTGTGAAAAAAACTTTCTTTAACACCACAAGACTGAAACTGTACTTGTTATGCCCAAGAGCTTTTGCACACTGAGGAAACACACATTCAGTCATAGCTCTGCTGCATGAGAATGACGTTCAGTAGCAGGAAGTTTTTCATCTGCCACATTTACAGCCAAGCTTTAATAAAACAGAATTTACACACACACACACGTACACTCTCTCTTTCTGTGTAAAATGATCAATCATATACAGATGATGTATTTCCAATGTATTTCTTTCTCATTTGTTTTTCATAGTCTGTTATCTTTTTTATGAGCTCCATCTTTTACATAAATAGCACTAATGATTTACATATCTTTGAAGAGCCACATGGCCATCCATTTTATTCATTTATTTATTTTCTCAGTAGTTCCTTACTGTGATTCGGACTGGTCTGTATGTTTGCCTGTGTGTGTCTCATGGTTCACAGCTATTAGAGACTGTACATGTGAATTACTTTTTAACCTACTACAGCATGGGGTCTTGGTACGCTCACAGTGTCCATAAACTATTAAGTTGTGGTTGCAGTGTGTGTGTGTCCCAGTTCCTTCTAGCTTTATTGACCCTTGCTCCTGTCCTCTCTTGATCAAATCGGTCCCAGCTCATCATCTTAGCCCTCATTTCCTCCTATTACAGGTCTGCTGGACAAGCCAGTTCCATGCTTGGCTTGTTAACATTTTAAATATACAAAATAAAAAAACTGTTTAAATATACAGTATAATAAAGCTGTTTTATACATGCAGTGTTACATAGGGTGGAACTAAGGCACCGCCTGTTTACATGTAGAGGAGAGTAGGCTGTGCTTGGCACAGGTTCTAAACGTTCTTTGGCTGCGTTCAGCATTAGCCCTGGCCGCTATCACTGCACCGATTCAAACTGGCTAAGGTAGACAGTGGGCTGATCACCTCCCACGATTGGTCGGTGGCATGCTTTGAGCAAAAAACACACAAAGTTTTTTTGAAAATACACAGTGGAAAACCATTATTATTAATCTATAGTATTCTAGTTATCATTGGCAGCAGCATCCAGGCCTGTACCCCGGAGAGCCCTTCCATGTGTCTTTCCTCCCCTCTCTTGCAGCTCTGTAGGAGCTGAGTGAATTCTAGAACACTCCGGCCCCGGAAACGTTCCAGGGAGTTAAAAATGCCTCCAAGATCGTCTTCCCGTCATTGCCTGGCCTAGTCTCTGTCTGGGCTTGGGTCTGTCTGCAGTGGAATGCAGAAGGCAATTCACAAGTCAGTTGTGTTGCTGTTGTAGAGGATGCAGAAAAAAAGATTGCATGTGTTTGTGTTCGCTGGGTGTTCACAGTGGTGGATATAGAGAGGATATTAAATCTGTTGATCTGGTGTGAAGTGGCTGACAGATATGATGATGGATGTGTTATTGTATACTTCAATACTTATCATCAGCATGCAAAAAGAGTATGCAAAAAAATTAACTTAAAAGAATAAAAAATTTCCACTGAAGTTGCAAGATCTTATCTTTAATTTGGCTTGATATCACACCATAGCCCTTAGCTGTTAGCTTATCTATTCAGTTTTATCTCTTGTGTGTGTGTCTGTCAGTATGCAAGCAGACATTTCTTGGGGTTGCAGACTTTTGCTGATTGTGGACACGTATATGTAAACTAGTAACGCAGATGATAATCCCACTGTTTATCCTCATTGAATGTGATCAGTGAACAGAGGGAGGCATTGTGAATGCAGAGCTAGAATGCTATCAGTCAAGGGAAGCTATCAGTCAAGGGCTGATCTAATCTTTTTAAACTTAAACACCTCAAGCAAGCAATCGAATCTCACGACCGAATGTCCAGACCCCCTGTACGAAACGAAAGTGTAGGATGAGGATCTGGTTTTATTCCCAGGCTAGGTTTTATCAGAATTGTTGGAAGAGTTCAGAAAGTTTGCTGAGTTTGCTTCCGTTAATCAACCTTACTTGTGGTGAAAGAGCACAAGACCATCAGTTATTTCCTTAATATGAAGATAGCATTTTGTCCCCAGACATGGTTCCAATAACCAACAACTTATTGTTCCTCAGGCTTCTTCTTTCTTCCCTGGCAAAACAAAACAGGACTGACAGTGGTGGTGTCATTTGCAACTTGCTGTTCAACATATTTCTGATTAGAATTATGATCGAGGGTTTGTGTGTTTATGGTGATCTTAAAATGCAAGCTTCAGCTAAACCGTGGCCTAGATTTGTATTGTATGCATTTTGGTCAACTTGCTAAAAATGGTGGCTTTTTTCTACGCATAAACTTGTGACACAATGCGATGTAAACAATCTGATGTTGAAGTGTGTTTCTTAGTGTCTGCTGTATGGGCATCAGGCTTTAGTCTCACTTTGTGGTGAGTATGAAGAGTATAACTCTAACTAATTGCAGCCAAATGGCATAAACTAATTCTCTCTCTCTCTCTCTCTCTCTCTCTCTGTAATATCAGTCAGAGTGATCTGGATGGGCCAACTTTTAGGAGGGCTTGTGCTGATTTGATAGTTCCGTAAATGGCTTTTAAAAAGTCTCTCTCTTTCTCTCTCTCTTCTCTCTCTCTCACACACATACACATAAACACACAGTGTAAACATGGTTCCATGTCAAAGGGTGTTGCATTGTTGGCTGGCCCTTCTCCAGACTCACCTCCCCTATCCCCATCCACCCCCAGTAGGCCTGGCGGGGCCCTCTGGCCCAGAGTGTGAGCGGTTAGCTGAATCAGGGGAAGAACTGTAAGACCCCTGGGGAGCATGGAGAAGGCCCCCTGCCCTGTTGCCTAGACAATGATTAAGGAGTCTAACTGGCTGTTCTATCTCTCTCTCTCTCTCTCTCTCTCTCTCTCACACTCACACACACACACATACACACAACCATAAAGACATACACACAAACATGCTGCCTAGAATGACAAAAGTACAACAATGAATGTCAATAAAGTTATGAAACTGATAGAGACAACTCAATAAAGGTAATAAAACAAATAAAAATGCTTACAGCAACATGTAGGGTAAAATAACAAGACTGTGAAAGTGTTGGCACTAAAAAGAGGTGAAAGGTCATCGCCGGCCATCTGACTGTGTTCTGGTCACTGGTCAGCCTCAAGCCCTCCTACACTGCTTAGTCCCAGTAAGGGGTGGGAATCGAGAACTGGAAACCGGCAAGAACCGAGAACCAAATGTTTCAATTCACTGGAACTGAACTGATACCTCAGACATCAATTCCTCTTATCAATGCCGGCTTGTTTTTCAGACCGTGGTCAATATGGGTCTTTCTGAAGGTGAAATTGAACAAGAACACGTGTACAAGAAAATGTGTATGTGTGAATGGGTGAATGTGAGGCATATGTTGTAAAGTGCTTTGAGTGCTCTTAGGAGTAGAAAAGTGCTATATAAATGCAGTCCATTTACCACAATAGAAAACATAAGAGAAATTGGACCGATAAGCAGAATCAACAATGGAACTGCTAATGGTCAAATCTGATCAGCTCCCATGTCATGGACAAATTGACCCATGACCCTTGTCCCAGTCATGGACACAGCCTTCAGCCTGTCAGATGTCCAGAGACAGCATAGGATATGACAGCACAGCACAGCACAGCACAGCACAGCACACCACAGCACAGCTAGACACCATCTAGCACAGTATAACACCACAAAATAGCATTTCTCTCTCTCTGTAGCTTTTACTTTTTCAGCTTCACATGACAGACTTTAACCCTCTAACAGGCTGTCTTACTGGGGCCACTAATGTATTTACATGTATTTACACATAAATACACACATATGTACTTACAGATATGCATTACTGAGCGTGTACTAAATGTATTTCATTCATTCTTTTATACATGACATGAAGTACGCACTATACATCTATGGTGACGATGACATGAACACATGACAGGAAGCAAGCACGAAACATCTATGGAAACAGCTATATAGAGTCATTGGGCAGCACCAGTGAGACCAGGGCATGCCAAGGGAACTCCCTGGTTAAGACTGAAGATATCAGTAACTGTTGGGTTTTCACCTTGCTAGCCAGAAATGATTCATTTCTGTTTTACCCCGCCCCCCGCCCCTGCCCCACCACCACCACCACCACCACCACCACCACCACCAACCCCCCTGCCCCACAACTCACCTCACATACACCTCCTCCCTTGTATTTCTCTTTCGCTATCATCATAAGAATCTCTTTGATCGCATGGTAGCGGGAGGCTTGCTGTTGTTGTGGGTAGAGTTTTCCCTTTGTCCCAGTATCAGAGAGCGCCTTGAGTTTCTTCCATGTCTTCATGTGACCGAGCCACAGATACAGACACAGCACATGGAAACTGACGTCACACTCCTCAAAACTGACTCACAAGCCGGTGTCTCCTCATAGCAACATAAAATTTACAAACAGGAAAAAATCGAATCTCCAACAGCCTCCCAATGTGGTTTACATCAATCGACTTAAGAATTTTTCTTTCCAAAGAGTGTCAAAGTCCAATTAGCAATCGGACACAAAACGCATCGGTACTTTATATCATCTTCACTCATCATTACAAAAATATGTCAGACCATAACATGAAATTTTGCATGTACTGCCACACGTAACACAGTCCAGGCATGCTCTCATGCTCTAAATGACATCATACATAACACTTAATACTTGTAGAACACAAATGTATGTAAGCAAGAGCCAGTAAATAGCAAGAGGAACAAAAAGTGTTGTTTTTTTCCCCTGGAAGAGCTGTTGCGGTTGTTGAAGCGGGTCCTCCATACGTCCCAGTGGGGGAGGCGTGGGTGTGGGGAGAATGACGTTCTCTCACAGCACACATGTGTAGGACCATGTGTCCACACACACACACACACACACACACACACACACACACACACACACACACACACACACACAGCCAAGATAGACGGGTGGATGGGTGGGGGGGTGTCTGAGTGACCAACATGTTCTTAGTTTCCAGGGTAATACAAATAAGAGGTGACCCCCCCCAACCCCCACCTCCCACCGACACACACACACACACACACTTCCCAGCACACACGCATATACACACCTCTGCCTGTCTTACACATGTTTTACACCATGTACATACAAACACACAAACACACATACATAGACTCACTCACACACACACACAAACACTCCTGCACCTACTCCTACACTTACATTAACCCATTTGTCAGCAGAACCCCAAATGTTTGGCATTCTTCAGTTGGCCTGAGGAAGCCCAGGAGACCTCACATGGAGCATGACTCCAGGAGAGAAGCATTTCACTCAGCTTTCAGCTCTCTCTCTCACTCTCTCTCTCTGTCTCACACACACACACACACACACACACACACACATACACATACACAAATTTAGACACACACTTTCACAGACATACACACACATTTCAGACATTTGTTTCTTTCTCGTGTGGTTCGCTATCAGGCAGATAAAAAACCTTCGAAAAGCTCCCTGGTAATGATTGATAGTGGTTTTAGGAAGCTGTCTTACCTGCCACCACTGGTCTGTGCTCTTGCCGTGACTGGAAGGAGGAGTGCGGCGAGAGGAGAAATCTGATCACACATGTCGCTCTCGTTGACAGTAGTCATGCTTACTGGAGCAGACGAACACTACTTTCTTCTCCTTGCTGTCGTTCATTCTTTATTCTCACCTTTTTTCTCTCCTCTCTCTTTCTCTGTCTTCGTCTTCCTCAGTTTCTGTTTATTTCACTCTCTTTGTCTCCGTTATCTGTGTGCCTCACAGACGTAATACCTTTATCACATTCTTTTCTCTTCTTTCCCCCTCTGTCTGTCACCCTCCTTTACGTCCCTCCTTTTCTCTCTCACCCTCTCTCTCTCTCTTTCTCTTTCTATTTACTATTTTTGACTCTGTCTCACTCTCTTGCTCTTTCTTTCTCTCTCCTTCTCTCTCCCCTCTCTCTTCCCTCTTTCTGTTGGCTCTTGCACACTTTCTTACCGAACCCGCTGTAGTTTAGCGCCTCAGATGGAGTTTCCTGTCTTAGTATGGGGGCGTGGGTGTCTCTATCTCTCTCTCTCTCTCTCTCTCTCTCTCTCTGAGAGGCGCTTCTGCTATTTCTCAGTTTCATACAAGCACACATGCTCTTTGTTGCCCTCATTAGCTCTCCTCGCCTCTGCCGCTCTCTCAACACCCCCCTTCCACACACACACACACACACACACACACACCTCTCTCTCTCTGTCTCTCTTTCTCTCTCTCTCACTCTCGATACCCCCCCACACACACACACACCTCTCTCTCTCACACACACACACACACCTCTCTCTCTTTCTCTCTTTCTCTCTCTCTCACTCTTGCTCTCAATACCCCCCCACACACACACACACCTCTCTCTCTCTCACTGTCTGTCTTTATCTCTCTCTCTCTCACACACACACACACACACACATTCACACACACACACACACACATCCAATATGACAGCTCTCTGGCTAGCTTGGCATGAGAAAAAGAAATATGAAATTGCATTCCATTGGAGCGACACTTTTTATGTTCCCAACTATTGGCAGTGACAATTATTGACGATCTTATGAAACAGGAAAGGATTTGAATTATGCACAAATAAGTGAAAACATATGGTAGAAACATAACAAAATAACTCTGATAATAATATTTCACTGTGCACAGAGTTAAACTACATACCTCACTGTGGAAGGTTTGGAAGGTTTAGTTGAACATGCTTGCTGTGTGTGTGTGTGTGTGTGTGTGTGTGTGTGTGTGTGTGTGTGTGTGTGTTTGTGTTTGAATGTGTATGAGTGTGCAAATGCCTTGTATGTGTGGGTGTGTGTGTTCCTTTGTATGTGCATGTGTGAGAAGCACGTGCACACCCAGTCCAGCAGTACCTTTGTACCAACAGCAGGTGGGGATGTTAGATGGTGACAGCAACCCCTCATCTCTAACTGTCCCACCCTAGCTGGGTAAATGACAGACAGACAGACAGGTCATGTCTTTCAGCATCACAGCACAATCTCCCCCTAGCGATAGAAACAACATGGCATTTCATAAACAATGGCCCAACCACAGGACGATACTCTACACTGAGGCCAGTGTCCTGCTGTGTGCACGTATGAGTGGTGTACAGAAGAGATGATGTGTGGGCTCTTATGCTCTCTCTCGCTCTCTCTCTCACACACACACACACACACATACATACACACACAGACATTATCTTCTTACCTTGATGTGTGACTCAACCTGTGTAACCCAACCATCACCATAGATACAGGACAGCACATTCTGTGTGTGTGTTTGTGTGTGTGCGTATGTGTGTGTCAGTCTTTTGGGTGCGTGGGTGGAATTGTTTACGCATTTCTAGTGCTATGAGAATAAACTAAATTTCCTCTGTCTCTACATAACTTGAAGATCAGCTTTAAAATGCTGCTTTGTTGGATTGTAGTATGTCATTAAATAGTTTTTTTCATGTAGAATCATTCCCTTGTGATTGTTAACAGATTAAATGTAAGCATTGTGTCATCAGAACCACAGCTGTGAGTACTTACATACCTATAAAATCCTAAGAAACTTTTGGAAACATCAGCAGCTGCTGTCAGCTATTAGCATAAGTATGTAAACACGTGTGTCTGTACAGATACTACACATACTGCTGTCCATGCAGGCACACATGGGCTTTCTCTCTCAGACACACACACACACACACACACACACACACACACAGTCAGAAGAAGGCATTGGCCATTTTTAATGTCTTTTATCATGTTAATGTTAACATTAATGTTTTTGTACATACATGTAATTTACTACTAATTACTGCCAATTACAGCGTAGTTACATGTGCCATACTGTGGAAAATGTTGTCTTCCTGTGGATAGAAACATTGTATTAATGCATTCAGTATTGGTCAACAAGACAGTGACAAGTAATGATGAGTAGCAATGCAAAAAGTATTTGTGCATTATATTTCTTTTGTATTAGGCCTATACTGTATGTATGTCTTTGGTTTTATGTTTATGGTTTTAAGCTATTTAAGGTGTGTGTGTGTGTGTGTGTGTGTGTGTGTGTGTGTGTGTGTGTGTGAGAGAGAGAGAGAGAGAGATGCTGGAGGGAGAGACAGACAGACCAAGAAATCTTACCCATTACATTAGGTAGCCTCTAAAATACATTTAGAAACCTGTCAGAAGACAGCTACAGATTTACTGGAAGTTTTTTAGGTTTGCAACACTTGGTCATTATGCTAACCAATTTATGTCCATTCCAAAACGATTATGCCATTATTGTACTTGACATTTCCATTTGCACTTACATGACGTTCTGCTCATTTGCAAGATGCTTTCATCCAAATCTCCTAGTAATGCCTGTCATCTTTTGTCTCACCGCTCTCAAAAAGCCCTATGTGGTAATAGCATTGTGGGAAGCTTACACCATGCTTTTAGATGCTCTTGCAATCATGTGGTGTTCAGCATTGCTCGTCTGGTGGATAACATTACATTGTTAAACTGAAATAGGCTTTGATGCAGTGTCTAGCAGGAGGAGAAACCATCATAACATGAAAATTCCCAGAAAGTGCTGACTACTCTGCACCTCAATGAGAGCTAATGGAGAAAGTTCAAAGGGCAAACCTAATAGCATGACAACGTTTCATCTGTCACAGAAATTGAGTAATTCAGCTTGAGTAAGCACAGTTTTTTTCATCACTGTCTCTCTTTCCCACACTCTCTCTTTCTCACTATCACTGAATGTGGTGCAATACTGAGTGCTCATTTTCAAGGGGGGAGTTGTTCATATAGAAATTCATTTAACGGGTGAAAACCTTATGAGCGTATGTGACATTTCATCATCTTTACGGGACAGACCAAACATGAATCACATCACAAATAGAAGCACTTATCTCCCTTAAAAATGGGAGTCTCTTTTCTGATTGGCTGATGAGGTGGGAATTCACTTGTATAACTCACTGCCTTTGAAGTAGATCTGAAAAATCTGAATCACCGTTCCATATCAGTGCACTTATGAATGTAGTAGAACTGTAGCAAAGTATTTCATGCTGTACTTTCCATGAACAGTAGCTATAGTAGGTTATGTTCTGTATGGTTATGTTCTCTAAATGTAAAGAACGTTATAGATAAAATGACATCCTAAATACAAACAGGAGATAAGTGGCATAATCAAGGCCTTCAACTCGGCGTAGGCAACTCCCCTCCACGTTCCACGCTTTGCACAACGCAAAGTGTGTTGAGTTCTTTGTCGCAATCATCATATATCACCATTATTTCTATCGAACTGGTCACCTCAACAGACAATGTTGACAATGTTCAGAGAGCAGATGAGTGTGTGAAACTGTGTTGGTTCTCTGGCACCAATGTCATCTCAGTGTTCATGTACTGGGCCTTTCCTCTACAGTCATGAAGTCATAATTATAGACAGCAGATGTGTACATGTGCGTGTGTGTGTGTGTGCGTGCATGTGTGTTTGTGTGTTCATACCAGCAAGTGTATTGCAACAGTGAGAGCAGTCACCCCATCTGACCTCAAACTGCAATGTAGGTCTGGCAGAGAGCATGCTCCTCATGCACAGAATTTACGTGAAAAAGATTCAGTTGAGTTTTTGTCATCAGCGTTATGTGACTCTCTATGACATCATTTAGAGGCAGTGATAAAATTAGTTTGATATTCAACATTTCTGTAACTTTCATAATTAAAATGACTGTGCACCATGTTGACTCAACTCTTGACCCACAAGGTTTGCTTTTCACATCTGCCATCTGCCCCTTTTTAGCATTGTTGTCGGAATATGAATCAACATGTGATCAGCTGATCTAGAGACATCTAACCAGCAAAAAGGAGTAGGGACCTACATACATAGATGACACGTAACCTACTTCAAGTTCCACATGCCGCACACAACCTAAGCCAACCTCAACCAGATAGGAAGAATGACAGTTTAACCGTCAATGCTAAAATGTGTGACACACACACTTGGTGAGAGAGAGGAAGAGAAAGAAAGAAAGAAAGCGACAGAGAGAGAGAAAGAGAGAGACAGACAGAGAAAGAGAGAGATATGTGACAGACACAAGTGGTGCCTTCTTTCATCTCCTTTAACGTATATTTGTTCCTATGATATTATTATTAGGTGTTTACTTTGGTAATATCATTTATCTCACGTTAAGAAAAACATTTTAAGACTCACTTTTAGACTCACCATCAGACAAACAGATGTAGATGGACGTGTGACAGCAACAGTGTTGCAAATGCAGGTGTCTGTGATTCTCATGTGCTGAGAAGTTTGTGAGCAGGTCTGTGTGCAACACCTTTCTGTTTCACTGCTCACCTACTCTGCTCGAACCTTGTCTTTTTTATCTCATATGGCTGACTTCACTAACCACAGTACGCTGAAATCAATTCCTTTCCGCAAACACCCTCACACCACTAAAACAACTTTTAACCACAGCACTTTTGGGCTCCTCTACTGGGTCATAACTCTGCAGCTTCATCTTGTCACATCAGATCACCAACAGCATATTTATATACTATGAATTGCAAGAACATCATTGCCTATTCATCTGGGCAGTTAGTGGGGAGGCAGAGACAGCCACATTATTATGTCAGAGCCACATCTTGAGTAACACAAGGATGCAAAATTGCAGACTCCACAGGTATAAGAACTCATTTTTCCCCTCCGCCATCCCATAATAGCAAATAGCATCCTTTTTTCTCGTTTTTGCATGCACTATTTATTGAAACACTATTTACAAACCCAGTTTAGAGCTCTGCGTTTGGCTGGTCTAATGCTACTGCCCCCTTTTATTACAACTGTCTGTATTCTAATATGCTCCCTATGTAGCCTGGGCCACGCCTTCGTAAGCACTTCCACTCAGTTATCATCTCTTTGCAGTGCTAGTCTGGATTTGATCCTCTTGAGCTTGTTGTCTCCAGTGGCATTTTTGCCGCATCCAGTCAACGAACAGATGGAGGCGTTGTGAATGCAGAGCTAGAATGTTATCTTTCTAAACTTAAGCACCTCCAGCAAACAATTGTTTCTCACTACCGGATGGCTATACCCTCTATACGAAGTGAAGTGTAGAACGAGGGGCTGGTTTTATTACCTGGCTATTTCCAATGTGAAGTTTAAGCATGTTTAGGCCTGAGATATATTGGTACTGTTCAGAATGTTGGATAATGAGCAAAGGAATGCCTAGAGTGAAACATCAATGTATATTTGTGTGTTTTGTGTGAAATGTCTGTTGTCATGTTTGTTTTGTATTTATGCATTGCAATGGCTGTAGTACAGGACAAATGTCCTCCTGTGGGACAGAAAAGTGTATCTTGCCTTACCTTAACTTACAATCTATCATGAGCATGTAATTGTAGGAACTAGGCAGTCCATGGCAGTGTTTGCTTAGCCTGTGTGAGCCCAGATGAACCTAGCAAATCTGAACTTTGCAGGTCCACCTGGAGTCGAGCCCACAGCATGTCTGAATCATCCGAAACCCATGAACCCATAAAAGGACCCCAGACATTCCATTTCAATTTGGAGTTGAAAATGTGATGACAAAATACATAATATCATAGATTAATATCCACTGACTTCACAGATAGGTCTGTTATGTTGGTAGCAGTTAGTGGCCTAAGCAATGGTATAAGGTGTTTATATTTACTGGACGCTTTTATCACACAAACTGGAGACAAAACATGAGAATCACAATGTTTCCTCAGATTGGCCTGGCCAGCACATTTAATGCTCAAAACTCATCAAATGATGAATGAGTACAAACATGGCAATAACACATTTTTTTTTGTAAAGCAAATTGATTTAAAACAATAGCATGTGCAATGAGCAGTAAACCGACTCAACCTACAGTGAGAGAGAGAGAGAGAAAGATATATACTGAACTGAAGTGATAATTGAAGAGAAAGAATGAGAGAAAGCGAGAAAGAAAAAGGAAAAAAACAGCTACAGAGAACAAGAGAGAAGCTACAAAAAAACAGATAAGAATCACAGGTTTTTTCACACTTAAAAATGGGTGGTCTGTACACATTTGTCTGTATATGCATCCTGGCATCCTCTTCAACAGCACAAAAAGAGAAGCTAGAATCCCAAAAGCAATTTATGTCTGGCTTAGAAGAGAAGTAGATTGCTAAATCCTCTTTTGTAAGTCGCTATGGATAATGCCTAAATGTACAATGTAAATGTAAATCATTACCAAACTATTTACACACATGCCTGAAACATGTCATTCACAACTCTACATGTTGTGATGGTCCAAGTGCCTAACTGGGTGTCAAGATAAAATTATGCTATGTCAAATACGTAAAAGAGCATCTGAACAGTTATCAAAATGATTAATGAATATAGCTTATTGAATTCTTAATTTTTTTCATCTTTTCAAAACAAATCAATCATTATTTACAAGGACTACAGACGAGTATGACGTAGTAACAGAGAGATAAACACTTCATGGGCAATGCCACATACTTTGCTTTAGTCCAATTTAACAGTGAAAGAAGGAGCTATAGAAGAGATTAATAAAAGTATCCGATGAAATTTCCACTGACTAACTTTCAGATACTTTAAGAGATAGCAGCAGTGCTGATTGACTAGTTTGGATGTTGAAAGCTTTTTTCATCAGGAAAACCACAAAAAGTAAATTTTTTATAAAATTTCGACCTTCCTTTCTCTTCCTCTCTCACCATATTTAGATTGTTTTATTCCAAAGCCTTTATAAGGAAAAGGATTAAGGAGTTTTTGCTTATTTATCTTTAAAGCAAGTTTAGTGCAACAAGTCAAAGGAGCACAGGGTTCATGTTTACAGATACTGGCTGTGTCCCTTGCATCTGTCCCTCCTCAGTTAGCAGGCAGAGTTCAAATCTCCTCTTGTGGGAAGCTGGCTCTCTCATCCTCTGCACTGTTTGACCTCAGTCCATCAGAGTATGTGAACCTTCTATACTCCATAACGTTTACAGAAAACAACACCATGGCAGTTTGCTGTGTGTTTGTGTATGAGCATGCATATGTGTGTGTGTGTGTGTGAGACAGAGAGAGAGAGAGAGTATGTGGAAGTGGGAGTTTTCTTTTCCTTACAAGAGCCATTATTCTGGCCTTTCTGTAGGTCTGGCCTGTTACTGGCAGTTACCAATTAAGCTTTCAAAAGCTTTAGTATGGGGGCAATCATTATAGTCCAGCTATTAAGTACCCCCACCCACACAGACACACTGAAAGGAGAGAGAGAGAAAGAGAGTGAGAGTGTTCATTTTTTTGTCTTCTGGAAACTGAAGGCTAGCCCGAGGAGGTGCTCTCAAAGCTCATAAGGCGACCTCTGAACACGGAACTGCTGCGTGCCAGCTGCTCGCGGAACTCAGCGGTCAGGAAGTAGTAGACAAGCGGATTAAGGCAACAGTTGAGGCTGGCGATGCACAGCGTGATTGGGTGAAAACGCAGCACGGCTTGCATCAGCCCGCAGTGGACAATCAGCCCTTGAGACACCATCATGTACAGCAGGAAGTTTATGTGGTACGGGGCAAAGCACACCAGAAAGACGGCTGTACATACGCGAACCATGCGCAAGGCCCGGTGCCCTCTCTTCTCCTCGGCGTGGCGCAGCGAGCGGCGAATCAGATATGCGCACACCATCACAATCACCAACGGCAGCACAAAGCCCAGCAGTTCAGCAAACACTATCATGGGCACAGCCACGTGCAAATTCAGCCGACGCATTGGCAAGTCCTTGAAGCAGGAGCCATTGGTGGACTCATTGTGAGTGACATTGTAGCCGGAACTACCAACAGCACTTCCACTATTACTGCTCGTCCTCATGAGTATGAAGGGCAGGCAGCACAGTCCCACCACCAGCCAGACGGCGGCGCTGATGCGCACGTCATAGCGGCGCTTCCAGCTCTTGGCACAGAAGGGGTGCCGGAGGAAACCACAGCGCTGGATGCTAATGCACACCAGGAAGGCGATGCTAGCGTACATGTTCAGGTACTTCAGGTAGAAGCATAGCAGACACATGGTGTGCCCAAACGGCCAGGTGTGAGTAAAGTAGTAGTAGATTCGCAATGGGAGCGAGAGCACATGCAGCAGGTCAGCCACCGCCAGGTTGATCATGAAGATCACAGCCTTGGTCTTCTTGCTGTGGGCACAAAATGGGCACATGTTGTGGTCACAGGAGCAAATTCTTTTGTTTATTTGCACTTTAAATGCAGTGTTTTTCTCATTTATCAAGTAACTTTATCTCACAAAGTTACTTGAGCTCACTGGGATGTGGGACCACACACCCACTAGGGGCAAACATGCCCACATGGGTAGTAGGGAGCAGGGAGTGGGCAGCCTTCATGTGGAGGACCAACTTAGGGCAAAGTCACTGGCACCTCATCTATGGATGTGAATGTTGGAGAATGCTGTTTAATCACTCGCCTATTAATCACCTATTTATATGATTCCACTCATCTGGACACTCCAATGATTAACCCTAACCAGTAGGCCATGGATGTGGAAGTATCGTTTTGGACTTAAGGCAACACAATAGAATTTGTATTTATGCAGCAATTTTCAACGTTCTAACTGACCACTGAGAGTCAATAAAGTAACTGTGCAATACCAGACATTAGGAGTACCTGTAAACAACATATCCAAGCAAATTTTTGCATTCTCCTTAAGTCAGTGTATGATCAAAATGAGTCTTAAGCCAGTAAAAACAACAACATTCAAGATGAACATTAGGACAATATGCACAAATGTTGTTTGTTGTTGGCTTAGAAGAGAAGTAGATTGCTAAATCATTACCAAACCATTTACACACACGCCTGAAACATGTCATTCACAGCTCTACATGTTGTGATGGTCCAAGTGCCTAACTGGGGGTCAAGATAAAATTATGCTACGTCAAATACGTAAAAGAGCATCTGAACAGTTATCAAAATGATTAATGAATATAGCTTATTGAATTCTTCATTTTTTTCATCTTTTCAAAACAAATCAATCATTATTTACAAGGACTACAGACGAGTACGACAACGTACAAGTAACAGAGATAAACACTTCATGGGCAATGCCACATACTTTGCTTTAGTCCAATTTAACAGTGAAAGGAGGAGCTATAGAGGAGATCAATAAAAGTATCCGATGAAATTTCCACTGACTAACACAGTAAAAACAACAACATTCAAGACGAACATTAGGTCAATTGGCACAAATGTTGTTTGAACTTGACTTGATAGAACAACTAAGGACAGCTTCAGAACAGTGGAGGCACAGGATAAAGCGGTCAAACAGCTACTCTGGGTGACACAAAAGGGAGTGCTGGTGTAAACAATAATTTCTAATGATTTTATTGTGAGTGTAAAGCTGTTCAACCAATATAAATAACCAAACACCTGCATTTGCTGTACTTTATTTCTTACTTTCACTTGTCTTACTTTCTTACTTTCACTTTCACTTCACTGATGGAAAACTGCCATTTGGGTCATCATTCTATTTACAGCATTGGTAAGTAAAATAATAATAATAATAAACACTCTGTGTGTGACGGAGTTGTGGTCAGGTTTACAGTTTGTGTGGGCAACCTGATCTGACCTTATGAAGCGACACAAAACCCAGAGTGCCAAGCTGTTGCCTAGCAACCCTGGGACCAGGATGATGAGGTAAAGCCAGGTGTAGAGCTGCTCCATGGTGCGTTTCCACTCTTCAGCGTCTTTCATACAGTTCTCTGAGGACAAGGAGTTTCCCCCTGTGGTGTCTGTGGAATCCATGTGACGCCAGGTGAGCATTGAAGAGGCTGACAGGTGGAGATGTCGTTGACAAAAGCCGACAGTCACACAGCGGTTAATGGTACCCTATTTTTATCTAAGTTTCTGAAACTGAAAGAACAATAGAGATTAATTCAAGATCCCAACAAGGCAGAAAGAGAAAGAAGGATTTGAGGTCCTTGATCAAGGAAGGAAAGAAATGTTAATTTTTCACATAGCCATCTATTTTCGGCCTTCATTTACTTGTATGTGTTCTGGATTCACCCATAATTATCAAGTGAATAGTTTTTCAAGATGCAGTGAAAGCAAATGTCACGCTGACTCTGAAGTTCAGCTGCGGTCCATTGCGGCAAGATGTTACTGTTGTTTATTTTCGGTTCATCTTAAAGGTCGTGGCTTATAGAGTCCGCAGCAATGGCATAAACTGCAGATGGCTTTGCAGCAGTGCCTATGCTAATGATAAGAAAAAAATAGGTTTTGAGTGCACCTGTTGCTTTCACTTTCAGCTTTCTGTTGTTACTGGAAAAGCGCTAATTCTCATCACAGAGCAAAACGTGCAAACTCTCACACACTTACACAGGCTTGTCTACATGCTACATGCATGTTTGCTAACTACAAAAAACCCTGAAGATAAACCTATTATATTATCAGGGATATTGTGCTTATTTCCCTACACCCACAAGTTTTTACAGTTACTAAGGGCAAAATTCTCCCACGTGCTTGATTCCAAAAAAGTGCTTAGCTGCTGCACCCAGTGCACAGAAGAGACAACCTCTTCTCGTTCCCTATAGTCCACTTTCTATGGTCTTGCCCAGATGAAGAGGTTGGGCAGTAGAGGGTTATTCAAATCTCAGCTCTGTGCCATGGTCACCCTCGGCTGAGACTAATGACAACAGGAAGTGATCATGGAACACGATTGACCCCACTCTTATCACCAGGGCCCTAGGGGTTCCTGCTATTCAAGCAAAGAGGCAAAAGAATAACCAAGACATCTTTCAGAAGTGCCAACACCCTTCCTGTATGGGCATTTCTGTGTGTGTGTGTGTGTGTGTGTTCATGTGTTCATGTGTACCTAAGACTGAAAAAGCAGTTTGTTGGTAGGGCAGTGAAGCTTTGCAGAGCTATAATTCTCAGATATTCAAAAATGCCACTTTTTCATGAGGACTCCGTTCCAACCTAGAGCTAGTCATTGCGTGGACATATTTGTGTATTTTTTTTACTTTATCTATTTTTTTGTTAAATAGCCAACTTAACTTTCAGGACTGCAATGCAAGATATAGTATAGTATAACATATTATAGCAGAGCGAAAACATTTAGGCACAATTACTGCAGCACATCAAGATTACATCTATGCATGTGTAGCTTTTGGTGCCTTAACCACAAAAGAAAACCCAGACACACACAAACAAATATGACCCACATCCTTTCTTGCACGTGTACAATCTTTTATAGTCGTGTATAGTCTTTTTGGTTGTTATGTGCAGAAGACTTCTTTTAACAATCTTATATACAATTTTCTCATTACCATTGTGCAAATAGTACTCCTGAAAGATATCAATTTCTTTAGCGAGACTGCTAATCTGCATCATACTGCTCATTGCTGATTCATCAAACTTCCTTCATTACTATGCCCTTGCTAACACAATAAATTACAAAAGTAACATGTTTTTTTAATTAATTTATGTACTGGTATAATACCAAGTATATCTCTTCAACAACTTCACACAATCACATCAAAGTGAACGTCATTCAAGCACGCATTTGATATCATCAGAACTGGCAATAGGTAGCCTATTACTGTTCATCAAAGCTGACCAGTATTTAATTTAAGTTTGACAAATTTTGTTTTGCATAATTTACTGAAATGAACTGGTTATGGCATCACTTCAATCCCAACATACACAGCATCAGTCAGATAGCTGAGTTTGAGTGACTGTGGTCCTCACTAATCCCACTCAACTAGTCCGCAAAGGAAATTTCTGTTTGTTTTTAATCTCCGTTCAGTAGAGAAAACCGACAGCAGAAACTGCAGGGATATATTTCAGTTTGTTTCTGCGAAATCTGTGCATGTGTCAGAATATTTTTTATCTTGTTAAACAGTAAGCTACATTTGATATTATTCAACGGGGTTCGTATACTCCATGTCATATTTTCAATTTTTTTTACTGCATGTAATTCTTTTTTCAAAATGACATGCAGGAGGTGAATGCCTTTTGATCAATGTCCTACAAGTAACAAACCCTATCCACACCTCATGTCTGGTCTACAACTGCCCACTCTCCTTAGTGGAGACTAATCTGAACAAAACACACACACTATATTCATCCGTGTCTGCATGTTAGGGATATGATGTAAGAGAGAAGCCTACCGTCTACAGGATACCCATGGTAAGGTCACAGTCTCTGCTGTATCCAAAGCTGGACAACATGAGGTTGACTGTTTATGGTCATATGCCTCACAAGCACATTCTTTCTTTCTCTCTCTTTCTCACACGCAAATGCACTCTCTCTTCTCTCACACATAGGCGTCGAAGAGGAAGTGGTAATAGCCCGCCTTTCTAACAGTCCAGGTTATGAACATGATAACGTGCCTGTATTTCAACAGCTAATGACGTTGGTTGCAGTGTTACTGCAAAAACATCATCCTACTGCATAACTGCCTTCAAAATGACTGTGCAGTATACAGACTGTCATTTCCTCTTTGATTGTTAGGGTAAACAAACGTGGGCAATGCTTGCTTATTGCCACAGCAACATTCACTACATGCATAGCTAATGTCACTTGTTAGACAGTGTCTGAAACATTATGATGACATTTTTATCTGATTTTTAACTGACTTACCGGGGCCTTTGGAGTAGGCCCTTGGAATTTTTTTCCACTGATGGTCTTTATTTGGTTTCAGTGTCAAAAATAGGATTTTCAAAAGCAATATTGGTATCTGAACTGCAAATCTGTGTCATGGTCCAGAAGGTGCTTGGAGCTATAGCTTACAGAACCCGAACACCTCTTGCCTTAACACTTCCAACTTCCTTTGTGTTGTAGCTTGAATGTTAACCCTTTTTTGTAAGTCGCTTTGAATAAAAGAGTCTGCTAAATGCATAACTGATATACAAATGCATGCATACAAATAAACAAAACAGAGGTTGATCTGTCACATGATGATATATGACTGCAAAAGAAGAGTATTCTCCCACATGAGTTTAAAAGAACTGCTAAATATACCACACAAACACGTGAACCTGATCAGAACAATACACTGCTGGTTACAAAAAAAGGAACCTTTGCTTGTATGGTATCGAGAGTGGCAAAAAACTGCCTGATTTGCACGCTGGTTCCTTATATTGTAATGCTTTAGTGTTTCAAAGCGGAGAGTATTTTTCAAGGGATTTGTTCACAGGTCTGACCTTCTGTGACCCTTGCCTATGCCAGCCCAAGTACAGTTATTCTGCAGGCAAAATAATGAGAGAAGGATTCTCTTTTCATTTAAGTTCATTATATTTCTAATGTCAGAAATATTCTACTAAAAATATAATTCTATGGTAGTAGGGCACTAGTGGTTGATGATAAACACTAAGGGCACTAGGGTGATATGACAAACACTAAGCATCCCATCTGTTTCAGTATCATTAATTGTATTCTTGCTTCGCATGCCCAAATTAGATGTTCAAATTTACATTTTATGCTTTCACCTTCCTGCTTGTAAGCATCAAATCTAGGTCAGACAAGTTTTATGTGATGTTGCTGTTCATGTACTTTCATATTCACAAGGAGCATCCCTTTAGTTATAGAGAGAATATTTGCAGAATGTTCTTGTTAAAATGACACAGACCAATAGAGAAAACCTTTTTCATACCATGACATTTCTTGATTGACTCAATTAATGGTTAACTCTGAAGTGAAAGGTGCAATCCAAGTACAATCTGATAGCTCGACCCAAGGGTGTAAAGTTCACCTCTGCAGCCTCTCGAGGCAGGGGGGCCCACAGTCCAAAGGGCCCCACCCCACCTGTCAAATGAAAGTTAATTATATTGTTGTCACAACGCAAAGGTTAGGTAGCACTGTGCTGCGTTAAGTATATAAGCAACATTTACACACATATCCCTTCCATATTTGACAACCGAAAAAAAAATCTTTTCTGAACATGGCATAGTTCAACTCTAACCTCTCGGAGGCAAGATTTTGTATGGCGGTCACGTCTATCTGACTGAAATGTTGGCCTATGATTTCATGTCAGCAATGTAACATCACGCCACTGGCTCGAGCCTTGATCTAAACTGACCTACAAACAACACTGTAAGATAAGACAAGTCTCACACAGAGAGAGTTCAATGTCCTTTACAAAAATAAAAACAAAGAACAGTAAATGACAGACAGTATACGCGTAAAAGGTGTTTAAGGTCAATGACAGTAAAATAGAATATTAAAAAATAATGACAAAAGGAAACACATATATACATGTCAGGTCCGCATCGGATCTGGTCACGGCCACGCCCCCTCACTCTACGCCACGGTCTCACAGCTCAGCTCCTCGTTTGCACTCACCTCGTCAAGCCCGATCACCTTCACCTGAGTTTTGATTAGTGTCACCTGGTCTCCACTCTACTTAAGCCTCCCTCCCGCTTCACTCGGTGTCTGGTCTCGTCGCTATTACCTTGTCTCCTGTTCCTTCGTATGTTCCCTTCGTCTTCCGTGATCTCCGGCATCACCTCCCGCGTCAGCCTAGACTTCCCCGTGAATCTTCTCCCTCTCGACTTATCTGGTTTGTGTCTTTGTTACGGTTGTGTTTCGCCTACATCTCCTGTGTGTTAGTTTTGCCCCTTGCCTTTCGTAAATCTCCTGTGTGTTAGTTTTGCCCCTTGCCTTTCGTAAATCTCCTGTGTGTTAGTTTAGCCCCTTGCCTTTGTGCATTGTTCTTTTATTTCTCCGTTAGAGTAACGGACACGGCTTTTGTTATCCCCCTGTTCTTGTGTCAAATAAAGACTCTTAGTTTATCTACTGCCTCCGCCTGTCTGTGTCTGACAGAAGACCAGACCTTTAAAACTAATCATGGAGGCTAGTAACCCCGACCCCATTCGAGCCCTGGTCGACGAACTACGCCATAGTTTGTTAGCTCATGCGACGCCGCCAGTCAGCGTCGTCGCGCCCACTCCGGATCCCCCGCCTTACTCCGGAGACCCGGAGGCCTGTGGTGGGTTCCTGCTGCAGTGCACTCTCGCCCTGGAGATGGACCCGCGCCGTTTTCCCACTGAACGTGGCAAAGTGGCGTATGTCATCTCGCGCCTCGATGGCCGGGCCCTCCAGTGGGCAGAGAGTGTCTGGCAGCAGGCGGGACCCACCACACAATCCGTGGACGCCTTTATGAAGCACTTCCGGGAGGTCTTCCAGGCTCCGGTCGGCGACTCCACCATCCAGGAACAACTACACCACCTGAAGCAGGGCAAAACCAGTATCACCGACTACGCTCTCCGCTTCCGGACCCTCGCCGCCGCCAGTGGGTGGAACGAACCAGCCCTGCTCACCACCTTCCGCCTGGGCCTGGAACCCGCCCTACGCCTCCACCTGGCGGCATATGATGACTCCGTCGGCCTGGAGCGTTTTATCCAGCTCGCTATTCGGGTGGCGCACCGGAGAGAGGGCTGCCTACCACAAGCCTCCCGCGCCGCTCCGCAGCACCCCCGACCCGCTCCTGCCGACTCCACGCCCGAGACCCCCATGCAGGTCGATTCTGTCAAGCTCACTCCCACCGAACGACGCAGGCGGGTCGAACAGGGCTTGTGTCTCTACTGTGGGGCCTCTGGACACCACATCCGCGCTTGCCCTGTGCGCCCGTCTCGCGTCCAGGTGAGTGGAACCAGTCTGCAACCGTCCATTTTATCTCCCTTGTTGATCACCATAACCCTGTCTACCACCAATGTCTCCCTTTCAGCCCGGGCCCTCCTCGACTCTGGCTCCGCCGGGAACTTCATAGCCGGCTCCCTCTGCCGACGCCTGCAGCTACCGCGTCGGGAGAGCCCCCATCCCTACGTCGTACACTCCGTGGTGGGTCGGCCCATGACCCGACGGACCATCCGGCATGCCGTGGGCCCCCTGACACTCCAGATAGGCGTAAGCCACAAGGAGAGTATAGACTTTCTGGTCCTCGAGGAGGCCACCGTGGACCTTATCCTGGGCCGCCCATGGCTGGTGCAGCATGCTCCGGTGGTGGATTGGGCCACCGGAAAAATCTTAAAGTGGGGTGTTTCATGTCATAACCAGTGTTTGTCTTGTCTCCCGGTTCCTAGGTCCCGTCACCGTCACTCCTCCCTGGTGGTGGGTTCCACGTCAGTCGAAAGCCCTCACTCGGCCCGTAGCACCGTCATCCCCCACGAATACCGTCACTTCGCCGAGGTGTTCTGTCCTGCACGCGCCGCACAACTCCCGCCTCACCGGCCCTGGGATTGCGCCATTGACCTGCTGCCGGGAGAGCCAGTGCCTAGGGGTAGGGTCTACCCGCTGTCCTTGCCCGAGCAAGCGGCCATGGAGGAATACATCCGGGAGGCCTTGCGCCAGGGGTACATCCGCCCGTCGGTCTCGCCCGCCGCCTCCAGCTTCTTCTTTGTGGCCAAGAAGGACGGGGGGCTGCGACCTTGCATCGACTACCGAGCCCTGAATCGGATCACCGTAAAGTTCCGCCATCCTCTCCCCCTGGTTCCGGCCGCCTTGGAACAGCTTCGTGGTGCGGTGGTGTTCACGAAGCTAGACCTGCGGAGTGCCTACAACCTCATCAGAATACGAGAGGGGGATGAGTGGAAGACGGCCTTCATCACCCCCAATGGACATTACGAATATCGGGTTATGCCCTACGGGCTAGCCAACGCCCCCTCCGTATTCCAGTCCTACATGAATGAGGTGTTCCGGGAATTTCTCCATCGGTTCGTCCTCGTCTACATCGACGACATCTTAATCTATTCCCGGAACGAGGCCGAACACCAACAGCACGTGGCACAGGTACTCCGCAAGCTCCGTGAACACCACCTCTACCTCAAGGCGGAGAAGTGCGTCTTCCACGAACGCCAGGTCCAGTTCTTGGGGTACAACATCTCCGCCCAGGGCGTCAAGATGGACCAGGGGAAGGTTGACGCCGTACTCCACTGGCCGGATCCCACTACGGTCAAGGAACTGCAACGCTTGTTAGGCTTCGCCAACTTTTATCGACGTTTTATCAGAAATTACAGCCTTGTGGTCGCTCCTCTCACCAACCTCCTGCGGTCCAAGCCCAAGACCCTCCAATGGTCCCCCGAGGCGGCACGGGCGCTCCAGGACCTCAAGGCCTCCTTCGCCTCGGCTCCTCTCCTCACGCTCCCGGACCCTACCAAGCCCTTCGTCGTGGAGGCAGACGCCTCCACCACCGGTGCAGGTGCGGTCCTGTCCCAGGAAAGCGGATCTCCAGCCAGACTACATCCGTGCGCCTACTTCTCCCGCAAGTTTACCCCGGCCGAGCAGAATTATGATATCGGAAACCGGGAACTGCTCGCCGTTAAACTTGCTTTGGAGGAGTGGCGCCACTGGCTGGAGGGAGCCCAACACCCCTTTCGTGTCCTCACTGACCACAAGAACCTGGCCTACTTACGTGAGGCCAAGCGGCTGAATCCTCGCCAGGCCCGGTGGGCACTATTCTTCACCCGCTTTGACTTTGTTCTGTCTTACAGGCCGGGGTCCAAGAACGTCGTGGCCGACGCGCTGTCCAGAGTCCACGGAGATGCGGACTCACCCAAGTCCCACGAGCCTATCCTGCCGGCACATCTCATCGTGAGCCCGATCCAGTGGGCTCTGGACAACCGTGTCGCCCAGGCGGTGGCCCAGGAACCAGCGCCCCCAGAGACCCCGGCCGATCGTCTGTTTGTGCCCACCGGGCTTCGACAGGAGGTGCTTGAAAGCCTCCATACCTCCCTGGGCACTGGCCATCCGGGGGCTGCCCAGACCCTCTCTCTCCTCCGCGATCGGTACTGGTGGCCGCAGATGCACCGCGACGTCCAGAGGTATGTGGCTGGTTGTGCTGAGTGTGCCATGGCAAAAACTCCCCGACGTCTCCCAGAGGGTAAGCTCCAGCCGCTCCCGGTTCCCCAGAGGCCATGGTCACACCTAGGCGTCGATTTTATTACTGATCTGCCCAAGTCTAACGATTTTACTTGTGTTTTAGTGGTTGTAGACCGCTTCTCGAAATCATGCAAACTCGTCCCCATGAAGTCTATCCCCTCGGCGGCGGAGACCGCCGAGGCAGTGTTCACCCATGTCTTCCGCCATTTCGGGTTACCCGAGGACGTGGTGTCCGATCGGGGACCCCAATTCATATCCCGATTCTGGCGGGCCTTCTTAGGGCGCCTGGGTGTGGCCGTCAGCCTCACGTCGGGGTACCACCCACAGACCAACGGCCAGACGGAGCGGAAGATCCAGGAGATCGGCCGGTTCCTACGCACCTTCTGCTCTCAGCACCAGAACCGGTGGAGCCACTTCCTACCCTGGGCCGAATACGCGCAGAACTCCCTACGTCAACGCTCCACTGGACTCACCCCGTTTCAGTGCACACTCGGCTACCAGCCACCCCTCTTCCCCTGGCACACCGAACCCTCCGCGGTGGTCAACGTGGAGGACTGGTACCGGGAGAGTGGTAGGGTCTGGGAAAAGGCACATCAGCAGCTCCAGAGGGCAGTCCAACGCTTCCGACACCACGCTGACGCGCGGAGAGGGCCCACACCCACCTATGAGGTTGGCCAGAAGGTCTGGCTCTCCACTCGGGACATCCGCCTCCGACTGCCCTCTAGGAAGCTCAGCCCCCGGTTCATCGGTCCCTTCGACATCGTGCAGCAGGTCAACCCGGTCACTTTTAAGTTACGTTTGCCCCCTCACTACCGCCTTCACCCAACTTTCCATGTGTCACTACTTAAACCTTATCACGCGCCTCACCATGTTTCTCCTCTCTCCGCAGCTCCCGATGCGCGGCCTGGGCCTCCTTTGCCGCTCCTGTTGGACGACGGCCCGGCGTATGTGGTCGACTCCGTCCTCGACTCCAGGCGCCGTCGAGGTCGCCTGGAGTATCTGGTGGATTGGGAGGGGTACGGTCCGGAGGAACGTTCGTGGGTCCCGAGGGAGGACATCCTGGACCCCAACCTGCTCACCGCCTTCCACGCGGAGCATCCGGACCGTCCCGCTCCCCGAGGCCGGGGTCGCCCCAGCCGGCGTACCCGGCGCCCGGGCCGTCGTACTCCAGGAGCGGCCCCTGGAGGGGGGGTAATGTCAGGTCCGCATCGGATCTGGTCACGGCCACGCCCCCTCACTCTACGCCACGGTCTCACAGCTCAGCTCCTCGTTTGCACTCACCTCGTCAAGCCCGATCACCTTCACCTGAGTTTTGATTAGTGTCACCTGGTCTCCACTCTACTTAAGCCTCCCTCCCGCTTCACTCGGTGTCTGGTCTCGTCGCTATTACCTTGTCTCCTGTTCCTTCGTATGTTCCCTTCGTCTTCCGTGATCTCCGGCATCACCTCCCGCGTCAGCCTAGACTTCCCCGTGAATCTTCTCCCTCTCGACTTATCTGGTTTGTGTCTTTGTTACGGTTGTGTTTCGCCTACATCTCCTGTGTGTTAGTTTTGCCCCTTGCCTTTCGTAAATCTCCTGTGTGTTAGTTTTGCCCCTTGCCTTTCGTAAATCTCCTGTGTGTTAGTTTAGCCCCTTGCCTTTGTGCATTGTTCTTTTATTTCTCCGTTAGAGTAACGGACACGGCTTTTGTTATCCCCCTGTTCTTGTGTCAAATAAAGACTCTTAGTTTATCTACTGCCTCCGCCTGTCTGTGTCTGACAATACAACATTATTAAAAGTTATTAAAAGTAAGAGAATAATTATCTGAGAACAGTTTGGTCTTAAAGGAAAAACCTGGTGTGAGTCAATCGATATAACTGTTATTTGATATTGCTGAGAGCTGTTACCGATAAAGACAGTTGGGGGTGGAGGTGTCAGAGGGATTTTTTGTTTTAGTGGGGATATGCAATTTTTTTATGCAGGCCTAATTGCAAAGAAAGTCACACACACCTACAAAATTGTGGGTTCGAATCCTGACTGCCACCGTTGTGCCCTTGAGCAAGGCACTTAGCTCCAAGTTGCTCTAAGGGAGACTGGCCCTGATGTAATTGATAGTTGACAATTGTAAGTTGCTTTGGATAAAAGTGTTTGCTAAATACATAAATGTAAATGTAAATGTAAAACGTGCATTGATAGCACTGCATGATTATGGTCATCCTATAATGTTAAGGCTTATTGGAGAGTATTGCTTGACATGTGCACTTATTGGTATCACTGGTAACAACAGCCTTAATTAGTTAATATAATGTTATGAATGAATGACTATTATTAAAAAAGTGACAAATACATAAATTGTCTGTTCTAAAAAGTGGGGGGACTCTGTACCCCTGCGTCCAACACCCAATACACCCCTCATTGGGGGCTATAATCGTTAGATGACATGAGAGTGCATAAGTAACTGTCCACATCAATTAGGCCCACCAGCAGGTGGACGTTTTCTCTAAGGCTGTGTTTAAAGTGACTCAAGAGATGTGGGTGCTGACAGGGGGCGCTGTGGTGCAACCAGTTTCCATATAATATCATACAGCCAGTTCATAAACCAATCCATCATAAACCAGTCCACATCCATAGCACCCATACCATAAACAGGCCACATGTCCACAGGGACCCAAGTATACAGGCTTTTAGAAAATAGATACTTTATGCTCTTGCACTATGACCCTATCTGGCCCACGGCCCTTACATTACTTGTGTCAGACTGTGTTGCAAGGCGTAGTGCAGGCAGAGGTGGACAAAGTACTCAATTTCTTTACTTAAGTGAAAATATAGATACTCCTGGTCAAACATTACTCCATTGAAAGTGAAAGTTGACCAGTCAAATTGTTACCCAAGTTAAAGTATACAAGTAGGTGTTTTTTAAAAATACCTAGTACAAAGTAGGCCTATTCTCTATTGAAATGCATGTTCTTTGGTTGGTCACTATTTTGCTACTGTTTAAGCAAAGTACAAAGTTTTTTTTTTTCCTGTTGATAGTACTTGATGACCTGAAACAAGAGGTGAAATTAACTTTTTTTCTGTTCATAAGCATAAAATGAAAGTTACTTTTTAATTGCTCTGAAGTCATAGTAAATGATCCTCTAGGGAGAATAACCTTTTGCACCATGTTTATTACCTTGTCAATCAACATGATTTACAAAATATAATCTCTGGGTGCAATCCTTTGTGTGGTGTTGGGATTGGACCAGGAATCACATTATTTCAAAATCAGTTCAAAGCCAGTGTCTCAGTGTAACAAATACTTCATGATCACGTTTAAAATGAAGTCAAAAGTACAATATTTGTCTCCAAAATGTAGTGAAGTGAACTTGAAATACTAAGGAAAACTGGATAAATTTACAAAAGAATTGTGTAGGCCTGTGGCAATAGCTACAAAAAAGCCGCTGCATCTTATCTCCTTTTCCATTAATCACCATCCATCCATCATAAACGAATGTTGCAGCACTGCAGCCTCGTGAAATACTTAAGTCCTCGTTAAGTAGAACTGTTTCATTTTCTCTGTGTGCTATTATGGTGAAAAAATTGCTTGGTTTCACCTTAGCTTGTTCATATCATAAACAGTAAAAGAAATTCATATCGGTTCATATAGGCATTGTTTTACAACATCCTCCAATGAACTGTATCGTTATTGGTGGTTTGGCTACTGATGGCTTATGATTGGCCTGGGTGCCGCGTTACTGCCGTGTTGCATGCCGGTACTAACCAATCGAAATGTGCTGTGCTTATTTTGAACCAGAGCGGTAGTGTGTTGCTTAAAATCTGCTAAAACTGCATTCCAGAGATTCCTTTCTGTCGGGAGTTCGTAAAGAGAAAAGTAGGTATGTTATAAGTTATGGCTCAATAATGCTCACTAAAGTTTTTATAGCACTTTCAGTTGTGTCTTATTTGTGTCATGAAGGGAGATGTCAGATTTGTTGCTTACTCTCTGAATCTGCTATAAATTGACTTAGCTAACGTTAGGTTAGCTGTGCTTGACACTCCATAAACAAGATAACGTTAACTTAACGTTAGTTCACCAGTTGTTGACTTCACAAAACACGACGTGATTGGGTTGTCAGGGGTTGTATTACATGAAGCTGCTTGTTGAACCGTCCTCATACTGGTGGTGGTCGTTAACGTTAAGCAACAAGAAACTTATGGCTGTAGCTTTTCCGAATGTCGTCCATGCTAGCATCTGGCTCGTTAGCTAATTCCTTTCGCGTTGTTGAGCTGATCCCAGTTATGCCATGTGTAGAGAATGCCATATGTTGCAGGTAAAGAACATAAACTTTGTTTCGGAGAATTGCCTTCATGGCGCAAAGTTAAATCATGACTTTATGCTGCATGTTCTGGAGGCCAAAGATGAACCAGAGGTCCAGGTCATGCATCCATGTGTTATCCTGAATATATCTGCTGAAATATGACAAATACGTTAACGTTAAATTTATGTTCCCAATTTGTATAAATGCATTGTTATACACATAGGCATTTGGTGTGTTCCATCCTCTACTTAAGGCCTGTTTCTTTACTTATCAGACAGGCCTCCTTCAACTGTTACCCTCGTTGATGTAATTCATTTTTGATTTTGTTTGTTTTTCTTTCTTGTTCTCACTCTGGCAAGGCAAACTGTTGCACTCCTAGATTGTGTCACGATGAGCGTGACTGAGAATGATGCGACGGCTGAAATAGTCATGCCTGAAGAGGGTGACTGTGGTGACTGTCAGCCTTGTGACGCCCAAAGTGAAGCCAGTGCTGTTCCTGCTACTGCAGAGGTGAGCAAGGGAGTTGCCTCCCTGCCTTCGCCCAACAAGACTGGCTTAGGCAGGCAACAGGTGGTGTACAGCATCTTGGAAGAATCTCCACCCTGGACTAGACAGTCATTTATGGACAGTATTTTTAGCATTTCCTCCTTTCAAGAGGACTTGGGAGCCTCTCCAGTTAGCACAGCCCGCTTGACTCCCAGTCTTCGGCGCCTCTGTTTAGAAGCCAGTCCATCATTAGTTCATTTGAGGGCTGAAAGGCACAGTCACATTCACCCGACTACCCCTTCTTCTCTGGAGAATGAGACACCGCCGTGGATGAAAGCGAGTTTCATGGACTATTCAATCACCACACCCACTGAGCAGGCAAACGCGGTGGAACTGCCAAGTAGCGCTGGTATAGTTGTCACTGTGCCATTGGTAGACATTGTGAAGTTGAATTCCCAGAATGACACTATGGATGTTGAATGTGAAAGCAGTAGTTCCACTAATGCTCCTCCTCATGATGTTTCACCAAGCACCCAAAATGAAGTGAATTCGCCATATAAGGACAGTCCAGTTTTAGCCATAGCCAGTACAGAAAGGCTTGCCACAGACATAAACAACACCATGGATCTCCCAGGTGGTAGCACTGCTGTGGCATCTAGCGACGTCACACTGCCTATCGATGAAATGAACGCCACTACAAATCTGACGTCCAGCTGCAGTAGCCCCAATGTTGTTGATGATGTTGGGATAAACCAATCCACATCTACATCCAGCAATGGCTTAAATAAAACTACTGACATTGCAAATAATAGTACCCCTAGTGATTTGACATCTAATGTCAATGTATTGACTGATGATGGAAATAAAACTATGGAGATGATGCAGACAGTCAGGCCAATCATGGCAGTGCCTGTTGATGCCTGTGTTGAGGTTCCTGATGCCGCCACGTCGAATCGTCTGATGAACGGGACAATGGAGTTGGCATGCTGTGCTGGTAGTGCCAACATTGCGACGGTGACCGGACAGAAAAACCTCACGATGGAGATTGGGAGTGACTGCAACATGACCAGTCCTGCAGTTTCTCCCAGTATCCCTACTCCTGCTCCACAGCTCAACACAACTGTGAATCAGGAGGACGACGGCAAGTCCACCACAGCTGAGTTCAACACCACCATACCTGTCAGTCACAACACCACAGTGGATTTTTCAAACAGCGCAGGTGACACCGAGGGCTTGTCTGTGGCTGCCCATCACAATGGCACAGTGGAGTTGGCAGCTATTACTACAACCCCTGTTATAGCCAAACCGTCCAGGGAGATGAACAACACTGTAGATCTGGTGCGCAGTGGAAGCACTCCTGTTACTGTGACATCTGTTGGAAGAATGAACAGCACCGTTGATCTGCAAAGCACCACCACCAGTGCTTCCCCCAGCATTGCTACAGGGGTGCAGAAATTAACAGACTCGGTGGTCCCTGGTGTCAGCTCACCTGCGGTTAAGGTTAACAGCACAGTGGCCTTGACATGCAGTGACAGCCCTTGTGGTACTGGTCCGGCTGTCATCAATGGTACGGTAAACTTGACGAGTGTTGAAAGTCCACGTGTAGTTAGTAGAGCTGCAGTTGACGGTACAGTCAACTTGACAAGTAGCAACACTCCATGTGTGACCAGTGTGGCTAAGGTCAATGATACAGTAAACTTGACGTGCACCAGCAGCCCATCTGTGAGCGGCGTACAAAAAATAGACAACACAGTCGAGACGGAGGCGTCAAATCACAACACTAACCCTGAAACTGTGGTAGCCCATGGCCATAGAGACCATGTCAGTCAGGAATGCACGAGCCCTTCGTCTGAGGCCACCACTTCAGCAGCTCTGCAGGGAACTGTGGGAAATGTCCCACCATGTTCTGGCAATGGCACCGTGTCCGATTCGGCCACACTAACCGTGAACCTGAACCTGTCAGAAGCTGAAGTCACGGTTGAGCGCTCGGCTCCGGAGTCGCGATTGTCATCCCAGTTCATGCTGGATGATTCTTTGGACCTGCAGGCGTGCAGCCTGGTCACCTCCACGCCCATGCCCGAGCATCGCGAGTTCTCCTTCCCCCGGCCAGCCGACGTCTTCATCGGCAGGGCCTGTGAGGCCCGCAAGCAGCTGGTGCTGCCCACCAACACCAACACCATCACCACCACCACCACCACCAACGCCACTGCCACTTCCATCTTTCCCGCTGCTAACGATGGCCATGACAGTGATCCACCTGGTGAGGACAGGGCTGCAACCCCCCCTACAGAATTCTCATCCCCTACTGAGGGCAAAGAATATGCCCAGGCAAGCCTGGCACAGGGACAAGCAGAGATGCCCAAACCTACGAGTATCACTTTGCCCAAAGCAGGAGGAGCACCAGTGGCAGCAGGAGCAGCTGCAGTGCCTGGTGCCAGGCCCTCGGGTCTTCCGATCACTCGCAGGAACATCCCCAAGCCCACACGCAAAACTGGTTTACTAGGGGTGACCACAGTAGCCAACAGCACAGTAGAGGTGAGTGGAGATGATGATAGATCATGTTCATGACTCTGGTTCCAATATTTTAAAAATAAATGTGGGCTATTCCACTGAAAATTGACTTTTTCCCGTCCTAAATGCCATGGTATTTGTGATTTGAATGATTACGTGAAGTGTTTCGTACAATTTTTGTCATGCAAGTTCTACATGGGCAAGGTTAGTTTGATTACATTATTATATATAGTGACTGACATTTCTGATAACTGTAAGCAGAAACTTTCTTCCATTAAAACCCTTATAGATATAGGCTAGTTATTGCATAATTGTGGTAGCTTTAGAGTTTACAAACCAAGCATACAGACATAAGCCGTGTTTAACAACTGACTTATCTCTCTTATCCCTTATTAAAGGCTGATCCAGCACCATCTGGTATTCTTGGCGCACCTAACAGACTTTCACTCGGTAATGTGGAACTTCAGTGTTGTCTGGAGGTTTTCCCCAATTTAAATATTATACTTAACTTTAATATACTTTGCTGTACTGAATAGCTGTGTGTTTCCGTGCGTGTGTGTGTGTGTGTGTGTGTGTGTGTGTGTGTGTGTGTGTGTGTGTGTGTGTGTGTGTGTGTGTGTGTGTGTGTGTGTGTGTGTGTATGCATGCACATTTTAGGAGTGAAGGCAGCGTTACGCAGTGCTGCCTCTGCTGGTCCACCTCAGCCAGCCTCAGCTCTTCAAAAACGCCTCAGTCTGGCGCCTCCCCTCTCAGCACGGCTCAAGAAAAAGCCAAACGGTATCATTCTTTGAAAAAATGAAAACATCAGGTCCAGTAGACTGCCATGAGGACCAATAAACAGCATGTCCAGTAGACTGCCATGAGGACCAATAAGCAACACGACAAATTTTAATGATGTAATGTTAAAGCACAGGGTTATTATACATTAAACAACAATTAGATCCGGTGGAAGTATTTAGCAATTTCTGATTGGATGAGACGGATTCTGTGCTTCACTAGGAGTGAGGATATACCATGAGTGACTCTTCATAACTCATAATCACTCCGCATTTTCCATTGAGAGAACTTCCACGTCCAACTGGAGATGCGAAACCAAGCTTAGAACTATTTTGTGAGGCAGAGGATGAATGAACAGAAATGTAAACTAAACCGTGGAAAATTTGGTATCTAGGTTTTCCAATATGCAGCATCCTTAAGCAATATAACATGTGGGAGTGAGGTTGTTAGTGGATATCCTCACTGGTGTGGGTGCCAAACCACACCCGTGAAGATATCCACAAACAACCTCATTCCCACGTGTTGTATTGCTAAGTAGCTGCATGTTAGAAAACCTAGACACTTACAACAAGCTTGTTAAGTGTAAGCCTAACATTATATGTTCCTAAACCCTTATTTTGGTTTTCTTCATGAAAAAGACAAATGCTGCTGTAAATGGCATCAGTTGCCTTGAGTGGAATTGAAACGTCATGCTGTTATGTCTTTTTACCTGTAGAGGGAGCCATTTCCTCTGTGAGCAAGGAGGCTGCTGCCAGCTCGATGCGACCCAACCGTGCCTCTACAGGCATAAAGAGACCAGTCCCAGAGCCTAAAGGAGGCCCAGCCAAGAGGTCGAAAGAAGGTAAGGCCCAGGACGCCCCAAAAAATGAGTAATCTTGATGATGAATAATAATTAAAATAAGCGAGAAAAAAGAAGCACGACAGAATTCCTTATTCTAATAGCACCCTTTTGCTGTAAATGGACTGTCCCCCTACTCCTACTGCTACTAATACTAGTATTCCTCCTACTATTACTACAGCTATCTACACTACTACTATTATTCCTACTACTACACCTATTACTCCTACTATTACTACTACTGCTACTACTACTACATTTCTGTAGCACTTTTGAAGACACCCAAAGCGTTTTACAGTGGTATGGGGACCTCACTGTCCACCACCAATGTGTATCCCTTACTTGGGAGAGCAACGCAAGCCATTATGCGCCAGTTTGCAGTAGAGAGTGTGGGAATAATAATAATTGTTGTTGTTGTTGTTGTTAGAGAGTGCACAGACTTCTGTCAGCAAGGACTCAGCAGCCACTGCAGGCAGACCTACTAGAAGCTCCACTGGATTAAGAAAAGCCCTGCCTGAGCCCAGTAAAAGGGAACTCAGGAGGCCAGCTGTAGGTAAGGACCTGTGTTTACTGCATGGTTTATTTTCTTTGTCTAGTTATTGTCTATGCTCACCTGTTTATTACATGACTTATGCGGCCGATGATGCAACATCATAACATTAACTTGTAAGCTGTCAGCCACTGCTTGTCAGACACTTGTCAGTCACTTGTCACTGATGAAGTGATGAATTTGGAGCAGACATGAATAGACAATTACTAGTGCATTTTGATTTATTTATTTTTTTATTGTTGTTTGTTTGATTGATTTTCCTTTGAAGGAGCAGTATGCAAGATCAGATCAGGTCTGCTTATGAAGAAAGGTCCAGGTAATTGTCTGCTGTTTTTGCCATGAAATTTGTGTCAGTTCAGTTCGTCTGCTTTCCTTCTTGCTTTGTGTTTACCTTGCCCCCTGCCACTGCCCCTGCCCCCAATCTATAGGTTTTGCTGTTTGCTTTGAATTGGCACCCATGTATGTGAATGTGTGCGTGTGTGCATGCTAGTTTGTTTGTCTTAATGCATGCTTCTGTCTTGGGCAGCCCTTCCAACTGTGCCCGAAGATGTCATATCCTCCTCCTCAAACCATGCTATATCTGGTGAGCAATCTCATGCTTCCACTAATTTGTCACAAGATCGTTATCATATGTTTATGGACATTACATCTCGCAACTTTTTTTCCCCCTCACTGTTAAATTTGCTGAATTGAAACACAAACAGAAGCTGTTGCATGGTTGTGGCCACAACTCTGAGCACTTTCCATTTGCTTTCATTTATAACTTTTTCATTCATATTGTGCTGGATACCTCGGCCTTCACAAATTTCTTATTCCTTATTCCAAGAATTCCTAATTTAAAAGCACCCATTTGCTGTAAATGGACTGTTAATACTACTACTACTTGCATTTCTATAGCGCTTTGCAAGACACCCAAGGCGCTTTACAGTGGTGGGAGGACCTCACTAAGCACTACCAATGTGCCCTATCCACTTGGGTGATGCACGGCAGCCATTAAGTGCCAGAACATTTTTTACTCTGTATATTCTGCCCAACCAAACAACTGTGCAATGCCATTGTGATGGCATGTCTGTTTTGTCTTAAAGCAAAACTGTTGTTTTGGGGTCACCAAGTGCTGTCAGTAGGAAGAAGAACAAGAAAATTTGGTACAAGATAGTGGACCAAATAGTGGACTTGGCCACTTGGTGACCTCAAACAACAGGGCTGTGGTTTCAAAATGTCTGTAGTTCTTCTTTAAGGGAAAACTGAGGGGAAACCAGTCCTAAAATTTTAATGTCATGTGACTTGTGTGAATATCATGTGACTTGTGTGTGGTGCATATGCATCATTTCGTTAATGTGATGGCAATCCAGGCCCAGCAGGTTCATCAGCGACTGCCCCCTCATTGGACACTGAGAGCACTTACATGTGTGAGGTGGGGGGACATCCTGATCGCAAAACAGGTATGGACACTTGCTTTCAGCAGTGCTAGTACTGTACTAGTATGTTAGCATCATTAATGCAGTACTGTAAATACACAACTTATGTGCTTTTATATGCCCCCAGACTGCAAAAACTGTGAATTTTTACAACAACAAAATGAGCAATTACACAAGGAGATTGAAGAACTCAAAGCACAGTTGTTACAGGTAAACAAGTTTCTTTTATTTTCTACTTGTTAGTGTACAAACTCCCCTGTTTTCAGGAAGTTGTTGGAATTGGCCTAGAATTGTCTGATAGCTTTGGTATTGCTGGCCATCATGATTTTACCCAACATCTATGTGAAAGCAAAATCGCCATCCACAAATGAAATGAAGCTGTTTACTGACTTATAAACTGCCAATGATAAAGCAGTGGAATGATTGTCAATTGTGTTTTCTGTTTCTTGTGTTAGATGCAGAACACCTAGGATCTTGAAGAGAGAGCTTCTAGATGTGGTTGATTTGATCAGCTCTCAATTGAATTGAACCATATTCAATATTCTATCAAAAAAAATTGAATGACTATGTTAAACATGTATTTATATGTGAATGATTGTACAAAACATACAAATGACTAATTAATAAATGTAAGGTTTTATCACATTTTTTTTTTAAATTTGAAATGCATGGGCCTGATACCACACCGCATTATTAACACGTTCTGTTTTCCATGTTCCGTGTTCAAGGGAGAACAAGCCAATAAGTTATAGTCATGGGTAGAAAGACTGACCACAACATGAAGCCTGTTTGTTTCTCTTCTAGAATCTAAATAACTCTGCTGTTTAGTACAGCCACGCCACCTGCTGCTAACATCGCTTGTTTTGAATTATACATGACTTCTCCATTTTCTCAAAATAGCCATTGTCTTTTGCGTTAACTGTGAACTTGATGTGTTTTATGCATGTAGGACATGAGGGCTTTTTTATGTTTAACACTTTAGCAGAGCCCAGCAAAATGAATTTCAAAATATTCTCTAATTGGGTCTTTTAATTCTCATTTCCTCCTCTTTGTCAGAATCAGTTAATATGTAGCCATTGTAATCAGTGCTGTCTGTTGTGTATATGATTTTTCCATCATGGATGGTCAGCTTGTATTCTCTGTTGGACGAAAGTTGGATCTCCCAGTTTACCCATTGCTGCTGTACTGTGTTGTCTGTCCTTTTTATAATGTCTTAACATACCTTAAAGTTGTCATGAGGATGAACGCTTTACCTGGCAAACATCAGACACCTTAATAAACTACCATAATAATTTATTTTCATTTATGAATAATGAATGGAATAGATTGGTATCAAGGAACATACAAAATATACATGGGAAAGTAAACAAGTATTTGATACTGAACAGTAGAGGGCAGAGCTGTACCAAAGGTTCTTAGGAACAGACACCTTCCACTACCCATAGTCAGTTTTAGAGATATCACATGACTGAGGAGAAATTCTCACAGCCTGTGTAGAGAAGCTGGGATGCTTCACAGCATCCAGCTGTCAGACAAGCAAAATTAGGTCTGATACCCATTAAGTCTGTCCAACGTCTTGAACTGCTTTGAAGATTAATTTTGTTGGCTGTCATCAGACCTGCAAACAACCTGAACGTGCTCTGTTGCTAGGTGACATGACATGATGACAGGTGATTATATTTTGTAAAGAACGATTACAGGACAAGACAAGGAGCAGAATTTATGAACTGCACTTACACTTGGGACAGTTATTCTCTGTTGTATATTGAGTCTCCTCACACAGAGCAAAAGGCTAAAGATGTATTATATTTTCCTTGGTGTTGTTAGCATATAGCAAAGAATATCTCATCTATTCACAATCCATCACAGCACTTTTGATTGGCTTGCTGAGGAAAGGTTCCAAACTGTCTGCATGGAACAGGCCTACCATACGAATGAATTTGAGAAGATTTGATTTGATAGCGGAAACTACTAGCCTGATACATCAAACGCTTTAACATCATTTCACGCAAAGCGTCTGAAAGCTGCCATTGGCATAAGTTCGCTCCATGGTGGACAGATACTCTCTGCTTTAACCAATCACTACTGCTTGGTCTAGTATGATACGTGCTGGGACGCACCGTTTGAATTCAACATTATCGCTTTCAGCTCTCCCCCTGTTCACTGATTGGCCTGCACAGCACGGAGACTGTGCGAACCGAAGCCTACGGATAGCTCCCTGACCAGTGGTGACGCTAAATGAGAAACTGAGCGGAAGCGCTAGACGGCACAAGCCTGACTAGGAAATCACTACCAGTAACCATTGGACAGACAGAATAAATCTAGTTCTCGTACATAAAGGTGTTCAACCACTTAGGATAACAGTAAACAGCACGTAAATCAAACCTGCAAAGCTTTGCCTGGGTAGGACCCCAGAGGAGAAGACTCCAGAGGGCTACTTTGTTTTTTCAGCTTAGTGCTAAAACAGCTTTCTTCCTTGAAAATAAGCTGACTCCACTTACCAGATGTCAATATAAATTTTAAAACCCATTAGTCAGCAATCGATCTACATAATATTTTTAAAACTCATTAGTGTCTGACCTGCTTAAAATCAACTCTGGAAATATGGGCTATTTTAAACATAATCATGGTGAGGCAATATCTCTCACAGCATCCTGCCTCTTTGTTTTTGCAACTTGATATTCAATGATATTGGGCATGTGTACATGCTTAGATAAATGTAAATTCATGTGGAAAACGCATTAGAGTAGGCCTACTCGTAAGAGAGTCTGATAACAGGTATAATATTTCACAGTTAAACCAGTAAGAGAGCTTCACATGGACAACAGATGATAAGCTCCGTCTCCACACTAAGCTTTAGGAGAGGTATTTTATTCCAGCGTGAGAGTGCTCATGTTGGAAGTGAAGTTGTTGAGCTGTCACAGCTGCAAAGGCTTATTCGCTGGGCCTGGGCCCCCTCGCGGAGCTGCGCCCCCAGGCCTACTCTCACTCTGGGATCTGAAATTCAACTCACATGACTGATCTTACATCAGAGCTGCACATTCCCTTACAGGTCCACAGCTGCCATGTATGAAACCCAGATTTTTTGTGTGTGTGTGTGGATTATGTGAAAATGTGCATTTTTAACATTTTAAGATAAATGCTGTTTCCTAGTATAATCATTTTTTATCATCTCTGTCCAGTCATCATAATGGAATATATATAAGTCATATTGGTCTTCTTTCTGTCTTGACGATTTGGTTCTTAATAGGTTAACTGTGTGACTGCTTGTAAAGCGGTGTTGTGCTCTATGTGTGTTTATTGGCAGAATGTTCTCGCCGCTGTTGAATAAAAGCAGCCTTGAGACAGCTCAAGGATACTGAGCTCTTGCCCAGCTTGATCCAGACAAGCACACAGTATCCATCTGAACCCCCAGTCCCCTAATATAATTAGACCTTAACAGAAGGACATGCTGCCTCTGCTGTAATCTCATCACAACACACCACACACATACACATGCAGAGTCTACCCACATACGTTTACTGCTGCGAGGCACACACTGCTTTAGCTCACACATGTACATGTTTACGTAGTTTACTCAAGCGTTAACATACACACAGATGTAGCCAGATACACACTTGTATAGCTGACTCACAAACACAAACACACACATATCCTATTTAGCCACAGACGCACATCCTCATAGTTCCGGAGTGAACTTGTGACTTTAGTCCCCTGGGAGTTTTTTTGCCGACTAGTCAGGATCTGATGTGACAGGAAGGGACTGAGGCTGTCAGTTAAGGAGCTGCAGACGTCTGTTTTACATCTTCACTGCATTTCTGTGGTGAATTCAAATCTTTAAAATCTTTAAATATTTAAAAATTGAAGAGGAATCGAGATGTTTCAAGTGTGATCATAATGAGGTAACTTTGTGTGTATTCTGAACACACGCAGCCTTACTCCTGTGCACTTTTTGTCTATTCGGTGACGTTTTGATCTCATCCCTTGAGCATGTTACTATTCTCATCTGGAAAACTGAGCCCATCCACACACAACTTGTTACTAAACCAAGAGGCGGGTATGATATCAGTGAACTTTTCCCTAAAGCACATTCAACCCGGTCAGGAAATGACTGAACGTCTAAAGTTAGTCGACAGCAAGGAAGACACCCTGAAGAGCGAGTGTGAATGTATATGGAGTCACAAAAGGAATACAGACAAACATGCCCCCACACACACACACACCAGTGGCTTCTTTTATTAATAGTATGTGAGTGTTTAGGCGAACAAATTTAGCTGGCATTTATGTTTGAATGGCTATCACAGTGCCGCAGTCTCTGGTGACCTTTGACCCAGGCCAGCCTGAGGCGAGGATCAGATCATGGCCCTCTTGTGTGTTCCCAGCGCACACCCCCGATCCCCTCATGCCTGACCCTAAGCCAGTGGCAGACCACTTCCTGTGTAAGAGCCCCACATTCTCAAAAGAGCAAACAACAGTTTGTCACTATCCCTCACTCCCTGTTTGAAAGTGTCCACTAAATGCTTTGAAATACTTAATGTTCTTGAAAGACTCATTGGTCTTCGATTCCTGTCTTCCTCTTTGGTGCTCTGTTTACATCTTCTTTTCTCTTAATTGTTCTCTTTCTTCTTTCTGTCCCTTCAATTTATCCCTATTCCTTTCTTTCTCTGTTCAACCTCTTCATTCCATTTTCAGCAAGTGTTTGATCCCATTCTTTCTCCACCTCTGCACACTCTTTTTCACAAACACTTCTCTCACTCTCTTGTTCTCAGAAGTCCTTCCATGTCCCTCTATACCTCTCTCTCCCTGACCAGCACACACACACAGCACACACAGACACGCATACACACACACACACCTGCCACCGTATTTTCTTCTATCGTATTTCGTGTGTGTCTTTTCCCCTCAACAGTTCTTTCTGCTTGCAGTCTGCCACCCACGCAAACAGATGCCTCTGCCACTCAAATTCACCACACACACACACACACACACACACAAGCATGTGTACGTGTGCACTGAAGAACAACCACACAGTCACACACAAAGTGCAAGAGTCTAATGATATTAGATTACTAGGTAAACCACAGTTTGTCTGTGAATTCCTATACTAATACGGTTACTATAGTTGTAACTATGAGCATTCAAAGCAATCATAGCTTGCTACAATACATTCAGTCGGCGCATTTTTCAGTGTAGTCCACTCTGTCTAAAGGAATTCAACTCTGCATGAGGGCCAATGGGCAATGTCATTTACAGGGTTGGATTAAACACTTCCAACAGTTTACCAGTCACCATATGAAGAGTCTGGACAGCCAAGACATGGTTAGCCTGGTAATAAAATCAGACCCTTGTTCTACACTTTCATTTCATAAAGAGGATCTGGACATTTGGTAGTGAGATTTCATTGCTTGTTTGAGGTGTTCAAGTTTAAAAAGATTGGATCAGCCCCTGACTGACAGCTTACCATGATTGATAGCATTCTAGCTCTGCATTCACAACGCCTCCCTCTGTTCGCTGATTGGACAGGTTAAAATACCTCCTGAGACAACAAGCTCAATGGGATCAAATCCAGACTAGCACAGTAGGGAGATAATCAAGTGGAAGTGCTAGGAAGGCAAGACCAGGCTAAGATATTGTTAATACAGTTACATAGTTATTTCATTTAGTATAGCAGTGTATCTCTTGTAGTCCATACACTGCATATAACATAATAATATAACAGCAGAAGATGTTATGCTAAAAAAAAAAGTTTCCTTTCCAGGATGCCAGATGGGAGCCTGACAGGCAAAGTTTGTGCATCCTCCTTTAACAAGCCCAGCCCTGACTCTTCCCTCGTCCTACCCGCAAATCTCATTCTGCTTCGACAAACGGCACATAACAGTTAGCCCCACAACTTCCTCGTGGTTCTTCTGGAGGCACAGACTAGTGGCTAAGCTCTTAATGTTGTGTGTCTCGTTCCAAAACAACAACCACAGAGGGAGAGAGAGAGAGAGGTTCGTTTGGAATTGGCCAGTAAATCTAATGACTGCTACGTGCCAGCAAGGGCCTATAACAACATATCTGAAAGAATTAAGGCCGCTCTTAGGACCTGGTCGTGATTTAGCTAAATACCATTCATTCATTCATCCCAAGACAATGCTTCTTTGCTCCAGCTCCATAATAAGCCCCCTTGACCCCCTCCAACACAACACAAGACTGCAAAGGATTTCTCTCCCTCTCTGCTTTCCTCCAAACCCATGCATAAGGCTGCTCTCTCTCTCTCTCTCTTATTCAGGTCATGCCCACATAAGTCACTTACATTAAAATGTGCCGTTTCATCATTATGTACACACTTGCCCTCCCCCTCCTCAACTCCAAGTCTCCTTAAGGCTGCTCTGTCTCTCTCTCTCTCTGCTCATTCAAGCCATGCCCACGTTAAGTCACAGCCATTACAACATGCAGTCTCATCATTATGTATCGACTGTCTCACTCTCTCTTCTACTCCCTCTTTCTCAGCTCCTGTGACAGGCTGCTGGTCTAGCCAGCTCTTCATGGAGAAGGCAGGGAGATAGCAAAGCACTCCAATTAGCCAATGGTTAGCGGATGCTCAGCCTAGGACACAGAGCCCTGCGGCATCTCCTGTTTCTCATGGCCTCGCCGTCTGCCGTCTGTTGCTAACGTGAGACTTCCTCTGTGTCGTCTTCTTCACGACATTTGACTTTTGACTACTAGTCTCAACCAACAAGTGTTGTAAAAGACTGAGTGTTTCATACAGACTGCATCTGATATGCATGTGTCAAAGGGTGTGTGTGTGTGTGTGTGTGTTTGTGTGTGTCATTTTTAGTCTGGTCCCATCCTCATGGTGATTTCTGTATGCAAATGGGGCAGAAACTTCTGCAAACGAGAAAAGTCAGGTTCCGTATGTATGTGAGGGTATCTTTCAGTTCTTGTAATCTAAAGCAAAAACCAAATCCACCTTAACAAAGCTGTTTTCTCTAAAGTGGGGGTTTAATCGAGGCCCATCTGGATCTACAGTATAAGGCTTTGACTTGAATCACAATTTCCACATATAAAAGTGCCATTTTTGTTAAAAATAGGACAGTTTTTACATCTAAATTAAAATTAAATTCTTTATCATAACAGACTTCATTAGAAAATACAACACAAATGAAATACTGTAATCCAGTGCATTTATGTGCGTTTGTTCGTTTCCTTGTATGTATGCATCTCTGCGCTTCATACTTACACAATAAGAAAGCCAAGATTGTTCATATAAGGATATTCCTATGTGCGCAAAACCTAAGAGTTACAATGGCAGAAGTAACAGATAATGTTATAACAAAATTGATTGCAATGGAAAAACTGAATACTGAAAGCAGTAAAATGCCATTGGATCCGGCACTGAGCGGATGGTTTTGTCTCCTAAAGAACATCCTGACATCCGATCACAGTTGCAAGACCCAAAGATTTGCATTTTACATTTAGACACACACAAAAACTAACACAAAAACATTTATACAGTCAGCACACACTTCAAACAGTGTCAACACTGTGAAAACCCCAAACAGTATATCTGTCACAAGACAACAAGAATGATTACAAAAAGTGAAGCTTTTGGCCCTGTGGGATCCTTCCAGGCTCTATGTCTGAAAGACAAGTCCAATCGAACGAGCAAATTCCAGTCGTTTCCTGGTGCTTAGCTTAATCCAGTCGATTTAGGCCTTTTCACAGAAAGCACCTTCATAAATCCAACCTTCTGTTCAGCAATTCCACATCCAATGTTAATCTCTTTTCATTTTTAATTTTCTCTTTGTTCAACACTTGCCACAAACTGCCGCATAACATTCAGCACACCCAGACCATTTCAGTTTCATCAAAAATCTCTGTCCTCTTTTGCTAGTATAAGTTTCCCTGTAGCATTTTTGCCACACATCAGAACTGGGTCTCTGACACCTGTTCCTTCCCATTGCTGGCCAACCTATGGGCCTCCAGGACCTCTGTGTCGTTGCTTTCCTTCCCTGAGAGGGGTGCCTCACTGCGGGGTGCGTTCTCGGGCCTTGTCTGGCCCTTGCCCGTTGTTAGCGACTTCTGGAAGGACTCGGAGGTGAAGTAGTAGACCACAGGGTCGAAGCAGCAGTTGAGCGTGGCCACGCAAAGCGTGATGGGGTAGAGGGTGCGTGCCAAACGCTCAAGCCAACAGCTGGCCAGCGCCTGTGTGCGCACCATGGCGTAGACGAACAGGACGGAATTGTATGGTACAAAGCACACAATGAAGATGGCCAGGTGCACCACGATCATGCGCAGCACACGCTCTTTGTTGGTGCCAATCTGGCAGAGTGTGGCAGGCTTGCGAAGCGTGCGGAGCACCATGGACGAGCAGGCCAGGTTAATGAGCAGCGGGATGAGGAAGCCGACGATCTCAATGAAGATGGTGATGCGGGAGAGGTACGTCTTCCATGTGTTTTTGGAGAAGCCCTCGAAGCACGTGGTGCTGCTCTTGGAGCGATTGGTGGCGGAAAAGAAAGTGACGGACATGCCGCCGCCCACGATCAGGAGCCAGATGGCAACGCAAACCACGGCAGCATTGCGGCGCGAGCGCACTGACCGAGAACGGAACGGGTAGACAATGGCCAGGAAGCGGTCCACGCTGATACAGGTGAGGAAGAGCATGCTGCCGTAGATGTTGGTGATGAAGGCCCCGCCAGAGATCTTGCATAGCCAGTCGCCGAATGGCCAGTGGCGGTTGACATTGTAGAAGATCTTAAAGGGGAGGGTGAAGACGAACACTAAGTCCGACAGCGCTAAGTTAGTCATGAAGAGCGTGGTCTCGTTACGCATCTTCATGCGGCAGCAGAAGACAAAGAGCGATGCACAGTTGGTCACCAGGCCCAGCACAAAGGCCACGCTGTACACCACGCCATACAGATTGTACTTGAACGAGTCGTCGATGCCGCAGTCTTCCAACCCTGTCTCGTTCAGCACCAGGCTCGCCATGGCGGTGACTCTGTTGCTGTTATTTGTTTTGTTTTTGGATGGGGCTCGTCGAGAACTTTGGCAAAGCGGTTCCCTCCTTTAGAGGCCCAACCTCAAGGGGCTGTCAGCAAGACCGCGGACCGCAGAGTCGCTTTCTCCTTGTCATGGCCACCACCGGGTGAGAAAGGGATTCTGGGAATTACAAGAGCAAGCCTTTGTCTATGACAACAGCACTTGCCCAGTCCCCGTTTCCTGCAGAGAGAGAGAGAGAGAGAAGGGGGAGAGAGAAAAGGGGAGGGGAACAGAGAGAGAGACAGAGAGAGAACAAAGGCTTTGGGTTAGCATGTGAGAGCTGAATAGGTGGACACTCCTGGCATTTTGCCACAGTGATTTGTGTGGTTTTGTTTGACAGCTCACTTCTGTGACTTCCCCACCCATTCCGTTTATAGCATCGAGTGTTTATGTCCACCTGAGAGACATGCTGTTCTGACACCGTATCTTCCAATTCAGACCTCTCCTCAGGAAATCCATCGACTACATCAGCAGTTTTTTTCTCTCTTTCTTACTTTCCTGTAATAAATGTGTACCTGTTCTCCATCCTCTCCCAAAATAACTTGTTCCTTTTTTAACAGCTGAGAAGAATGCAGATTGAAACTGTATGTAATGTTTCTTGCAAGGAATATTTCAACATGCAAAACATTTTTCTGTTTTTCTGTATGTATCAGTTGCACTCTATTTAAACGCTGGAAATAGATGTAATGTTAATACTGCAGTTTTTCATAGTTGTGAGTATTGAAGTATTGAATGAAATTAAATGTTAAGTGAAAGAAATGAATGACAAATTAAACTAAAATTTAAAATTAGTCAATAAAAATCACAAAATCTAAACTGTTACCAAATCTGTAAGGTCTTTTAATATGACAAAATAAAATATGCTGTTATACATTTTTATTGCGTATGCATATTCCAGTACTGGACAGGATAGTAGATAGTTGCTATCACTGTTGCTATCACTGCGGTCAATACATTATGTTGCTTTCAAACTAACATTAATGCTCCTAGCATAGCTCCTTCTAAACCCATCTTGTGGCAGACCCTCAGTTTCCCATGGGAGAAGCCAAGCTACTGTGTGTGAGACCCAGGGCTTGTTAATACCCCATTAGGCCTATGTTAATGACAAGCGACCGCAAGAGACTCCTGCCCACTGTATAGGCACTTAGCATGCAAAGACACGCCAGTCATATAAGTCAACCCCCGCACCTCCTCCGGAGACAACTGATCTTTCACCCAGGGACCTCATGTCCACCCCTCCACCTCCCCTCGCATTCATTACAGACGCCATTAGCCTGAACAGTGGCATTGGTATCAGTGTCACGTCATGTGATTGCACAGTCAACTTACAGGCACTTCTGTTATTTGCCTGTGTCTTGTTTTCCCTCCTCAAAACACAAATGGAGGGTCAGTGTTTGAGAGAGCTGACAATGGTGTTGTTCAAAGTGGCTGCTTACTCCCTCCTTCCTCCCATTCAGCTCAGTATGTCACTACAAATGCTGCCCTCCCCACCACATCCCCCCTCTCTTTTCAATCTCTTTTGTATGGAATTAGTGATATGTACGCTTCTCAATGGTTTTGAAGTCATTGTGCTATGGGTGCCCTTTTTAGGTGTCATTGATCCATACAATGAATCAATACAGTAGTTTGTACAACTGTGAAAACTTTCTCTCTCTCTCTGTTTCTCTCTCTCTCTCTTTCTCTCTTTACATAATTTAAGGGTTTAGCAATGTAACAAGTTGAACAGTAGCTCAATAACGGACTGTTTAACCTCCCTCCTCCTTCTCTATGCCCTTTTAGCACTTGCTTATCAGTAGCGGGTGCTAGCCTGTTGGCATCCAGCGAGCTGCTACTATATTGGGGCACCAGGCTCCTTATGGTGGTATGTGGCATCCTCACACCTTACCTGGAGTGTGTATGTGTGTGAATATGTTTATTGGTGAGGCATGCCAGATATGAACTCTCTCTCTCGAAAAGGTCTCTCGAGGTGGTCTGCCATCGTGGCACAAACATGGAGTCAGAGGCGGCGACTCTTGAGGAGCGGAGCACACAGCAGCAGCTCAAACACAGACACAGGCACAGTCAGTTAGGGCTAAATTATGAAGCTCTGGCCCTTTGGCGCGTTACATAACTGCCCAAACACAGGCAAGGTCCAGTGAAGAGGGCAAGGAGAAGGACCGGAGAGGACAGTAAGGCCTTTAGAGAGCCTGCTCAAGCATTGCCTCTCTTCCTCTCTCTCTCTCCGGGTCTGTCTGAGTCTCTATGAGTCAGCCCCTCGGATGCTGGTCTCCTTTGATCCTTGTGACTTAAAAACGTTGACTCTGTTGGGCCTTATGATTAAGACCTTTGTATTTATATGGTTTTCCACAGAGGAACCTTTTGCTAGACCTTGGAAGTTAACAGTTTCAGAGTTATCTAGAACTTAGATTCTTCCCTTCTACAACTGTCAATAAACAGTACGAGAAACATACAAAAGCTTTACTTTAGTTGCAACTGAATGCTTTCATGCTAACAATTATTAATTTTACTTATTTACATAGAGAGAAACTATTATTCATATAAGTCTGAGTAATTTTCAGAAAGTCTCAAATGCTTAAGCAAGTCCAAGCCACTTAGAGAAGGGAAACCACCTTCCTCACTGACAGTCCACTCTCTACTGAAGTCATCCCCCTCCCCAAACTGAAAGAGCAGTGGGCCTGGTCTATGGGGAGTGACAATGCTGGTGGTGCAGTCCATCAGACGATAGGGGGCGGGGGGTGCCAGCTGAGAAATGACATCTTAACAGCAATTTCACACACCCCCTCTCACAAAGCCAGCACTGTACTGGTATCCAGCTCCTACACAGTAAACTCACAATACAGCGCCTGTACCAGCAAACCCTCTCTTTCTCTCTCTCTCCCCAAACTTTTCATTTGCCATCCTACAAGACCAGCACATGGTTACAGTCCCATCGCATACTGATACTTACTATAGTATGTGTGTGTGTGTATGAGTGCTTTCTGCTTGAATTTAATGTCATGTGAATAGCTTCTGTCGCAGCCAGCAAGGCTCTGTTTTGTGTGTGCGTGTGTGTGATGGGCTGGTGGGGTGGTGGTTGGAGGTCCTCATTTGTGCTCGTGCACATGGTTTCCGTGGTCACTAAGTGCAACTTGTTATGAAGCCTTACAAGCTTCTTCGAAGAGTACACCAGTGTGGTGACATAATTTTTGGGAAAAAAAACTTCAAATAGATAATACAATGAAAAACTGTTGACATGAGTTTCCACAAAACACGCTATAAATGTTATAGGAACTTAAGCACCTGCAGCATCACTTCGCACGACAATGCTGCTCTGTTTACCATGGCGATGTAAGCAATTGGAAAATCTACGTCTGTCTCCGTCGTAAGTGGGTCTATTGCCAAATTCATGTCCGAATGACAACACAGGCAGCATTCAGAACAAACATCAGGCTCTTGTTTTGAAGCCAGCCATTGGCTGAACTGGCAAGCTACAAGTTAAAGAAAGTGAACTGTGTCGTGAGAACTGGCCTATGCTTTCAGCAGCTGCATATGAAAAGCCACAACAGTAGGGCTATACTGTTATTCTGAAAGGGGAAATTAATAGTCAAGACTAATCCCTCTGAACCTAAAGATCAAATTCCTGAGATCAATTTGTCAGTTCAGCTGTCCCTTTCTCTCAGTAAAAATAAATAAGATAGGCCTCTAAAACTTAGTGTGTGAGGTGGTGTAACTATTGGCAAAATCATCTGTAGCTAACAAATACCTGAATCTTAACCTGATGCTAAAGGTTAAGTAAACAACGAGGGGTTGTATTAAATAACACAAAATCCAATAACGTGTCTGTAGCCTATAAAACCTGCCTTTCGGATGTAAAGAAGGCATCTGTCAGTGTCCACTATTGTTGAACTGAACTGATGATGGTCTCACCTCGAACCGCAGATGTCAATTCCACTGAAGCTCCCTCAACTGATGCAAAAGTGCCCCTCGAGACGAGTTGGGTCAGTAAGCACACTTCAGCCAAAAACTAAGTTGTACATCTTGGTTCGTTATCCTCGAGAGAGTCAAGCCAACATAACAGATGTGAAATTTCTTCAACTAAAGCTTGCCCGTGTCAGACACGGCAAATCGATTCCTTGCCGCACATGCACAAATCTATGGCAACCACAGCGTGAGTCGAGGTCCCCGTGCGCCACGGAAAGCTTCACATTTCACTTCGGCGGCGATATTCAGCGATTGGTCCCGTGTTATACCGGATAGAGGCGTGCATTTGTGTAAGTATGAGTAGCCTAGTAGCTTGGACTCTGGAGGACTCGAACGGTCACAGGAAACGAGACAATAGCACCTCGCTTGGCTGGAGAGGAGGGGCGCGAGCAAGCAGCGTGAATGGGGGACTGTCGGGAGTGTGGCGGGGAGGGGTCGGGTCGCTTCGAATGGTGTCATCATCAGTTGTTAAATTGGGGAGTTACTGGATCAAAGACTGAAGACAAGCCTTTTTCTGTGTTGAGCTATTTTGTGATGGTTACTTGCAGTTTTTCTTTACAATATTTTGGCAGGACACCTGTCACTTGCACTCTGACCGGCATGTCAACATGTCAAAAGTCTAAGCTGAGGTGTCTTCGCATGGGTTCTGTAGCATTTTTAATGTATGGCCCATGTTTGTCTTCAGACTTTAGGATTTCTCACATACATGTGGGCTGTCAGTGTATCATTTGACACCTACTGAATGGAACAACATGTTGAATTACAGCAGCCGATAGTCTAATTACATTACAGTCTTTTAGCCTTATCAAAAAGTACTATATATAGACTCTCGTGTGGCCCTTAAAGCCATTCCTGTTGTGCAACTGCCTGCATAGTGTGTGTGTGTGTGTGTGTGTGTGTGTGTGCGCGTATGGCACAGTAGCAGAAGAGGGGACAGGACATCCTGCTCGTGTCTGGACCTCTCAGCTGCCACTCTAAAAACAAGGCTCTCTTCTCTTATCCTCTCTTCTCTTGCGCCCTACCACCAACTCCCAATTCCCCAATTCTCTGTATCCCTCATGCTGTCAACAGCATCTCTCGATGGAAAGGATCTCCTCACCCCCCCCCCCCCCACCACCACCACCCTTTCTTTTCGTTCTTGTCTCGTCTGTTTATACTCCACTCTCTTTCACCTGTCATCAGAAGCGCTTCCCTCCTCAACATGCACCTCTCTTCTCCCCCTGTTGCATCTCGTCTGACCTTCCTCTTTTCCATCCCCCTTTTCACATTTCTTCATTTTTCTTCCATTCCCTCCTTTTTCTCTCTTCTCTCCATCAGTTCCCCATAACTCTTCTCCACTCCTCGTCTTCTCTTCTCTTCTCTTCTCGTCTACTTGTTCCCTTCTTTTCGCTCCTCTTCTATTCTCTTCCTCTCGTCTTCTTCATCTTTTCATCTCTAGCTCCTGTTACTTCCCATCTTCCTCAGTCACCTCAATCCTTTAAAATCTCCTTTCAGGGTCATAGGTGTGATTCTAATGTCAATACTGATACTCTGAAAATGATCATTTCCCAATGATTGTAATATTTTGCTTTTTTCAAAGCCAATGAAAAGATTTTTTTTTTCTTAAAAATCTCCTTTTAAAAAAAATCTTCTGTCACTCTTTTCTCCCTCTCTCTCTCTTTCTCTATGCTTTGTGGACCAGCCTTGGGCTTGGGGCTCCGTGAGCTGGGCGCGGTTTGCGTGCAGACCTGCTATAACTGGTATGTCTGTCTTTGTGTGTGTGAGTACGGCCTGGCAGCGTGCGGATGCGTGCCATAACGGACCCGCGGGAGAAGCCTCTCTTTCTTACCCTGTCTCTGTCATTGTTCTCCGAGGTCACTGACTTGTTTTGTCTCTGCTGTTGTGACAGGCTGCGGCGGTGTCAAAGAGACTGCTAGTGATATATGTCTCTCCAAGAAGAGCCTTGCCATAAACTCCCCTCTCATCTTCCTCCCCCTGGGATAATAACGGTAAAATGTAAAGAGCTTTTTTCTGTCTGGTAATCATATAGGTCATATACTGAGGAGGACAAAACAATGGGTACACAAATAGCCCCATGCTGGGATTGGTCATACAATGACATAATTGTGAGTGATGTATTTCGCTTTGTACGCGCAATAAAAATGCATATCCTGAGACAGGATGCACAAATGAGACAGGGTGCCATCTAATGGGTTCAGAACAAATGGCCTTTGCAGTTGAAATGGCCTTTGAATGCATGGTGTGTTTAAAACACAAACTTGCCTCTAATCACAAGTTCTGAGTAATTCTCTCCAAACATTTTACTACCTCACTGGCTGGACTTAAAGGAGCTGCATGTAAGACTTTTAGGTTACAATGACCTTGAAACAGAAACATGTTATAATGTTATGTGAAAAGTACCATGTTGTTCAGATAACATGCAAATCAACTAGCTCACGTTTTGCCACCATGGCCGCTGTATTAAATACAAGTGAATATGAGTGAATGCAAAGCTGCATACAAGACGTTCAAGTATTCCACCAGATATTACACATAGCAGCTTTAAGGTTGAAGCTCATATCAGAGTGAGAGGTGAGTTGTGGGATATTGCTGACCTCCAAGATGCACCAGGCTGCTTATCAGATAAGAATGTTGCCACATCCCTCCCTTCTGCTCCCCCTCTAACACACACACACACACACACACACACACACACACACATACACACACACACACACACTTATCACCCTTGGATCACCCCAATTACGAGTCACTTTGTAGAATTGCACTCTAAAGCCAGGCACTGGCCTGTGTGTAGGACCAGGCTCCTCTCGTGCTCTGGGCGAAAACTAAAGCCTCACTGCAGTGTGGAGGTCAGGAGAGCAGTCGGGGGCACAGAGGGGTCGGCAGTAGGGGATCAGGAGGGGACTTAGACGGGAACCACGGAGGCCCCCGGAGGGTCCTGACCAGCACAGATCGATATCATCAAGGCTTTGGCAGTCACGTAAGGCAGACCCACACACGCACACATATAGATAGGCACGCACATTGACACATGCAGGCTCACACACACACACATATACATGCACACAGGACTAAATCACATATGCAGTCATGCACACATACTAAATCACATATACAGTCATGCACGCATACACACAAGACTTGCACAAACACACACGGGTCTCTAACGACACACAGTGATTGCTACATGTGCTACATACACATAGACAGAGAAATGCACATGAATACACATGACAAACACACACATGCACGCATTTGCAATCACACTCAGTATACACTCACACAGAGACACACAAAGCCCTGTCTAGTGGACTGCCTTTGGTTAGAGATTATCTTGAAAGGGAGACAAACAGCAGATTTGAAACCCTTGTAGTCAGGTGTTGCTTTTGCAAATTTGTCACAGGAGGGGGGAGGCCTGAATCGGTTGGATCTGGTACTGTGTTTATGTGTGTATGTGTGTGTGTGTGTGTGTGTGTTTATGCATCTGTGACCTTTCAAAAGAAATGTGAGAAAGCCTACCATGTGGACTGCACTGTCAGCATTAAGACCGACCTGCTGTCAGGCATTATCAAACTGGTTGTCTATGACTTAATCATGAATTTATTAACTTGATGTTGATTTTTTAGTGTAGTCCTTCAATATTATCATATAATCACATAATATAATAATTTAGATATGTTTATGGCGGAGATTTATGCAGGATTACTTACTGAGTAATAAGAAACTAGTGGGTGGATATTTTGACAGTGGTAGACAATTAGCCTCTGATCATCTTGACCTTGATTCTGGCATTTGCACAGTGAAACTATGCACTATGAAAAACACTTCCATCAAGACACACTGCATTTGTTCTTAATGCTGACTGTCAAAGTTACAGAAAAAAAGTGTGTATGCTTGTCAAGGAGCAGCCTTGAAAGAGGTTTTGTTGCTTTCCTCCTCCATGATGGATGGTTTTACAGTAGATATCTGCTCTATTTCCTGTCTTCCTTGTAAACATTTATGAGTCTCTATCTCTCTCGAGGACACAGTTTAGGCTGGACAGAAGCATTATCGAGGTGCTTCACAGAGATGCTCAGACACTGATAAGAGTGCTCAATGTTCCCTCTTCCCAGCTTGCTTCCCAGGTGCCATATATAGAGTACATTCAGTGTGGTCTCTCTCTCTCTCTCTCTCTCTCTCTGTGCCATGTATACAGTACATTCAGTGTGCCCCCCTCCCCTCTCTCTCACACACACACACTCAGAGAGAGAAAGAGAGAGACACACACACTCAGAGAGAGAGAGAGATACACACACACACACACACACACACACACACAGAGAGAGAGAGAGAGAGACAGACAGACACATACACACACACACGGGTAAATTTGCTATCTTACTAGAGCTGCTGTGTGGGTGTTAAACACTTTTATAAATGGCCCTTGGGAATTTTGTTTTTGTCAGGCCACAAAACCGCTGGGACTCCAGAACTTAATCCAGCCCCTCGCCCTGCCCTGCCCTCCACCTCCACCTCCTCCTCCTCCTCCTCCTCCTCCTCCTTCTGTAAACAACAGGAATTTTTCACTGATGGAAAGAGAGGGAAAGGAAGAGGTGATGGGGCAATGGCAAGATGGTGGGAGTCTGACTGGGCCATGGGGGAGCTCAGGGCAGGAGCCTCAACTCTTTTGTCTTCCAGGCACATCTCATGACGTGATTTATTTTCATTTGTGCAATGGAAACGGCATGGAAGCATCCCTACGCTTTTGACATGCTAGCCAGTAACACTTACACGTCCCTAAAATGTATTTTACCAACTTGAGCATTCAAGACATGGCAACACCACTTCAGTTTTGTTTTCACACTGAGGCATTTTTTGAAGGCCCTAGTTGCTGCTGGCAAAGGAGGTTGGTTCCATTTGAGAATTAGAGGAATTAATGGATTATAGACAATCACAAGGGGCTTACACTGGTGTGGAGAATGCTTTAGGTATTGTGGTATTGAGTTCAGGGCTTGATTTCTGTACTTCATACTGCATGTCCCTCAGCAGATCTAGACTTATAAAACAACTAAATGTGGAACGTTACATGTCAAGAGCCTGCTTCATTACCTTCTCACGACTCGGTACAGGGAGAAGTGAAAGATTTTGTAGTTATGTGTTTGTCCTCCCATCTCTTTTTGGTATTTTTTTAATATTAGACTGAGGCGCTTGTCATTTTTACCCAAGACAGCGAGGTCAGCGTGTCTCCTGCATAGTCATCCAGCGTTTATCGCACAATGCAGATGCTGCTATTTAGTTCCACTTTGGTTCATAATGGGTGACAGAAGCAAGGTTCCGCAGTTACTGAGCTTGTGGTACTTTTTGATAAATATTCATTATATTTATTGACACTATCTCCAAAGTGTAATCCCCTAGTACTCATGTATAAAAGCTAATGGCATGATGAATGTAAAAAAAACACTGTCACACTGTAAGCATCTTAACTGTCTGGGGAAGAAATAGTCAGATTAGGAGAGTTATAGTGTAACCTGTGTAAACATACATGTTCTCGTGGCATTATTGGAGAAATACAGGCCTCGTGTTCTGTACCCTGCTCATTGACACGGCAATGATCTTAATTCAAAATCTTAATTCTTGAAACTCACCTGAAGAGCACAAAAACCCAAGATGACAATTCCTAGCCCATGTGCTATTCAAGTCCTGCTGTTACATGTTAAATGCCCCATGTCCCTTTAGATGTGCAGAACTCAGCTTTAGAGCGGTAAAGCAAAATTATGCAAGTAGAACACAAGTAAAACTTTCCTTTGTTTGTCAGTCTGAGAGTTGAAGAGATTAAATGGTGCATTCACAGTTATGTTTTGTTTTCCTGTAAAGTGATTAACCAGACTGTACCAGTAAGCATTTTAAACTTCCTGCTGTGGTTCTATGTGGTCATTACGGTATCTGCTACTCAGAACCACTCCTTTAGTTTGACTATAGCGTGTATGCTTCTACATTAGTGGGCAGCGAGCTGCTGTGCTTGGTAATCCCTGATCACAGAAGCTTCGACCAAACTTGTGGTTGATCTTATTTTTACTTATTTTTACGGAATGTCCTAGATAAATCAAGTGCACGGTTTATTCAAAAGTTTCTATCTGTTTACATGAGGTTATATGTAGGGGTAGGTGTGCTGAAGTAAGAGAAACATATGGTATGGCACACTGTCTATTTATGTGCCTGTGTACAGTATGTGTGTCAGAGAGAGACAGAAGATGGAGAGAAAGGTTGCTGTGTGAATGTGTGTGTGTATGTGTGTGTGTGTGTGTGTAACTGTGCATGTTTGAGTTGTGTATGTATCTTCTTCTCTCTCTCTCTCTCTCTCTGTCTCTCTCTCTCTCCACACTGTCTATTTATGTGCCTGTGTACAGTATGTGTGTCAGAGAGAGACAGAAGATGGAGAGAAAGGTTGCTGTGTGAATGTGTGTGTGTGTGTGTATGTGTGTGTGTGTGTGTAACTGTGCATGTTTGAGTTGTGTATGTATCTTCTTCTCTCTCTCTCTCGCTCTCTCTCTCTCTCTCTCTCTCTCTCTCTCTCTCTCTCTCTTCTCTCCCTCTTCTCTCTCTGGCCTCTGCTCAAGCTACCCGCCAGGCGTTCCATGCATAGTTTGCTCTTGACAACGTCTTTCTTATAAAAACGTTTACAGCTGACTCGCTGCCCTGTTTTACCATGGTACCACTTCTTACACAAAAACATTCAGTATACTCTACACTGCACTGTCCAGTGTGTTTGTGTGTGTGTGTGTGTGTGTGTGTGTTTGTGTGCGCGCACGCATCTGCACACTATGCACCACACCACCCCGTGGTAAGTGGGACCCGTCCACACACACAATCATGCATATTCATAACCATGACAAGACTCTCTCAAGAGTCTGTAAACAGACCTGGGCCTGACAAGATACAGCTGTGGCCTCACACCATTTCAGATTTCAGTTCATTTCACCCAGTGTGTATGTGATTTTTGTGTGTTTACTGTAGTTTTATTATTATTATTAATAATAATATGTCATGTATAGATAGATCACAATATTTGTATACTACACTGCAGTGGTATGTGTGTGTGTGTGTGCTTGTGCACAAGCCTACATGCCTGGTAAAGCACATGACAGAATCCCCTCCTCCCCTCCACAACAGTCAAACAGCCGAAGCATCGTGCTGCTGGTCACCTGAGGCCACTCAAGATGGCCGCCCAGGTCAAAGGTCAAGAGAACCGAAGGAAGTGCTCCATAAGACACACTTAAAACAACAACAACAGCCAGCCAGCCGTGTGCAGCTGGGAAACTCACCTCTGTGTATCAGTGTTCCAAAGCAGCCTCCAATCTCCTCCACTCTCCTCCACCCTCCAGCCCTGCTTGCCCCTCCATGCCTCCGTGCCTCCATCCCCATTCTGTCTTGTGAGGCTATATGGTCTGCCCAGGAACCCCCTCCATGTTCCTGGGCACAGTTCATAGTGAAGCCAGAGTAAAGTCTACTAGTAACACACAGTAATTAGGTGCTGTGAGGTTGTCATGTTCCAATGCCTGTGCTGCTCCGCGTGGTGGTTGGTGAATGTAGAGAGTATGGAGCGAGTGTGTGTGTGTGTGTGTGTGTGTGCATGGTTCCAGGAGATTCCTTTCGCAATGTCACAAAGAAAACACTGCGTCAATGACTCCCATCTGCTCCTGTTCTTGTCATCATTCCCCAAACACACACACACACACACACACACACACACACACACACACACACACAGGAGATAGAGTGACTCCCTTGGGGTTTTGCTTGCGGTCTGATTCAGCAGATTGCCCATGTTGTTTTGGTTGGTGGTTGTGTTTGTTTACAGGACTGATGCTGTCCTGTAAGTGCGCTCTTAGTACAATATCAGAGGTCAGCCAAGGAGTTTATAGTGTAATGTGAGTTTGTGTGTGAGTGATTGTCAGTTCATATAAGTGTGTGGACTGGTCCATGTTCTTGGATATATCAGTACATGAATTTGTGCACTTCTGATTGTGTTTGTGTTGTGTGTGTGGTATGCAAGTGAGCCTGTGTGTATGTGAGTTTCTATGGTTGTTTATGTGTAGTATCAGTGTGTTTGTGTCTGTGTGTGTGTGTGTGTGTGTGTGTGTATCTGTGTGTTCTGTCTTTCTGCGTTTGTGTGTGTGTGAGTGTACTGTCTGTCTGTATATGTATTTTTGTACTGTAGGTGTATTACGTCTGTGTGTGTGTGTGTGTGAGTGTGTGTGTGTGTGTGTGTGTGTGTGTGAGAGAGAGAGAGATGTGTGTGTGCCAGTCACAGGATTCCAGAGGCTTGGCCTTCCTGTCATTGAGACAAGGCCCATGGTGGTGGCGTCGGCAGTTGTTCAAGGACAGTGCTCTATCTGAGCATGGCACAATAAGGCACCTCACAATGCCGTGCGACGCAACGCCACGCCACGGCACACCAGCCCACAATGCCACTCACCCTTATTGTCTCAAGTTCACCCTACATGCCTCTGCCACCCTGTGTTGCCTGGGTGTATATGGCTGAGAATCAGGTGAAGCCTGTATTTCTGACAGAAAAAAAAACGCAACAGAGATATAGTGTAGAGACAGACAGAAAGAAGGAGAGAGAGAGGGGCGGGCGGGGTGGGAGGGAGAGAGAGACTTGTGGAGGCCCTATAAATACACCCTAAACTCCCTCTCTCTCTCTCTCTCTCTTGCTCTCTGCATCTCATTGTTCTAAAAGTGTCTGTGCTGCTATGCCTCCTGTCTAATCGTAAGAGAGGTGCACTGGGAGAGGATATGAGTAACAAACAGAGGAGTGAGTCACTTGGCTTTGTGGCTGCCGTTATAAGGAGGATAGGGTTTAAAAATGTCCTTCTCCTCCATGACTTTTTCTATCTCTTTCTTACTCTCTCATTTTTCCTCCTCTCTCTCTCTATCTGTCTGTCTCTCTTTCTCTCTGATACACATTCCCTCTTTTTTTATAAACATTTTTCAGTGACCACATCTGGCAAATTCCTGTACATGTGAACACATACCCACCCGTAACCATGCACACATACACGCACACGCACTCATCCACAGCCACAAAAAACACACATACATACACTCACAAACACACAGTTTTTTTCCCCATGGTTACAGATATACACATCTAAAGATACATACTCACACACACACACACACACAAACACAGACATACACTCATATACTCTCACAAATGCAGTCATTCACCTAAATTAAGCTCAGCACATGGATGTTGCTCACTCCTTGAGAGCTTTAGAAATTCCTCAAGCCAACCAGAGCTATTGCTGTTTTGAGAAAAACCTCCCAACTAAACATGTACAGCACACACACACACACATACAGTACATACATACACCATACCTACAGTGCAGACACAAATGCACAATTCCATGTATACAAGTAGCAAACACACATACATACTCTTATGCAAACAAACACACAACCCACATTTTCTCATTGCGCGCACACACCTCCAGACTTCTTAAGCTGTTCTGACATGAGTCAGGACTACTGAGGACAGCGCTGTGCAACATAAGAAGGTGTTATTAAACAACTGCACAACTGGTGTCTGCGATGATATTCACAATTTATAGATCATTAAACACAATTTCTCTCTCTCGCTTGCTCTCTCTCTCTCCCCATCTCTCTCTCACACAAACATACACACACAGACACACTCACAGATATACACACATGCATGACACTTTGTTAAGAAAAACCTTTAAAAAAAGGTTACTATCATATAAGGCATCAATATATGTGCCATCTAAAATGATGGAACCTGGCATTTCTGTTTATGGATTAATAATTTTAATATATACATAAATATATTTAAATATTGTATTTTTAATCATATATTTCTTTTGTAATTCAGCTTCCTCCTCTGCCACTGAAGTGAGTTGGTTATGTCAGGCCTGTCACATTTTAGGTATTATACATGACTTGCCACACTGTATGAGTTTACCAGACTGGACATGTAGACTCAAATGAACTATTCCCCAGCTTCAGGCTCACCTACGACCCAATTCTCTTATTCCTGCTCTAATGCAAGCAGTAGGGATTTAAGGAATGGACAGTTGCACAATAATTTAAGTCAGTGTTAAATAACTGCCACGACACCCTTCACATTGTCTCCTGATTTAGGGTCAACTTGTATAAGGAGAACAGAGGCCATAGTGCTCAAGGCCAGTTGGACGTGCTTGATATCTAAAAAAGGGGTTATCTTGGCACAGATGTGTGGTATTGTTGTTTAGTGACTGGAGTATGCCTGAGGTGACCGTTTTAAAAGGGAAATACTCTACAAAGCTTGATTATAACATGTTTCTCTCCCTCCAGACCCACAGACTCACAGACTCTTAATTCTTTTAACGACCCATAACCATTACACAGTGCTCCTGCTTCATCCATATTAAGTTTTCTCAAACAGAAAGGGGGGGAGGGGGGATCATGCTGTGAGTAATGTGCATTTATTGTCTGGTTTTTGTAAACAGCATTTTTGTGTCTTTGCCAAGAGTAAACTGTGAAAGTTAAGACACTCATCTTTCTTTCTGCCCGTTTGTTTGTGTGCTATACACCTGATAAATCGTCTTATCCCCTTGGTTGACCTCAGTGGAATAAATATACAAGTCAAGGTGTGTGTGTTGGGGGTGGCAGCATGGTTGCAGTCAGATTAGATTAGGTTAGATTGTATTTACAGAATTTATGACAATTTTTGTAATCAAGTCAAAGTAGATAAAAATATATGATTCTTTAAAAATAAATGACTGAAATTACCTTCATCTCTCTCACACACACATCTACAAAATAACACAGCCACCATTTTTTTTTCCTTTATCCCCAGGCTTCCAGGGTATTAAAGGAAAGTTGGGGGAGTCTGATGCTTTTTGCCCCCAAGTGCAGAGAGTCCTTGAGCTTTTGAGTGGGCAAGCAGGAGTGATCTGCCCCTTGTCTGTGTGCATGTGTGGCCTCTCACAAGTTCTGTCCAGTCAAAAGTGGGACCTTTGGCTAATTAGAAAGTTAGTGCCGCTGCCAAACACAAGACATTGTGGGAGAGAAAAAAGAACAATTTTGAAACAGTGACCCTCTCCTTCCAAAACACATGAAAAAAAAGTTAGGACTTTTTTTGTTTTTGTCCCCCCTCCCTCTATCCCTTCTTCTCTCCCTTCATCTCTCTTCCTTTTTCTCCTTCCCTCTCTCACCCCTCCCTCCCCCTCTCTCTGTCTATCTCTCTCTCCCTCCTCTCTGTCTTAATTGATTTGTTCCAAGAACTGCTGCACAGTTCTTTCTCTGTGGCTGCAATGCTAATTGGCATGGTAACCTAGCAGCACGCTAAGAATGGAGTGGTGTATAGAGGCAAGAGCACTCAGCACCAGCAGTCTCATACAAGCACAAGGTTGGGTGGGTGGGGAGGTAGAAGAGAGAAGAGAGAGGAAAGACATGAGAGGGATAAAGAAAGACAAAATGAAGGGAAAAGACAGGGAGGAAAGATGTCAGAAAATGGCAGAGAGGGTGGTGGTGGTATGTACCCCAGAATAAGAGAGGAGAAGGGTTGTATGTGACATGATGGTTTACTGCAAATGAGTTGTGCAAACACATGGAATTCATAAACCTTGAAGAGTTCTTCAGTTATTAAGTGTACTGAAAGTCATGTAGCAGAAATCAAACATATCTGCATGCACGTACACACAAACAGCCACGCGAGAACTCTACGACTAATGTCTACTGAAAATTAGTATGGGATTACACAGCACCCTTGCCCCTCACCTCACTGACACATGATCACTATTGATGTTTACTGCAGTAGCTTGCTCAAGTGAGGCCGCTGAGAGGTCCAAAGAAGCTCCTAATATTTCAATACCCTTATGCTGCATGTGGAAAACTGCGAAAACTTCGTCAAGTTTGAAATCTTTGTGTCGTGACGACAAACCTAACACATGCAAACACATACACTCTTACACCTCTTACACGGTATTTGGTAACATTCATTGCTTTTCAGCTCCAGTATCAAACTGTTTCTGAAGTGTGGCTTCCCAAGAACTATCAAAGAATATATTTTTTAAAAGACTAGGATTTTCATATCGGTTAACTATTGCTAATACAACAAAGAAATACTAAGAAACCTTTTCACTGTACACCGCCTTTGAAACCCTGTAGTGCCACCTACAGGCCAAAGTAAGAATTAAGTAAATTCTCATGACCCTTACCTAAACCGTTAGGGCTTGTAATCCATTACAAAATAAACCATTCTTGCAACACGCAAAAAAGATTTACCATCATCTTTAGGGTCCAAAAGACCACGCAAACTATACATGCCCAACGTAAAAACAAACAAACGACAAAACAAAACAAACAAACATAAAACAATATTCTTATAAAAGACATTCATACCAGTACCTCCACATTGGCGACTTGTACCAAATTGCACGGTAGCTGGAATTACTCAACAATGTTGTTCTGTGACATATTTAAGCGACAGATAAATTTATACATCAGGTTCCTCAGCAATGCTCTAAAGGTGCTGACCCTTGCATTACAGAACAGGGCACTAACACTATACTACAGCACCTTGGTCTCCTGAGTAGAATCCTTAAACAGTCATTATAGGCAACCTGTAACTTCCGCAGACTTTACCCATAAGGGTGCAGTGTATAGTAGAGTACAATATGCTTTAAATAATTCGATTTATACTAATCTGAACACATATGGAATTTCCTAGCCAAAATATTAGCTTGGGCATATAACATGCCACACTGCCTATATAAATCGTCATCATCAGATATCTGGTCTGTAATGTAGTGACCAAGGTATTTTGTTTTCTTACAGACACCCAAAATCAGGGACCTGACAGATAGAAATCTGGAAAACACAGCTCTTTGTCACCTTTAGTTCTACATATCAAAACAACACTCTTTTTAGCATTATATTGCACATCATATTTCATCCTATACTCAGAACATATATTCAGTACCTGCTGAAAGCCAGCTCTGCTAGGAGAGAGAATAGCCAAGTCATCAGCATACATAAGATGGTTTACTACAGTGTTACTAATCATACAACAAGATTTACATTCATTTAGTCGTTTGGATAATTCATCCATGTACAAGTTAAACAGAGCTGGTGAAAGTGGCTAAACCTTGCCTGCTTTGTCCTTGATAACAGGCACTAGAGTGACAGACAACATAGAATCAGGCAGCAGTCCATGTGTCATTAACCCACTTACCTTGAGTGGACTTGACTATCTAAACTATGTATGTGTGAATACACACTCATACATACACAGATGCCCTCTCCCTCGTGGCCCCAACCCACACTTTTCTCTGTGTCTGAATACTTTGAACAGCTTGTGGAATAAGTTCACATAGCTTATAAACTATGTATAAACAAGAGGTATTAGAATATCAGATAAGGGATAGCCTATAGGAGTGAGCATGCAACCTCTCTACCTCTTCACATCCTGATTCTAATGTTTAGCCTGTATCCTGATGACTGACATTATTAATTCACATGTCACATCATATCTCAACTTAACTTGAGACCTGAAACCTGGGCCAAGATCAGTGGTCACAACATTCAGAAACGTTTTGTTAGGATTCCCAGTTTCGCAACATTTTCTCTTCTGAACTCGAGGCTGATGTAGTGTCTGTTCTGACCACCAGGTGGAGCAGTCAAACAGTGTTAAACAGAACCTATGCAGTCCCAGAGAATGTTGACTGTGGAGCTCCTCCTACAGTCCCTTCTCATTTTCACTTTTCAGTCATTTTTTAATTTTTAATTAATTTTTTTGGTCATTTAAATTTTATGGTAAATTCTTGCCAATACATGTGGATTTGTTTACAAGCCAAAGGATAGGAGCCAACAACAATAATTTTCATAGACTATTTTGACTTACAAGGTAATCAACGCATTAAGTTTTTATGCATGATTTGGTTTCTGTTTAAGTTTCGACAGGGCAGCAAAAACAAAGTTCGAAGGCTGAATTGAAGCCCTTCTTATCAGAGAACCTTCAGCTTTCACCTACTTCAGCTTTCAAGCTTGTGTAACTTTTTTTTATGTCATGTTGCCCATACATACCCTAGCTTTTTCCCCTACTCAACCTGTATGAGTTTATCATTTGCAGCTCCAGGTAGACTTATTGTGGGAGCCTCTTTAAAAACTGCTCCATTCTCCAATTACCCTGGCAAGTAGGCTGCCCCTTACATAAATAATAAAAAAAAACACATCCGAGGGAGCGTGCAATGACTGAGCTTCGCCCAAGGGAATACCCATATATGCCTGTAAGAACTGGGCATTAGCCTCTAGTCTGCAGACTGGTATTGTTGTCCAACAACTGGACATAAGCCTCTTGTCTGCACACTGTTGTATCAGAACAACTGTGCTAAAAAAAACAGTGTTCAAACTGCCGTGCATCAGAGAAGTCCATGTTTGTCCATGCTTGTGTTTGGCTCAGTTTTGGCTGGAATGCATGACTATTAAGGATCAGTGAGACACTTCTATTTGTCGATATGAAACAGCTGTAACAGAGTGATTTCCTGTGGAATCTGTGGATGAGGGCAGCACTTTAGACATATTTCTGCTTCTAATACATGCACACTCTCTCTTTGTTTAGCCTTAGCATGCCACACACAAGTAATGGTAAACTTAGGAGCTAATGACCGAAAGTGTCTAAACTAATTGTGCACACACACACACACACACACACACACACACTACTGAACAGGCATACAGAGAGCCACACGTGCCCACACAATTCAGATTTTTTTTTTCCACAAGCCAGTTCCAGAATGTGACTACTTGCATGATGGTATGAACGACATGAATCTGTCAGTAACACCAAACTTGGTTCCACTGACAATGGTCATTTTTACAACCGGCAAATGCATGAAATATTAGGCATGCAGACATTGGTACGGCCCATTCAAAGTCAAGGGCACTCTTGTGACACTCTCATGAGCTGTATACTGTAATACATAGCACTAATGGCTAACTGTAAAACTCTTAATGGAGTCCCATCAATAAACTATAAATACATAATCAGGTTCACACACACATTATGTTTGTGACAAGCACACAAGCCATACACTCACACGCACGCACTGTACTGACAGAATGAGCTGATGTTACTGTGTACGGTAACTGTTAGCCACTGTGACGCTCACTTCCCATCTGGGCTTGTTCCACTGGTATTTGCCTCCTCCAGAGTCATACACACCTCCTCCTTACCTCACTCCCTTACTTCCACCTGGGAACCTATTTATCTATCTACCTATCTGTCTATGTCAAAAAATCCTTCTACTCCTTCTCTTCTTCCATTCTTTATTTTGCCTTCAACAAAGAGATTCTTTTTTTTTTTTTTTTTTATTTATTCTGATAGTAGTGAGTGAAGAGAGAGATGGGGAAGGGTCGGGAAATACACACACACACACACACACACACACACACACACACATACATACATACATAAAGTAAAATATTCTCAAACAGTGAGATCCTCCATAGAAGTCCTGGGAAATAATGAGACCGTGTCTCTGATGTCAGCCTTGTCTGTTTATGTATATAGTGACACACACACACACACACCTGGCTTGTTCCAGCATGAAAGAGATGATTCAGTGTGATTAGCATGACAAAGTCTAGGGGGGATAGCCTGACTCATGGGGGAAGACCTGAGAGTTCTGATCCATATGTGTAGTTGTGTGTGTGTGTGTGTGTGTGTGTGTGTGTGTGTGTGTGTGTGTGTGTGTGTGTGTGTGTGTGTGTATGTGTGTGTGTGTGTGTGTGTGTCTGTGTCTCTGTCACACTCACACACACACACACACACACACACACACACACATACACATACACATACACTCATACACACACAGGCTGGACAATCAGCTGTGACAGGATATTATAATGCACACAGACAGTCTCCAACCTGTCAATAGACATGGACAATATCACACACACACAGACACAAAGTCAACTCTCATGGGGGATTCTAGACTTTTTCTAGACTTTTCTTGACTCATTTCCTTGAGGATGAAGAAGAACAATTACAAACACACACACACACACACACACACACACACACACACACACACACACACACACACACACTGCTGCTCTGAGAGATGTTTTTGGCATGCAAAGGTGTTGAAATGAGATCTAGTGTTGATAGAACACACATGCAGCAATAGGGTGTGCCTGTTATATACAAACAGCTGCCTCACACACACATTAAACAGGAACTGAAACTGTAAATATGTTAAAACTTAGCCACCCAATAGCAGTTATTACAACAGGTAATGGGTGGCCAGAACAGAGGACAAATGGCAGGGAGCAGAACATCCTTTATAGTACAAGCTGAAGAAATAAGTTGAAGAAACAACTTTTTAAAAAGTGCAGAAACTCTCCACATGGGCAAGTGTCTGCCATCTTCATTGTTTTGACTGATCACAAACACTTTACATTAAGAGTCATAAGAATCTAACAATTTTAATAAAACATGACACTTGTAATGTACAGCCTGTGTTCTGCCTCTTTGTCCCCAGGTAACTATACTTTTTAAGGATGTACTTAGTACAAGCTATGCTATTTTTCGTTGAATCCAAGTATACTCAAGGGCACTCTGAAAGTCCTGAGGCTCCACTAACGAGTATACTTTCATCATAATGAGTATGCTAAATGGCACCACTTTTTTCAAACTGTAAGTACACTACCCTACAAAAAGAGTCAGGTAGAGGTAGTTTACTGAGTTAAGTCATTGGTAAGCAGTTGAGATATTAGCCTACTGTAGGCCTATAAACAAAAAGCCTACTCTTAAGAATACTGTTTATGTTGATCTTGTGTTCGCTCACTTGGACCTAGTATCAATTAGTAGTAGCAGTGACAAGTTTTAATTACGCACACAAAAATAGAGCATTAAAATAGACATTTTCTGTTTGTTAAATACTGTAGATCATACCGTAATATTGTCATTCTGTAATTGTGTACTGTATCCAAACACATGGATACTGTTGCTCTGATAGATATGTGAGAAGAGGGAGGATGAGGAATCAGGTTGTGAAAGACATCCAGTCACCTCTCAGGAAGTTTTCTCTTTGTCTCAGCCTGGCTGGTATCGTCAGACTGGTGTGGCGCTGTGTGTGTGTGTGTGTGTTTATGTGGTGACTGTAAAGGAGTTGGAAGCACATGTTTTTATTGACAACTTTTATTTGCTCTGTGAGCAAGCAGCCATTATGCCACCTCCTTGTTGCTGTGACACACACACACACACAAACACACACACACACACACATAAACAGCTCACAGCTTCACCTTTCACACTCTCCTCTGACTGCTTACAAAAGCAAATGCCACAGAGATAACATCAGTTTTTCTCTAGAAGCCTTGAGGCAGTGTACAAAGAAGAAGTATCAACATTCAATTTCACTCAACTTCTCACTACAACGAATAAATAAATAATCACAATTACAACCACAACCATAACAAAAGACTGAGAGAGACATAAATAGTGTAAATATTAACCCATCCTACTTGATGTTGACTGTGCACAAGAGAGGACTTCTAGTGGAAGCAGCTCTTGCTCTTTGGTGTCTTTCTGTAAAAGACTGTAAAGAGAACCCAAGTGTTTGCTACCCATAGCAACGCTTGCATAACCTGCACTAGTGCATACGAGAGTGGAGCCAGGGTGGAGCAAACCTGAGCGAATCCCCCAATTAATTGTCTGAATACATCCGATTTAGTCTTCCCATCCACCTCCCATGAGGTTGAGACCTGCAAGAAGCATTGTCCTGCCATTTGCAAGCACAGTTGCAGGGCCACTCCAGTCCATATAAGTACACAAGCCAGTCGGGCGTGTTGCGCTGTCCGCACGTGCCGTGACTCGGCTGCCCAGCGGCTCACCAGCAGCGCCTCCAGACTCACGCAGCTCAGCAGTAGCAGGCTGGCCAGGTGGTGCGCCTCCAGCAGCAGGCCCTGCATGAGCCAAGGGGTGGACTCAGCGTCACAGCCCAGGGAAAGCCTCACATCTCCCAGCCCGAGCCCAGACTCAAGACCCAGGCTCCACCGCAACAGCAGCAGGCCGTCGGCCCAGGCCAGCTGGCTCAGAAGCACAGTGGAGGCTTTGCGGGAGAAGCACGGTGAGGAGAGCAGCAGGAGGGTGTAGAGGCTGGCCAGAGCACCAACAGCCAGGAGCAGCTCGTTGCCTGGTGGTAACAGCAGTATCTGGATGTACTTCAACAAGAGGAATCGGCGCACGGCTCCACGAGGGGCTGGTGGACCCACTGCCGCCACTGAGAGCTCGCTGGGGGAGGGGGGAGAGCAGTCCAGGCATTAGTCCTATGTTGGATTCATCATAACAGAATTTCTTCCTTGATCCGTCACATAAAAAGTTGTGCTTTTTTCCCTGCAGACTCACAAAAACTCTTGCCATCAAAACTCAAACTAATAGGCTATTTGTGAGGTGTCAAGGAACTTCACAGATGTCAAAACCTAATGCTGTTTCGCTGACAACATGTCCCATTTCTATTTGACTTTCCACTCCCGACACAAACCCAGCAAGACAAACATTCTGTCTGGTCAGCTAGAAATAATGAAAGAAATATCAACACAAGCATATTTGGAGCCTTAGCCTGACAGGAGTGCTACTTACTGATTTGTACTGGCTCCTGTTTTTGTAGTGCTGAAAGCAGTCACATGTGGTACAGTCCGACTCATTTTTCCTCTGGAACTCTGGGTCTTCTCAAGTACGTGTGTGTGTGTGTGTGTGTGTGTGTTTATATCCTAGTGTGTGTGTATGTCTGTTGAGAAATCTGGGTCATGTGTACATGTGTGCGAGGACAGAGGAGATAAGTGACAGTGTGAGAGCAAGAGGCGCTAGCGGCATGTGTTCGAGAGTGTTTATAGCCTGCCGAACGAGTGCGGACAGGGAAGCTTGTGGTTCAGAAACAGTGAAGCTCCGGTCGAGATTCCTGACTCATCAGGACTGCCAAGCGGGAGTCGGAAAATCCCACCTCCTGTCTGGTGAGATCACCCCACAATGCTCACACCATGCGGTCTCCATGTAGTTTTCCATAGAAACACAGTCTGTGTGTGTGTGTGTGTGTGTGTGTGTATATGTGTATGTGTATGAGCGCTATATTCAGTGAAAATATAAGGAGGTTGTGTTTGTGGAATCTATCTCTTGATAAGCTGTCAGTGATCTGGATCTTGTTTCTGTGCAAGAGGCTAGTTCATCATTCCAAATAATGTCCTTCAGCAATTGGGGTGAGACGGTGACTTAAAGAGAGTTCAGAGTTCCAAATATGGGGATTGCATTAGTAAAAACGACATGCCTTACATAGCAATAACTTTGCAAATGAGGTTAAAACACAAATTCCTATTTGTGCCTTCGTTCTCAGGGACTTTTTGAAGCTATCTACAAGACAGAAAATCTCCCAAACACTTTATGGCATAACAGTTTTAATGGCACAGCTAGAAGATGCTGATTAGTGTTTGATGGAATTACAGTCAGCAATGTCACACTGGTAAGCTTTTTCTTACATCGTGTGGTGGTCTGCAAAATGCATGTCCTGGATGGCAAGTGAGTGTAAAATCAATATGCAGATGATATCAAAATGAACTGTCTGTTAAAAAAAAGTGCTGTAAAGTTACATAGTGTTGTTTTAAGGTACCATACCCACAGGAGATAGAAGCAGCTATATCTGCTCCTTTCCTCTGTGTTATCCATCTGAAAAACCACATCCAAACATCTTCCCACTTTAACTACAACAGCTTGCTCTAGACAGAGATAATGGTCACGAAACAGGAAGGCTATGGTCATCATAATACTGCAATCTCTCTAGCACAGAGACTGTGGTTGAAGCCAAACTGAACAAGCAAAAGAGATCTGAAATAAAACAAAGCTCAGGTTTGTGAACCAGTGATTGACGGTATACTGAGATGGTACAAGGAAAATGACACTGAAGTAGTACCTGTAACACCTGTATCAAAAACCTACAACTAATACAAAATGCTGCGGCCCAAACACTCACCAGGACTAAAAAATATGAACATATCTCTCCTATCCTTGCTTCCTTACATTGGCTCCCTATTAAAAGTTGAATTGATTTTAAAATACTCCTCCTAACCTACAAAGCCCTCAAGGGCGATGCACCAACATATATTAAAGACTTACTTGTCCCTTACCACCCTCCTAGAACCCTAAGATCCCCAAATGCTGGTCTCCTTGTAATCCCAAGAATATGAAAATCTACGATAGGAGGAAGAGCCTTTTGTTACCGTGTTACCAGTTTGCGAGGCATGGCGGCCACTGACCATCTCTGCAATGGTGCTGGGTTGCCATGCCTCGTACCTTAGCTATGCTGCTATAGCCTTGTGCCGCCATACAAGCTTCATGTGTCATGCCGTACAACTCTCTCTCTCTCTCTTTCTTTCTTTCTCTCTCTCTCTCTCTTTCAGCTCTCTCTCAATATTTATATATATATATGTATATTTTTTTTTATATACATATATGTATGCTCAAATTACACATTTGCTCTCTGATGTGTAAGTCTGGCCTAATTCACTTTCTTCCTCTGTCCACAATATCTCTGCTGAGTGTCATCCCTGCCTCATTCCGGTGGACTCCTCTCACCCTCCCCTCCTGAGTGCACTACAACCAACACTACGGGAGGCCCATGTCAGGACCGACTCTCCATCATAGAGGCCCTTCCTGGATGCCCATGCTAGGCCCGACTCCCCTTCCTTGAGGCTTTGTGATTGACCCCCCCTCACAATGGCACTGGCAAATGGATCCTTACTGTTATCCCCATGACCCATCTCACTCCTTTGTGTTTGACACTATGCCTGGCCTCTGCTACATTGTCCAACCATAATTCCTGATAACCACCTATAGACTGACTACCATGTAATGTAAAGTGGGATAATACTCTATTATGAACTATTATGAACCTTAGCTAAAACCATAGGCAACTTGTAGTCTGTCATGGTTACTACTGATTGTAATTTTTCTGCATGACCCCTGGCAGTTGGGTTAGCCCCTCGAGTCGTGGATCTGCCCAAGGTTTCTTCCTAGATTAACTGAACATAAGGGAGTTTTTCCTTGCCCCTGTTGCTCTTGGGTGCTCCTTCTGTGAAGCGCCACAAGACAATACTATTGTAAAAGGCGCTGTATAAATAAAAAAATAAAACTGAATTGAACCATTCCGCTATGCAGTCTATGTCAAGCATTCAATCATCTTTGTTTCAAGAAAAGTTGTTATACTTTCTTTTGTTCAATGCTTAAATATCATGCATAAATGCACATTGCATAGAGTGAACTGTTCAATTCAGCCTATGATGATCTGAGTAAATTCTTTACTTTAAATGTCTACTGTTCAGTAGCACTGGTCATACCAGCATTTCCTGATTTCAGTGTCTGTGTCATGATGAAAGTGTTAGTCACTGTTTTCTCCTTACGCTACTTCTTCTGAAAAGCAGATGCACTTTATGGCACCCTCTTCTCTCATCAGGCTCCCTCCCTCCCATTACCATCATCATGAGTGATTACACTATTCCAGGGAACTGTTTTTTTTTATTTAAAAATAACCATAAGAATCATTTGGGAGATGTTAGTCCCATCACACACACAATATTAGGGCCCCGTGCTGTGGCTTTGTTTTCTGACAACAGATTGTTGTTGCTGCAGGAAGGCTTAGGTGCAGACGATGTCAGTTTTTCTGGGTCAGGGGAAGTGCAGAGACCAGACCATTCTGTTGTTCACAAATGGCTATCAAAGCAGATTGAACCAGTCTGGCCACATCAAACATACATGGATGTTTGTCTTAATCAGGAATTTGAGGTAACCATAGCACTTATTAAAAGGCTTTATGTTCAAGGTGTCAGGCACAGACTAGGCAGAGGCAGATCTCAAACAAAAGAGTTTTATTTAACCAACGAAACAGGGAATAACAAAAGTCACATCCGCTACTCTAGCGGAGGAAACAGTAAACGAGAACGCACAGAGGAACTGAGGAGATACTAACACACAGGAGAACTGGATAACGAACTCAAAAGCAATAAACAAGCGTAACGGCAGATACAAGGAACAACAACACCGACTGGGGAGTCCAGGCTCACAGGGAGTTCAACACGGGGCTCGTGGGAGACGGAAAAAGCACGACAGACACGGAGTAGCTCCAGGTAGATAATGACAAGGCCAGACCTCAGGGAAACCGGGGAGGAGGCTTAAATAGGGTGGAGACCAGGTGACACCAATTGATACACAGGTGAGGGTGATCATGCATCAGGAAGTGGCTGTGACCGGGGAAACATGTTATGAGTCTGTGAGACGGAGTGAGGGGGCGTGGTTGTGGCCAGGTCTGATGCAGACCTGACACAAGGTTGGTTTACACCGCAGTTCTACTTTCTCCTGGACTTGATGCTTGTTGGATTGACAACTCATATGGCATCCTACACATAAGCTATATGAAGAAATCATGCTGGACATCAAAATCAATGCGTATGCCAGTGATGAAATGTCAGACTCTAAGCACAAATTGAAAACTGTTCATAAACTATGCTTAGACCATGGTAAGACATGTCTCAGTGCATGTGGTGTGTATAGCCATTTAGAAAATATGACGTTTATGCTGTAACCTGTTTACTTGAAGGCATGTGCTCTTGGTTCACAAATCTTCAATACAGGACAAGTGATACATTTTGGCCCTCAAAAATATTCTTTTCTATATTTAAATACATTACCTCTAGATGTGTTGTGCTTAGACTCATAGAATATAAGCTATTTTGGTCCTCAGGTGATTCAAATGATCACCTGATAGTTTTCAAGGAACCAAATTCAGTGAGCCCCCAACCACCAAGGAATGGCATGGCCACCATAAGACACAAAAAAATCCATTGTTTTGTGAGTAAATTCTGTGAGTGAGTGGTTCTCGGGACACCAAAACACCATCCCCCATGAAACAAGGTGGGCATGTTGCCCCACAAACCTACGTCAAACAAGCCTATACGTCTACTTATTTGTGGTGTTGCACCACCTAGTGAGAGCATGCAATCTGCATGAAATTTGACACGAAGATCCCTGAAGGAATGTGCAAGAATATGCCAGATTTCATGGATATCCATTCACGTGGGCCTCTACAATTTAAACAAATCCACTATTCCTTTATTTAGTATTAAAGGTGCACTATGCAAGGATTTTAGGTTAATTTACTGGCTTTGTTGTCACTTTTATGGTTGAATGACTCATTAGAGAGTGCATGAAGGTTCTCTTAGGTATACCCCAACGGTTTCATGGTGAATTAGCCACTCTTGTTAGGTCTGCATCTGATAAAAGAACTGGAAGGAAATCTAAAGTTCGCCTCATCACTTTGTTAGAACAAGCCCGCATTGCCTCTTTTTGTGAGAAACATAACAATACATTTTGAATGTCTTCAAACATTAATGGCTTCATGTGGGCCTCTACAGTCTAGACAAATCCACTATTTTATACACTTGGATGAAACCTAAAGTAACTCATGTATGAGCTGATAAAACCCTGTCAGTCAACAAAAATTGTCACTGATGGTTCCAGTCCTTTAGTTTGTAAAAAATATAAATCCATAATTTGGCAAGAATTTAGGACTTGGAAGTTACAAAACAGAAAAAAAAACAGCAGCTCTATTGGAGCTCAGCTCCCTCTGGTTCCCACACAATTCGAACACCATGATGTGGTACTGTGAGGCCTACTTTAGAGGTAGCTGGAATGGAACTCTGAATTAACTGAGGGAAGTAACATTTTGGGGGGAAAAAGAAAAATACAGTTGTGTCTGTGGTCATTTAAGGAAGAATGCCAAATTGCATATTAGTCTCATTCAAAAGGAATGTGATGATTTATGACAAAAGAAATGTGACAACTGTAGAAAAAAAAATGATGTGAGAGGGAAAGGACTACAGTAATACTACCATGGCCTCATGATCTGAGAGAAATGTGGGACCGTGCACGTGTAAATATGAGGGTTCAAGATATATTTTTATCTTCCTGTTTTGTTTCCTCTCTTTCCTTACTTCCCTGCATGTGTCACAGGTGAACACAGGGCCTTACTGTGTGCAGTGCACTACATGTGTTTTACTCTGTGTGAGAATATATTGTAGTGTTTTTTTACTGTGTGCTTGTGTCACTTTTGTAGTGGATTTTATTTGTTGCCATTACCTCTTGCCCTACTTGACTCTTTAGATTCTTATGGACAAACCTGGCAACCAATTTCCTGTCTCACCCCCATGGCCATATTTGTCCTGTGCCTCATTCGATGCTAGTGTGGTTCAATTGTTTCATTAGAACTCGTTGTAATGCTCCACCCTTTTGCCCATATTTGGACAAGACTTCCTGTCAAAAACAGATGACTAGAAAAGAACAGATGATTACCTTTGCATCTTTGCTCATGGTTGTAAAGAACAATTAATGGCTTAACGACTGGCCATGCCCTGGTTGAGGGGTAGAAAAGCCAGTTTGCGCAAAGAGACAGGGTAGCCGGATTGGAAGCACTTGGCTGCTGTCATCCTGCTGTCATTCAAAATTCAGTGCACGCTACTACTCTGCAAAGGGCTGTAATTGTTTTACTGCCTGGTGTGAGTGCTGTTATTGTTATGTGTTGTCCTACCATGCCTAAGTGTTTGCGCTTGTGTTCACCTCTGCATCTAGAAGCCCAGGCTCCCAGGCCGCCCTTGTTGAAATGCCAGTGTACTGCAGCTGAATTTCACTCTACATTTGCTGCTGCTGCTTAAAGGGCTGCAACTATATTTTCCTGCACTAAAGTGTGAATGTGTTTGCTGTTATCTGTGGTGCCAGTGGTCATTGTGGTGCTCTCCTCTAGCTTCTAGCATCAATGTCTTGTGCTACTGATATCTGGCGCTGTCTGGAAGACTGTGGCTGTATTTGAACCTCCCTCAACGCTTGCTATTGCTGTTTGAAAGGCCGCAATTATATTTTACTGTGTTACAGTGTGCCTGTCTTCCCTGCTACTTGTGATGCTAGTGGTCATTCTGGGTGTTCTCTTCTAGCCTCTGGCCTATCTGTCCTGTGGTCTCTGAACTTGTCACTGTTGCAAAGACTACCTCTGCTACACCACACCCTCCCTCAGTGCTCCTGTTGGCCGCCTAGGATGCTGTAATTATCCCCGTGGTGGGACTGTTGGACCACTGTGAGGGGGGAACAGCCAGAGTGAGCTACTGAGGAGCCATCCCCACCATTGAGCCTTGCTCTCTGGCTACAAGATTTTAGAGATTTTCATGTAGTGGACTATTTTAATTTCTCCCCAAGTATATGCATATGCTACTTTTTTTAATTAATTAATTTTATTTATTTATTTATTTTTGTATCTGTTTTTTTTGGCTGTCTGTTGAATTTCTGCTGCTGGGTCCAGGTCATTTATTCTTAGAATGTTGGTGCCAGGTGACGCATGCATATCCCAAGGCGGGGGTCACTGACGGAATACAAATTCCAGATGGTGTTCAGGATCGCAATTCATGCAGTTCTTTTGGAGTTATTTTGCACACAGATTAACAGGCAGACAAACAAACACCAGCGCAAACACTACCTCTTTGGTGGAGGTAATTATGCGTTAGAGTGCTGCACAAGGGAAGTTGGCAACTCAACTACAAACCAATAGGTGAAAATGTATGGGTAAATGGACTATATGAGGTTGTGCTGTGTGTTCCCAAGATCCTGTAAAAACTAAAGTTACTGTTCATCTTCATCTGGAGAGACCTTGCCCTTTTATGGCCTCCTGTTACCCTAAGTACACAACTTTAGAAGCACTCCCCTCCTCTGCTTTGCATTATTTTTACCAAACAAAGAAGGGATATGAAAGCTTGAACCTGCTTCCATGACATCGGAGTGATACAGAGAGTTGAGGCACTGATGTTGCCACTAGAGCATTCTGTACCACTCTGCATGACAACCTGCTATGTCTCTGTCCACCTATCCAAAATTCTGATCAGATTGCAGGTTCAACATCAAACTTTTCTTATTTTCAAATTTCCACAAATGGAAGACTTTAGGGAAAAATAATCCACTCAGTGCATTACAATATTATGGTCAGCAAGTCAGCACAAAAGAGTTTGTTGGATTATGGCAAACAAGAATAATTTTAAGTACAGCCTAAAGAGGAAAGGGGTTGTACATTTTATGCAAGTTTGCACCAGATGAACATATGATTACAGGAGCATTTTTAGATTCAATTTTGCCTTTATCACCACCACGACAGAACGTATACAGAAGTGGTCAATATCTGGATTAGCCCACTCATCACTAAAAGGAGAATTCTTTTTTTTTTTTTTTTTTACACTCAAAGCCTTGTTTTCTGATCATTTATGATGAAATACAGTAGTTAAGATTAAAATTTTGAACATTACTGAATATTACTGTCTACTCTGTGAGTTTCAAGTCTTTACAGACGAAAGTTTAATGCATTTTAGCAAAGATTGCAGCAGTGTGCTTACGCAGGCATTTTATAGGTGTCGGGGGGGGGTCTACTGCAACAATCGAGAATTCTCAGGACAGAGGCATTCGTCGAAATTTCTATCTTAACCATTCTATTTCATCATAAATGATCTGAAAACAAGGCTTTAAGTGTAAAAAAAATGAACCTACCCTTTAAAGCTCGTAAGCAGGTTTTCAACCAGTGGTCCACAGCCCACTGGTGGGCTTTAAAGTGTGCTTTTAACTGTAGGAATCACTATTTTGTGCCCAGCGCACTGGACTGGGGCCAGGGCTCAAATGGCCTCAGGCTAGCCCTGGAGTTGAACAGGACCAAACCGGACTGAACTGGAACTTTTGGAATAGAATGTGATGAAACAATTATAACCGAAGTATTTTGAAAACTGTCAGATAGCATCTGTTTATGGTTCCCTAGTGATTGAAATGTTTAAGCTTGTGTGGGAATCTGTCATTTCCTGTGTTGTGTGGCTCCCTGTGTTGCCAATTCAGTTAAGAGGATTCTCTCGCCCGGACCAGGGAGTGGCGTTGTCAGACAGTGAAGTAGGTATTCTACATGTGACGTACCACACTTGTATTTATAGAAAAAAATGATCTACAGATATTTAAAAACTTTGCCCGTGATCCAAGGATAATGGTTTCTAACTATTCAATGACATGCTTAAAACGTCAGGTCATGAATTTTGTCAAGTGGTTTGCTAAGCAGTGTTGATAAAGACCCAGCAAATGGAAATAGAAGATTGGGGCCAGGAACCGGTCCGTAATGGAAATGAGCCATATATAGACTGTGAATTATGAACTGTATGCAGAGATTTTTTTCTTTTGAAAAGATTTTCGTTTTGAGGACCAAATCAAATAATGTCATATTGCATTGGTCTGCTACAAGGGCTTCTTCATCATCATAGTCATGGCAATTTTAAAGTATGTACTGTGAGGTGGAAGCCCATGCTCAGTGAGGTGGTTTCACTTCATGTGTGAGTTTCACATTTAGAAAGCAAGACAACAGCCTGCAACTGCCCAGCACTGAGTTGCCCATGAGTGACATAAGTCTAAGCAATTCCTTAAGTCTCTCTTACAAATGTCTCATGATTTCCTGAAACAATCACTGCTTAAGAGGTAGCAGACGTACAGTATGTGTGATCCATAGCATTGTCACGCACTATATTTTGAAGCCTGTTATCACCCAGAGAAATGGAATACTGATTGGCCAAAACAAACAAACAAAACATGGGAACTAAAAAATGTTAAAGGACCAGAAGAAGCAACATACAAGTAAGAAACCTTGTGTGATGCCCTTGTGTGCTTTCATTCCTTGCTTCACTGACAAACAGAGCTGATTAAATATAGCAAAATAAATAATAAATGTCATTACAAACATATATGCTACTAGGCGCGTGATCATGCCTGTACCCTCAGGTGTCTCCACCCACTTGTTGTTGATAGTAGAGGTGTGAGTTTGTTTTGAAATTATATTTACCAACTGCACAATCGGCACGGTCATTGCGTTTGGGGTGAAATTAGCACATTTTTTTGAGCTTTGTACATATTTCAAAATGTGGGTCAGCTTTCTCAAAAGAAAAAAACCACAACACTCTTCCTGTTGTCTTGCTTTCTAAATGTGAAACTCACACATGAAGTGAAACCACATCTCACTGAGCATGGGCTTCCACCTCACAGTACATACTTTAAAATTGCCATGACTATGATGATGAAGAAGCCCTTGTAGCAGACCAATGCAATATGACATTATTTGATTTGGTCCTCAAAACGATAATCTTTTCAAAAGAAAAAAATCTCTGCATACAGTTCATAATTCACAGTCTATATATGGCTCATTTCCATTACGGACCGGTTCCTGGCCCCAATCTTCTATTTCCATTTGCTGGGTCTTTATCAACACTGCTTAGCAAACCACTTGACAAAATTCATGACCTGACGTTTTAAGCATGTCATTGAATAGTTAGAAACCATTATCCTTGGATCACGGGCAAAGTTTTTAAATATCTGTAGATCATTTTTTTCTATAAATACAAGTGTGGTACGTCACATGTAGAATACCTACTTCACTGTCTGACAAAGCCACTCCCTGGTCCGGGCGAGAGAAACCTCTTAACTGAATTGCCAACACAGGGAGCCACACAACACAGGAAATGACAGATCCCACACAAGCTTAAACATTTCAATCACTAGGAACCATAAACAGATGCTATCTGACAGTTTTCAAAATACTTCGGTTATAATTGTTTCATCACATTCTATTCCAAAAGTCCCAGTTCAGTCCGGTTTGGTCCTGTTCAACTCCAGGCTAGCCTGAGGCCATTTGAGCCCTGGCCCCAGTCCAGTGCGCTGGGCACAAAATAGTGATTCCTACAGTTAAAAGCACACTTTAAAGCCCACCAGTGGGCTGTGGACCACTGGTTGAAAACCTGCTTACGAGCTTTAAAGGGTAGGTTCATTTTTTTTACACTTAAAGCCTTGTTTTCAGATCATTTATGATGAAATAGAATGGTTAAGATAGAAATTTCGACGAATGCCTCTGTCCTGAGAATTCTCGATTGTTGCAGTAGACCCCCCCCGACACCTATAAAATGCCTGCGTAAGCACACTGCTGCAATCTTTGCTAAAATGCATTAAACTTTCGTCTGTAAAGACTTGAAACTCACAGAGTAGACAGTAATATTCAGTAATGTTCAAAATTTTAATCTTAACTACTGTATTTCATCATAAATGATCAGAAAACAAGGCTTTGAGTGTAAAAAAAAAAAAAAAAAGAAATTCTCCTTTTAGTGATGAGTGGGCTAATCCAGATATTGACCACTTCTGTATACGTTCTGTCGTGGTGGTGATAAAGGCAAAATTGAATCTAAAAATGCTCCTGTAATCATATGTTCATCTGGTGCAAACTTGCATAAAATGTACAACCCCTTTCCTCTTTAGGCTGTACTTAAAATTATTCTTGTTTGCCGTAATCCAACAAACTCTTTTGTGCTGACTTGCTGACCATAATATTGTAATGCACTGAGTGGATTATTTTTCCCTAAAGTCTTCCATTTGTGGAAATTTGAAAATAAGAAAAGTTTGATGTTGAACCTGCAATCTGATCAGAATTTTGGATAGGTGGACAGAGACATAGCAGGTTGTCATGCAGAGTGGTACAGAATGCTCTAGTGGCAACATCAGTGCCTCAACTCTCTGTATCACTCCGATGTCGTGGAAGCAGGTTCAAGCTTTCATATCCCTTCTTTGTTTGGTAAAAATAATGCAAAGCAGAGGAGGGGAGTGCTTCTAAAGTTGTGTACTTAGGGTAACAGGAGGCCATAAAAGGGCAAGGTCTCTCCAGATGAAGATGAACAGTAACTTTAGTTTTTACAGGATCTTGGGAACACACAGCACAACCTCATATAGTCCATTTACCCATACATTTTCACCTATTGGTTTGTAGTTGAGTTGCCAACTTCCCTTGTGCAGCACTCTAACGCATAATTACCTCCACCAAAGAGGTAGTGTTTGCGCTGGTGTTTGTTTGTCTGCCTGTTAATCTGTGTGCAAAATAACTCCAAAAGAACTGCATGAATTGCGATCCTGAACACCATCTGGAATTTGTATTCCGTCAGTGACCCCCGCCTTGGGATATGCATGCGTCACCTGGCCACCAACATTCTAAGAATAAATGACCTGGACCCAGCAGCAGAAATTCAACAGACAGCCAAAAAAAACAGATACAAAAATAAATAAATAAATAAATAAAATTAATTAATTAAAAAAAAGTAGCATATGCATATACTTGGGGAGAAATTAAAATAGTCCACTACATGAAAATCTCTAAAATCTTGTAGCCAGAGAGCAAGGCTCAATGGTGGGGATGGCTCCTCAGTAGCTCACTCTGGCTGTTCCCCCCTCACAGTGGTCCAACAGTCCCACCACGACAGAACGTATACAGAAGTGGTCAATATCTGGATTAGCCCACTCATCACTAAAAGGAGAAGTTCTTTTTTTTTTTTTTTTACACTCAAAGCCTTGTTTTCTGATCATTTATGATGAAATACAGTAGTTAAGATTAAAATTTTGAACATTACTGAATATTACTGTCTACTCTGTGAGTTTCAAGTCTTTACAGACGAAAGTTTAATGCATTTTAGCAAAGATTGCAGCAGTGTGCTTACGCAGGCATTTTATAGGTGTCGGGGGGGTCTACTGCAACAATCGAGAATTCTCAGGACAGAGGCATTCGTCGAAATTTCTATCTTAACCATTGTATTTCATCATAAATGATCTGAAAACAAGGCTTTAAGTGTAAAAAAAATGAACCTACCCTTTAAAGCTCGTAAGCAGGTTTTCAACCAGTGGTCCACAGCCCACTGGTGGGCTTTAAAGTGTGCTTTTAACTGTAGGAATCACTATTTTGTGCCCAGCGCACTGGACTGGGGCCAGGGCTCAAATGGCCTCAGGCTAGCCCTGGAGTTGAACAGGACCAAACCGGACTGAACTGGGACTTTTGGAATAGAATGTGATGAAACAATTATAACCGAAGTATTTTGAAAACTGTCAGATAGCATCTGTTTATGGTTCCCTAGTGATTGAAATGTTTAAGCTTGTGTGGGGATCTGTCATTTCCTGTGTTGTGTGGCTCCCTGTGATGCCAATTCAGTTAAGAGGTTTCTCTCGCCCGGACCAGGGAGTGGCGTTGTCAGACAGTAAAGTAGGTATTCTACATGTGACGTACCACACTTGTATTTATAGAAAAAAATGATCTACAGATATTTAAAAACTTTGCCCGTGATCCAAGGATAATGGTTTCTAACTATTCAATGACATGCTTAAAACGTCAGGTCATGAATTTTGTCAAGTGGTTTGCTAAGCAGTGTTGATAAAGACCCAGCAAATGGAAATAGAAGATTGGGGCCAGGAACCGGTCCGTAATGGAAATGAGCCATATATAGACTGTGAATTATGAACTGTATGCAGAGATTTTTTTCTTTTGAAAAGATTTTCGTTTTGAGGACCAAATCAAATAATGTCATATTCAATTCAATTCAGTTTTATTTATACAGCGCCTTTTACAATAGTATTGTCTCATGGCGCTTCACAGAAGGAGCACCCAAGAGCAACAGGGGCAAGGAAAAACTCCCTTATGTTCAGTTAATCTAGGAAGAAACCTTGGGCAGATCCACGACTCAAGGGGCTAACCCAACTGCCAGGGGTCATGGAGAAAAATTACAATCAGTAGTAACCATGACAGACTATAAGTTGCCTATGGTTTAGCTAAGGTTCATAATAGTTCATAATAGAGTATTATCCCACTTTTACATTACATGGTAATCAGTCTATAGGTGGTTATCAGGAATTATGGCTGGACAATGTAGCAGCGGCCAGGCATAGTGACAAACTCGAAGGAGTGAGATGGTTCATGGGGGTAACAGTAAGGGTCCATTTGACAGCGCCATTGTGAGGGGGGGTCAATCACGAAGCCTCAGGAAGGGGAGTCGGGCCCAGCATCGGCGTCCAGGAAGGTGCTCTGTGATGGGGAGTCGGTCCTGACATGGGCCTTCCGTAGTGTTGGTTGTAATCCACTCAGGAGGGGAGGGTGAGAGGAGTCCGCCAGAATGAGGCAGGGATGACACTCAGCAAAGATAATTGTGGACAGAGGAAAATAGTGAATTAGGCCAGGCTCACACATCAGAAAGCAAATGTGTAATTTGGGCATACATACATGTGTATAAAATATATATATATACATATAAATATTGAGAGAGAGCTGAAGGAGAGAGAGAGGGAGTTGTACGGCATGACACATGAAGGTTGTGCGGCGGCGCTAAGCTATAGCAGCATAACTAAGGTATGATGCATGGTAAACCAGCACCACTGCAGGGATGGTCAGTGGCTGCCATGCCTCGCAACTGGGGGCAACAGCAGAGGCAGTCCCTTCCAAAAGACCCATGAGAAGTGATGATTTGCCATGCACCATCCCTAACTATGGGAAACAGTAAAGAGGAAGGTTTTAAGTCTAGACTTAAAGGTATTGAGAGTGTCCGCTTGTCGAATGTGGGGGGGGAGATTATTCCACAGGAGGGGTGCACGGTAACAAAAGGCTCTTCCTCCTATCGTAGATTTTGATATTCTTGGGATTACAAGGAGACCAGCATTTTGGGATCTTAGGGTTCTAGGAGGGTGGTAAGGGACAAGTAAGTCTTTAATATATGTTGGTGCATCGCCCTTGAGGGCTTTGTAGGTTAGGAGGAGTATTTTAAAATCAATTCGACTTTTAATAGGGAGCCAATGTAGGGAAGCAAGGATAGGAGAGATATGTTCGTATTTTTTAGTCCTGGTGAGAGTTCGGGCCGCAGCATTTTGTATTAGTTGTAGGTTTTTGATGCAAGTATTGCTACACCCAGAGAACAGAGCATTGCAATAGTCGAGCCTGGAAGTAATAAATGCATGTATTAATTTTTCAGCATCCTCAAAGGATAAGAACTTTCTAACCTTAGCAATATTTCGTAGGTGAAAAAAAGATGTTTTTGAAATGTGTTTTACATGACTATTTAGAGAGAGGTCCTGGTCAATAATTACCCCAAGGTCTTTAATTTTTGCATTACATGACAGTGATAGGCCACTGAGTAAGTTTTGGTGATGGGGTAGAGTGTTGGTCAGCTGTTTAGGGCCAATCATCATAACTTCAGTTTTATCAGAATTTAAACAAAGGAAATTATTAGTCATCCAGGTTTTGATGTCTAGGAGACATGCATCAAGTTTAGTCATTGGCATATAGTCATTAGGCTTCATAGAAAGGTAAAGCTGGGTATCATCAGCATAGGAGTGGAAAGTGATACCATGTTTCCTTATAACAGATCCTAACGGTAACATGTACAGGGAGAACAGCAGGGGACCTAGCACTGAGCCTTGGGGTACACCAAACTTTACTTTGGTATGGGTTGATGACTCATTATGAGCGTGTACAAACTGGTAGCGACCAGAGAGGTATGATTTGAACCAGGCTAATGCAGTGTCTTTGATGCCTATCATGTGTTCAAGTCTGTGTAGTAGGATACCATGGTCAATAGTGTCAAATGCAGCACTAAGATCCAATAGGATTAATATTGATATATATCCATTATCAGATGCGATAAGGAGGTCATTGAAGACTTTAACTAGGGCTGATTCTGTGCTATGATTAGTTCTAAAGCCTGACTGGAAGGTTTCCTGGATATTATTGTCATTTAAGAAGCTACAGATTTGCTTAGACACTATTTTCTCAAGTATTTTTGAAACAAATGGGAGGTTCGATATGGGTCTGTAATTAGCAAGGACATCAGGATCAAGGTTTGGTTTTTTAATTGATGGTTTGATAACTGATGTCTTGAAGGATTTTGGGACATGCCCAGCTATGAGTGAGTCATTTATAATTTTAAGAATCGTCTCAGCCAATAGAGGGAGAGCTGCCTTAAGAAGATCAGTTGGGATAGGGTCCAATAAGCATGTTGAGGCTTTAGCTAAAGAGATCAAAGACGTAATTTCTGATATATTGGTGGGTGTGAATGAATCAAAGTATGTTACAGGTTGACTAGAGCTAGCTGTAACCATTACATGTGGTCCAACTGGATTTGAGGTTACAAGGGAATTGTGTATTTTAAGTCTAGTAGATTCAATTTTGTCATTAAAATAGTCCATGAAGTCCTTGCTGCTTAGAGTTAATGGAATGGAATGGGACACCTCGTTCCTGCTTTTTGTTAAACGGGATATAGTGTCAAAAAGGAATTTTGGATTATCTTTATTATTGTGTATAAGTGAGGAATAGTATGCTGATTTGGCATTGTTAAGTGCTGTCTTGTACTCTTTTAAGCTATCTTTCCAAGCAAGGCGGAACACTTCAAGTTTAGTGGCATACCATTTCCTTTCAAGTCTACGAGCAGCTTGTTTCAGTAAGCGAGTCTGTGTGGTATACCATGGGGCAATTTTTTCTTGTTTCCTAGTTTTCTTTTTGAGTGGTGCAATTGTGTTGAATGTGGAGTATAGTACATTTACAACACTGCCAGTTAATTGATCAACTTGGGTTGGGCTTGGCATAGAGCCTTCTAATACAGGGCTATATTGGCTCAGCAGAGGCTCGAGGAGAGACGGAATTTTTGCTATGAAGTCATCTGTAGTTTTGGGAGTTATGTTTCTAGTGTAGTAGTAGACTGAGTTAGGTGCTACATAGTCTAATGTGATTTTTAAAGTTAATAAGTAGTGGTCAGTTAGTGTAGAGTGTTGAGGTAGGGTTGTAAGTTGTTCTATTTGTACTCCATGTGTCAGAACAAGATCAAGGGTGTGGTTACCTTGATGTGTAGGTGTGTTTACATTTTGGGAGAAGCCAATGTGATCAATCAGAGATTGGAAACTAATTGCCAGGCTATCATTTGCAACATCGATGTGGATATTAAAATCACCTAATATGATTATCTTTTCTGTTTTAATGACTAGAGCGGACAGGAAGTCAGAGAATTCTGATAAGAATTCAGTGTAGGGGCCTGGAGGTCTATATAATGTTACAATTGTTAAGGGTTTAGCACCATTCCCATCAGGATGAATCAAGTTAAGGACAAGAACTTCAAAAGATTTAAAAATATAATCAAGCTTAGGGGCCATAGTGAGATTTGAATTGTGAATTGTGGCTACTCCACCACCACGGCCATGACGACGTGGTATGTGATAATTTAGATGACTAGGGGGGGTAGCTTCATTTAGTGGGAGGTATTCATCAGGTTTTAGCCAGGTTTCTGTAAGACAGAGTATGTCAATTTGATTATCAGAAATAAGTTCATTTATTAAAGTCGTCTTTGAAGAGAGCGAACGAATATTTAATAAGCCAAATTTCAGTCGTGATTTCTGGCTATATTCTTTTTTTGTTTCTGGTTTTATTTTTGTGAGGTTGGTATAATTTATACCTCTGCCGGGTCGTTTTGAAAACGTTTTAGTCGCGGACACTCTCACGGTCTGTCTGCTGCTAGGGTGACGGCGGGGCGGCAGAGAACTGTGTAGGACAGTAATTCTGCTACCTGGACCAAACTCTGGTTCGTCAGGAACAAGCCGAGTTTAAGTGACGGTCAATGTTCCTAGAAAGGAGCTCAGCACCCATCCGAGACGGATGGATACCATCTCGATTCAAAAGTCCAGGCTTTCCCCAGAAGGAGCTAAAGTTATCGATGAAGCCCACATTGTTATCGGCATATTGCATTGGTCTGCTACAAGGGCTTCTTCATCATCATAGTCATGGCAATTTTAAAGTATGTACTGTGAGGTGGAAGCCCATGCTCAGTGAGATGTGGTTTCACTTCATGTGTGAGTTTCACATTTAGAAAGCAAGACAACAGGAAGAGTGTTGTGGTTTTTTTCTTTTGAGAAAGCTGACCCACATTTTGAAATATGTACAAAGCTCAAAAAAATGTGCTAATTTCACCCCAAACGCAATGACCATGCCGATTGTGCAGTTGGTAAATATAATTTCAAAACAAACTCACACCTCTACTATCAACGCGCCTAGTAGCATATATGTTTGTAATGACATTTATTATTTATTTTGCTATATTTAATCAGCTCTGTTTGTCAGTGAAGCAAGGAATGAAAGCACACAAGGGCATCACACAAGGTTTCTTACTTGTATGTTGCTTCTTCTGGTCCTTTAACATTTTTTAGTTCCCATGTTTTGTTTGTTTGTTTTGGCCAATCAGTATTCCATTTCTCTGGGTGATAACAGGCTTCAAAACATAGTGCGTGACAATGCTATGGATCACACATACTGTACGTCTGCTACCTCTTAAGCAGTGATTGTTTCAGGAAATCATGAGACATTTGTAAGAGAGACTTAAGGAATTGCTTAGACTTATGTCACTCATGGGCAACTCAGTGCTGGGCAGTTGCAGGTCTGAATGACAAAGCTGGAACACAATGCAGCTTGCTTACACACTCACCTCCCATTAGGGATTTGGTGTCAAATGATAGCCAGATACTGCAGTACAGTTTGACAGACACTATTATGGTCTGTGGGATAAACTTTATGAGCACATGGTATTACTGAACATCATACAGTATATTGTACTAGCGTAAAGGATGCCAGCTAACCTAGCTGCGCGTTCAGAATGTTAGTAAACCTCTCTCCTGTCAAGAGCCTCATAGTTAGTTGACTGGGAGCCTGGGCTTTTTGGTTGACTGCCAAGGGCATTCTCCTCCCAAGGGCATTCTCCTCCCAAGGGCATTCTCCTGCCAAGCCAAGGTTGCTGTGAGGTCACGGCATCAAGCCCTAGGCTGGACTGCACAGGATGACCTTGGTTGCAGCGGTACCATGACCTGGATGGGAGTGAGGTTTAGGGGAGTGAGTGTAACAGATGCCAGCAAGCCTAGCCTAACATTAGTAAGCCTCCCTCCCTACACTACAAGAGCTTAGGTTACCGTGGTGCAACTGTGTGCAACTGCTATACCCAGTTTCAGTGTACAGTCAACACATTAATTTATTTTATGAACAGCAGAAACTACAAGCTATAAACAATAGCCCTGTTATGCCCTGTGTAGAAGACATATACCTAAAGGTCTGTATGCATTGCCACTTGCCATGATGAAACAATTATTTTCAAGAGTTCTAAGGAGGCACAGTTTGTTACAAAGTTCTAAGGAGTCACATGTTGAGTTATTCCCTTTATGGTCACTTGGCCAGCTGTGTTCAGTCATGTTCAGTTAACTTCACAGTTGTACTGCAGTAAAAGCCCACATCTGAAACCCCTCTAAGAGCTGAAAGCGTCTTATCGATGCTATACTTTCTGACCACATTCGTAGAATCTTTTTTTAATAAGGAGAATCCATTATTAATGGATTCCTAATATGGATTCCTAAAAATCTATGTGAGGTTGAAACGCCTGCAGCTGTCTGAACCTGTTTACACTCTATGTTCGGAACGTCCGGTTTATTACAGCCTCTCAACTATATCAGCAAGTATGTATCATTTAGTGTTTAGAATGACATCTGGTTCTGTGGAACCGCTTGAGATAACTATCTCGTGGCCGCCTACATAAAGAAAGAGAAGAAAAACAGTGAAATTATTTTGTGCTTAGACAATCCAAGGAGAAAATAGAGAAAATTCAAATTGTACGTTCACGTTGAAGGTAACACGCATAGCTCTTGTGGCCTTTAACAGGCACTGCATACATATGTGGGCTAGTGAGTTGATGAAAGATCTGTAGAATTATGCTGAACAATGAGACACGTAATTTCCACAGGGGTTAGGGTAGTTATGACCCCCACATAAATCAAATCCAACCAATATAAGAAACATCCTGCCCAAAATGAAGTAGCCTAATTATTTTTATCATTAAGTTAGCTGGTGATTCTTTCTGGTGCTATAGAGCAACAGATACCCTCTTCACCTTCAAGAGATTCTTAAAACTTTTGAATACCTGGAGTGCACTCACAATGCACCCTCACTCTCTTTCTGCTGCACTTTTACCACACTCCTGCACTTTCATCTCCTGCCAATTTAGGGTGACCAGATTTCCCAAGTCTAAAACCAGGACACTTTGCATGTGACCATACTGCTCATGAACGCACACATGTTTTTGATGTAAACATGCACCGCTCAAACAGGTGCTCTTATCATTTTGTAGAAGCTCACATTTATCAATATCTCAGAGAAATATCAAGTATTTTCTTGTTATCTACATGTAGGCTACTTCTATCACAATTAAGTTAAATTAAGAAACTCAGACAGTAGACAGATTTGTGGTGATAAGAAATGGGCCAGGCTATAGCCCATATCCCAAATTTCAGCTGATTTATTTCACCTGCGTACCGTAACATCAACATGCTATATATATATTATAAGTTCAGCTTATATATATGTAGTAGTGTTAGGAATTTAAAAAAGATTTTCTCAGTGAACTTCCCCAAATCCACATAAAATGCATGTAAAATGCCATTGTGTTGTATGTCAATGAACAAGTAAAACATTTTTATTTAGCATAATGCAAAAGGTTTGAAATGTTTAAACATTTATTGTCTTGAAGTTATTGTTAGGACGTTCATAGGCCTGTATTATTGGTATCACTTAGAATAGTTTTCATGCTTATGTAGGAAGAGGGTTTTCTCAGTGAACTTTCCTAAATCTACGCTATGTAAATGGGTTACGTGGCCGAGTTTGTTGTTTTTGATGGGGCAATAATTAGTGTAACACACCGGAAGACTTCCTCACATTCTGGAAGTCTTGGAAGGGGAATGCCACCATTTTCCCCGACCCATGTGCGTGAATTGTCTGCCCCTTCATCTGTGTTGCAGAAATAAATGCTGATGGATCTAGGAACGCAGAGACTGTTCACTCTAGTTCACTCTAATGTAGCTGACTGGTTCAAGTCGGTTACATATATATATATATATATTCTAATGCCTTGTAATATTAACGAGCGTATATGAAATCATTGTCACCTATAACCTTAATCCAAAATGCTTCTATTTAACCTTAACCAGTGTATTGAGTGCTTGGACAACGTGATGTAGTGAACTGCATTTACTGGCCGCAGCAGCTACGCCCGCACTGATGAACTGCTTGCAGGCTGCAGGTGTCTCACTCACCCTTCAGGGCCTGTTAAGGGTGTGCGTGTGATTATGTGTCTAACTCCTCCTTCAATCAATTGCAAACAAACTTACAGTGGATTCTCAGTTGGCAGAGTGGCATTAAAACAATCAAGACAATCTGTCATAGCCTACATTGCAAAAACAAAAAAAGCCAACAACAAAAATGTTTCAGAAACACAGCTCAGACTGTCAATCCACCCACTCTAAACAAAATGCAATTTAATTGCATATATATATAAGCCTTGGTTCGTGCACAAGTGAGGCGTTCATCATAAAACTTCCCTGATCAAACCCGAGGTCAAGTCCATGGACCTGAAACCTTGGTTGTGGTTCACCAAATGATAGACAAAAGTACCTTCCTAAGCAGCCCACTTGAGATTAGCCCTTCCAGCGTTAACCTTACTAAAGTAAGTGGCCACACTGCTAGCCCCTGCCTCTACCCACCGCTTGTGCTTTGCTGATTTGAGGTGGTCTTTAACATCTGCACTACCAACATGACCGATAGAGAAGGAGCACTTACAGTGTGTGCAGTAAGCTTCATGTTCATTACCTGGACTTCTCAGAGGAAGGGAAATTAACATTTTCTCTTCGGCATTACCTCATAGTTGGCAGCCGCTAGCGGAAAAAAAACTATAACGGAGCCGATATACTGCAGCATTGTAGGCCTACAAGATACATTGTAAGGGTTGACTGTACACACACACATATTGATGCCAGATTGCTGGCAGCTCTGAAGCTCTTTTAGGCTAAACTGTAACATCTCGTTGGCTATGTGATCGCTGTGACAGTTTGGTAGTGTTTGGTGTAAACTGGGACACATGGCAAAATCAACAAGATATGCAGTCTTTTTTAGAGACGGAAGATCACTTCCAAAGAAGACCTCTGCCATGTTGGAAAGATGGCATTGAGCACTGTTCTTGCGTCTTTTCATTTGTTGTGCATCTCACAAATGCTACAATTGCTATAAAAAAGTGGCTTTTGGCTGTTTCCCTTCTCTTTCCTGAAGTCCACAATGAGTTCCTTGGTCTTTCAAGAGCAGGTTGTTGTCAGCACACCATGTAGCCAGGTGCTTCACCTCTTCCCTGTAGTCAGACTCATCGTTGTTACTGATGAGTCCAATCACCATGGTGTCATCTGCAAACTTGATGATGGAGTTGGATCCATATGCAGGCTTGCAGTCATGGGTGAAAAGGGAGTAGAGGAATGGGGATAGCACACAGCCTTGTGGTGCACCGGTGCTCAGTGACAGGGTGGTGGACCGGTTCTGGCCTGACTTAACAAACTGGGGTCTGTTGGTCAGGAAGTCCATGATCCAGTTGCAGATGGGGTTGCTGATTCCAAGGTCAACGAGTTTGGCGATTAGCTTGGAAGGGATGACTGCGTTGAATGCTGAGCTGAAGTCAACAAACAGCATTCTTGCATATGCATTCTTACTGTCCAAGTGTGAGAGCACACAATGAAGCGCTGTGGATATTGCATCTTCTGTGCTTCTGTTGCTGTTCTGTAGGCAAATTGGTGAGGGTCCAGTGTGGGCGGCAAGCATTTCTTGAGGTGTGCCAGGACCGGTCGTTCAAAGCACTTCATCACTATGGCCGTGAGTGCTACAGGGCGGTAGTCATTCAAACACGTAGGTGATGAGTGTTTCGGCACTGGCACTATCGAGGTGGTCTTGAAGCATGCTGGTACTGCTGCCTGGGCCAGGGACCTGTTGAAGATGTCTGTGAAGACCCCTGCAAGCTGCCCAGCACAGGCTCTCAGCACGCATCCAGGAATGCCGTCAGGTCCAGCGGCCCTATGGGCGTTGATGTGGCTCAGTGCGTTGTGGACATCTGTGACAGTGAGTGTGAGAGTGTGAGAAGGTGATTCCCCCCTTCTCACCGACGCTACAAACACTAGCGTTTGTTTGCTCGTGGCAGACGCCATGGTTCGCCTGCGCGAGTGGAGCGAGAGGGAGAGCGCCTCGTTCACACACACACGCACACACACACCGACACGCTCATGGACTGAAAATGTATGTGTTTTTATTCACGGGAGCAAAGTACCGGGGGTTGGGAAATGCTTGTGCAACAGGGTAAGAGTTTCAGGGAAGTTTGGGGGCGGTCCGACGCCATTAAGCACCAGTGGTGTTGGTAGCGCGGTGCTCCGCGTTGCAGTTTCATTTCAAACATTCACTACACATTTCTCCCTGCCGTTTTACATTGCTAATTCAAACATCTCTGACATATAGTGAGGTACCCACTATCAATGTCCCATTTTCACACGCTACCCTCTGTTTAAAAGCCCCGTTGTAACTCGAACACATCAACACATACTTACCTTCGTCCAACACCACTGTTTCCCTGCGGAAGCGCGCCCGCTGGGGGAGCAGAGTTTTTCATCAGTCCACGGAGCAGAGGTCGGGTGCACTTTGCACAGGGGTGTTTGGTTTGGGTTATTTTTATGTATAAATGTTTATTTAAATTCGATTGGTGTTTTTGGGATATTGTATTGGTGATGGGTAAATGTAGTATTGTTTCCTTTGATTTATGTTGTTTTGTTGTTATTGTAAAATATCATTTGGGAAACCCAGGTTGTTTTGTGAACCCGCTGGTGGTGGTATGGGCCAATGAGTAATCATTGGTCCAATTTCAGGGAAGAGGGTTTCCTATTTAACATGGCCCTCAGTCTGCCTTGGGGGGGCGAGTGAGGGTAGGTGCATATGCTTGCTGTGCTGCTGAACTGCTATGGCTGAGTATGCTATGTTGCTATGCTAATTGTAGCCTTTTTCTTTCTTGCACTTGTGCTAGCTGTATTCTGGTGAATGCTACCAGTGCTATTTTCGTGTATATACTTTTTTTTCGTATTTTGTTTGCACTCTTTTCTTGCTGCATTTTTTTTGGGGAAGCTGCAATACATTTTTAAAATAAATCCGCAAATATTTTTGGACACCTGCTTGCCGTTTTGCCTCTCCTCTACATAACATCCTCCAGTTTGCCACACCCGCACTCGGGGTGACCGCGGCGGTCCCCCACAGAGAGTATGGTGGTATTCCGAGGGGAGGGTGATGGCAGTCTTATCCTTGTTGTCAGTCTTATCTTATTTATTTATTTCTATAGACAGTGATCTTAACCCTTTCAATAGCATAAAGTTACGCCCTTGATATTTATGTTGTTCAGACCTGACTAGACCACTTCAGATCAAACATTACAATTTCATGTACAAATAATGTTATCTTTCGTAGTACACATCCAGATGCATTGAGCTACAGCCCTTAACAGGCACTGCTTAAGTATGTGGGTGGTCATTTGTGTTGTTGCAAGATCTGCCATATATGAGGCATGCACATCGCTGAAGTCGGACGTAGTAGCTCCTTTGAACATTGTCTTTTGTATATCACATCCAAACATATTAGGCTATTTAAGACATTATTCAATTGAATGGCTTTTCACCTGTGCACTGATTCAGTGCACTACGCATGCTGTGTTAGTAAGGGAGTGACTACATTGGCTAAAGCCGCAAAAGACGACGTGTAGCCTGATGGACCAGACTCTTTCAAGTCTGGACACTCTAAATAGGCATACATAGGTGTACAGGGGCAGCTCTGGCCTACTGATGGCCGGCCAGTAGGAAAAATGTGGGTGGGGAAAGTGGTTGAGGATCACTCTCCAGTTTCCACATTCACGATTTAGGTACCCTTGACACTTAATACAGAGACTTAATTTCCCTCACCGAATCAAAAGAGTATATATACTTATACACTTTGCCGTGGATAGACACTTTAAACCTGTTGGTGCTGCCTTCAATTTCTGTTTTCTGCCTGGTAGCTAAGAAAATCTAGTTGGGAAAACAAAACCTTAAAAGAGTACCCTTAGCACTGTAGCAGAATACAATGTTGAGTGGAGGTACTATGACGGCGCTAACCTAGCATCTTTTGCATGTCTTGTCCAAACAATGTCAAACACACTTCACTTCCCATGCCTCCAGAAAGACACCGACCAAGTCTGAAGTCAGTTCAAAGACATTACATAGAAAGACATTTCTATCATTAATAGATTTATCAGTGGATGTAATGGAGCTGTAGCCAAAGTCAATGGCTTATGTACTCACAAACTACTTGGGGTCTGTGACATGATCTGAATTGACTGAGATACTGTATGTCAGAGGTATGGAAAATGCTGTCAATGTGTATCTAGAGTATTATTTGTTGGTGTCTCTGGTTATATCATAAGGTGCCTACTTGAAGACCCCAGGCAAATGTTAATGAATGCTTTGGTTCTTTGCCAGGGCACTTAGTTCACTGGCATTAAGGATGGCATTTACTGATCCCTTGTCTTATGTGAGGCACACTTCAATTTGCAGTTTTGCGCAATGTCAAAGACAATTTATTTATAAAGCACTTTACAAACAACTGCGGCTAACCAAAGTGGATGGTCTGCTCTTCACTATGTATTGGTCACTGTCTTCATGTTGGTATCTGTCTTCAGTGCTGAACCCATTTATTTATTTTGCTGTGTTCCATTTTTAAATGTCTGGCTGCAACTTAATTTCCTCTGATGGGATGATAAATTTGACTTGACTTGACTTGAGGTAGGAGGGAGCTCGACCATTTATTGATTTGTAAGTTAAAAGTAAAATCTTGTAATTAATTCTATGTTGCACTTGAAACCAGTGAAGGGCACCTAGAATAGGGGAGATGTGCTCTTGCTTACGGGTACCCGTTGAAAGATGAACTGCAGCACTCTGAACCAACTCAACATAAAGTGAGTTACAATAATCTAGTTAAGAAGCTTTAAATGCATGGATCACTGTTTCAAAGTCATTTAAGGAAAGAAAATGTTTGACTTTAGATAAAAGCCTCAGTTAAAGAAATTGGATTTAACTACAGAGGGAACTGGGGGAAAGTACTCATGGGATTTGAGATAGCACTTTTATATTTTCCACTCCTCTCTAAGTTTGTATAGTTCAGCCCAAGGTTTAATGTTTAATCAATAACTTAACCACAAGATCCTAATAATGCAAGTGTGCATTTTAAACTCACACACCTCATAAAACATTTATGACCCACTAACCACCAGAGAAAACTGATGGGTTTCTATTACAGGCTCATCAAGCACACCTGGCCATTAGCCAATGTCAATAGAAGTACTAAGCAGCATGCAGACACCACTCTGGCTGTGCATATAAGTAGTTGTGTCAGAACAGTAAAACTGAAATTTGCATTACCTTTTTATATGGATTTTAAGTTTAAATTTTAAGCTTACACAGCCATATGCTGCCAGATCCAGACAGATTTATCTATATTTATATCCTTTGTGTATAGAAAGAAATACAGATCAGTGAGTCAATACATGATCTGCATAAGTTTTGTATAAACCAAACTACCAAACACATTAGCAACTACTGTCAAAGAACAGGCAACATGCTGATTGCCAGAAGTCACAACTGTTTTTACTTGTGAACACAGCAAACAGTCAGCTGGAAGAACAATTAGTGTTGGATTACTGTAGCAGACTCTACAATGAAGGCCAACTAATGCACAATGTATATCCTATTGCCTTTCTGTTCAGTCACAAACAACTACCAATATCATACCTAATACTTTTTGAAAGGTCATGTGATGTTTTTGTGGTTTTTTGTCATTTTTAAAAGTGACCACCCAGGAGTAGCAACAGAGTGTAAAGAAGAAAAAAGTTTTGAGCTATGCTCTGTGTTGTCCAAATATTTACTGGAGCAAGCAAACCAGTTCATCCAGGAGGACTCAGGAGGCAACAGTGAATATGGAATATGTCTTTATTTTCATTGTCAAAGGTACAATGAAATTAAAAGTGCTCTCTGGTCAGTGCATTATCCATAAAAAAAACAATAGTTTAAGCGCTATAGTTTCTAAAAGAATAAATAAGAATATAGTATATAAATATAGTTATGACAGTGGCCTGAGCCCATATGCACCCAGACATCATGCCCACAGTTCGTTGCAAGAACAGCATGAACAAGCATTCTCATATATTCACACACACACATACTTAAGTCAGTGCAAACTTCATTGTGAGCGCAACTTTTTGTGACAGCATAAGAATTTGTTATTGCAGCAGTAATACACCGACAGTTAATGCATTGCTTCATTGTTGCGCGGTGTCCATTTTAAAAACAGATTGCACAGTGTTATGTTATTTTAAGCTGTGTTTGAGTCTATTTGTCCTTGCACTGCTTAATCTGTACTGTCTGCCTGAAGGCAACAGCTCTAACAGGGAGTGGCCAGGGTGTGAAGTATCCTTTATAATGCTATGGGCTTCTTTTTCGAGACAGTGGGAGCTGTGTGCTTGAACTGCAGGGCAGGACTTACAGTTTCTCAATTCCACCATCTGGCCACAATACTTTCCTATTAGAGGACTTTTTAAGTGATGTGTCTCCAGAACTTAATGATAAGGTAAAAAAAACAACTATTTCTGTTTTATTCAGCTTTGGGTCTGTTCTACATCATCACAATTTCATCTCGCAGGTCAGCATATATCATTGAATCCTTTAGTTGCCACTAGCATCTCATCTTGATTAAAAATATATTTTTCCTATTTAAACTTGACTCTTCTGTAGTTACAAGGTGTAATAAGACTGACGGAAAATGAAACGGGGCAATTTTCTAAATTGATTTGACATGGAACTGTACTCTCCTTCCAGTGTAACAAACAAGTTATAAATTCATAACCTTGACACCCTCAGACACTGCTGCTGTGCTATTGTAACCCTACTAGATTTTGACTAATGCTACTCTTGCAGAAATCACAGGCAGACAGGGCAAATGAGTTCACAGCATGTGTTGTTTATCAGACTGGCAATAAACAGCACATACAAGACAAGCTGTCAGTGTGGTAGCTCTTAACTTTCTGGCTCCATACCTACCCAGCATAACACAACCTAAGCAGTATAAGTAGTAAGCTAAATTTTATTGTGATCGTTTTCATAGCAAAGCAACTCCTGTTCTATTCTTACAGTTAATGGCATACAGTGATGATTTACAAATTGCTTGCATCAGTTTCTAACAAATAACATTACATTCATATTTCAGACACATAGAACTATTAACATATCTGGCACTAAACAGCACATAAAAGACAAGTTGTCAGTGCAGTAACTCCTAACTTTCTGGCTCCTTTGTGTAAAAATACAGCATAATCACTAACTTTTACTCATCTTGTGACAGCTGTGAAGCTGGTCTGAAAAGACGTACCTTTCTATGGCTAACTGTCATTTCAAATAACTTGCATTACGTTGCAACAGATATGTAAACATATACATATAAAAAGAGACAGCAGTTACAACAGCTCTATTCCCACTCTCTATAACCCCATAATAAGATTTATATAGTTTGACAAAAATTACATGCTAAGTAGATAGATATTGTACAGGTAAGTTACAGGAGCTCATATTTCAACCTACCACAACATACCCAGCATAACTGACAGCTTGAGCCAGGCATTAAATATTCCATTAAACCTGAAAACTCTCATATATTTTGATGAACTTCATATACATCCAATACACGTTTAAACTACCTGACTATTGTCATTGCATTTATTTATTTTTTTTTTGTTTTGGAAACAAACAATGTCACAGAGACAAAGGCAACAAGATCAATTCAGCAAGTGCAGCACAATATTACATAATAATATAACAATAATAATAAAGTAAAATAATAAGATGTCCCATGGTGACTGCAATGAACACCAAGGGAGGGAGGCACCGTGTAGCACAGGGCCCAAGACAAATAAATGGAAGGATGACTCTTGTTCCAGCCTCACTCCCATTTCCATTTTTGGCTATATATTGGCAGGAACTAAGGAAATTGTGTAGTTGTGGTTGGATCTCAGGCAAATGAGACTGTAGGCTTCTGACTGTAAGAAGTATTTTAAAGGTGGGGTAGGAGATCCTGGAACAGTTTGAGAAAGCTTCATTTTGAAAATACAAAATTCCAAAGTCCAAACCCCTTTAAACAGACTTGTCTCTATAGCCACGTCTCCACAGTACAGGAACAAGCACAGACGTGGGGAGGGACAAATGGCAGTTGAGTTTGATAGACATATCACCATTCAGTCATTTCGATGGGTTGATTAAAATGATTGGATGGTATTTTTTTTTATCAGTTCTGTCCATTCCACAGGTTACTAACAAATTTTTTGCGTTAAAGTATTTAATTAATTGGTTGCAGTCAGGATGCGAGGGGTATTTTAAGCAATATAGTAAAATCTGCTCCAGGAAAACATCTCCTACTCTACCTTTGATCGTATTGCAATCAAAGAATACAGACTTGTATGGTGTGGCAATCACCTTTAACTTATCACTTTAATTCAGTTTGACTGGAGATAGGCCTGCATTTGTAATCGTTTAACAATTTAAGTTTAATCATCCAGGGAATTAACAATCAAAAATATAAATATTGCCTTGTGCCCTGTCATGTCAGATGTTCAAAGCACTCTGTCTTTGTCACAGGGGACACCAAAAGAGAGAATCCTTGAGTCATGTGATGATGATGGTCACTCACTTGCGTTAGACTGCGACATGTTGACTCAGGACTTTTTCTTGGGTGGTTTATCAGCAGTTACAGGGGATTCAATCAGCTCATTTTCGTTTTATCTTCCTAAGATGAGAGAGGCAGAGAGGGTTGATGTATCATATTCAAAGTTAGAGAGGGACTGCCCTGTTACATCATAAAAGGTTTCTTCTTGCAAGGTTTCTTGTCCATCCATACAAGACTTGGCATCATCTACATGATATGGCTGACCCTCCTCAGCATCCGCTTCTTGATCTGGAAAGACATGACAGATTCTTCCTTGGTGATATGTTTTTTGCAATATGCGCAGTGCATTTTCAAACATGTTAAAATTACCGTTTTTTTAATGTCAAATCTACTGCATTTTCTTGCTTACAAGCTTGTGTGAAGAAAAACTTTTTCTAGCTCTGACAATTGCCAAGGGAAGCGAAAGTCAGTCAGTGCTCAGTATGTCAAAATCAACTAGCCTTTGAGTCACTCTGACTTCAGTGACAATTCAGTGCAATAGTCTGCAAACTTCCTGTGGGTGCTTTCATAAAAGTGAATGGAAAATTGCAAATGAAAATAATGCATATAATGATGTGATCCTGAGCAGTCAATTCATCTGTCTATCACTCAGTAGCCTAGTTATTTGCTGGCCAGCGAGTGAGATAGATGACAGCAATTATCTCTTATTAAATGATAAGAATGATAGCTGCATCCTTTGCGTGCACTGATGTTAACTCAGCAACATACAACCCAATGCCCTACACATGCCACAAGGCTTGCTAAGACTGTTTTTCGTTTCGTAAATCTATCATGCTTCGTGGCTAGTTGACATATTGACACCAGATGATTTAACACGTCCCTATGCCATCTCACTTGCCCAAAAGCATTATTTTCCACTTTTTCACAGATTTTTAAGATTTTTTCTAAGAAAATCTTTCTTTAAATAAACCTTTATGCTTTATGATGAAAACTATTTTTAAATTTTATTGTCACGGAACAGAGCGAGTCGGACCCAAAAGCGTCACGTAAATGTCAGTTTATTTAGGGAGAAGGGGGAAAGGGAGTGTGTGGATGCAGGCAGATGACAAAGACACAGGTGAATTCAGGTAACAGGCTTGGGAAACAGGAACGAGAGTCAGGGTCTTGATGCTTGCCGAGCGTGAAGAGCTGTAGGTTCGCAGACGGTCTGACAGAGAACACTGGGAGACATGGGAATAAATGCACGGCAAGACAACAAACAACAAGCAACAGGTGGAGATGTAATTAAGTGAACAGGGGAGCATGAGTCAGTGGGAGGGGCAAGTGATCGGGAGTTACCGTGCGATACTGGCAGGAAGGCATGACAGGTATGACCTATTGGAAAATATGCTTTGTGGCATAAGGGGGGATCAGTGTATAGTTCAAATGGCCAAGGAGCACAATAGATTTGTATAATAAATGATTTTATTGAAAATCAGTGGAAGCTATTGGATTACCAACATTGTGAAGCATTTGGGCCAATAGTCTGTGTGATTCTTAAGAGGTTTGTGTCAATAGGTCACCATTAGCATGGTGTTTTCACAGGTGGGTTTACATGAACAGTTTTTTTGTAGTACACAACAAAAAGTGTGCTGACATTTTCTTTGTCAGCAGCTCACAGGACCACCACAAAACAGCCCCAGTGGTTGTCAGTGTTCAGTATGAGTACCCCATGGGAACTTTGATTAATCCAGGGGCTGCACAAATCTGCAAATGGGTTCTCAGCTCTTACCAGCATAGGAACAAAGTACAGGTACAGTATAGATGTATGAAAAACGACCTTAAACTGAAATGGTCTCCAGTACAATACAAACTTGCCGCTACATTGTTATGTGCTCTGTATGATACCTTAAAATGTGCGTGTTTACATATTTTCCGCAACAGAAATATTCATTTACAGTAATCATACAGTAATCTGCCATGATGCTGGGGACATTCAGTCGGATTCAGTGTCTCTATGGGTACATGACAGTTAAAAGTTTGGGAACCACTGCTCATGCACATATTGGCATCTAGGACATTAGACATCAATATATATTTATTATGTCCTAACACATGTATCCATATTGTGTCTTTGGTGTCAAACACAGGAAGACAACTGTCCTTCACTTTACTTTTTGTTTATAAACAGAATAATTTACTTTCTGGCACATGTGTAGCCTCCGCTTGCTGCTCACTCAGGTCTGTGTCACTTCTGTTCTCTCATTGGGTTGTGCTGCAGCAAGGAATGAGACACGTATATAACAATGGAATTGTGGCTTTAATTTCTTCACATGGTGCCAGAATGTATTGACGTGCACGGTGACAATGACATGATGGTTGACATATTTGAGCCAACACCCCAAAACAGGAACTGATTCTGTCCAGCATCTGACCCGTGAGAACATGAAATCTTCCCCCTGTGCATTTGTGCAACCAAATTTGTAACTCCAAGCTCTTGCATTGCATTGAATCATTTTTTCTGTAATTGTGTGATAACTTAATTTGAAGGATGTGTGTGTGTGGGGTGAAATGTGGAAAATGACTGTGACAATTTTACTGTCATCGTGTCTTTGAAGATTCACCCATGATTGAAAACATGAACAAAATACATATCATGCCCTACATCTCTGGCCTTGAGTTTCTTCCTGTAGGTGTATTCTGAGCTTCTGTCTGTAGCTTTTTTTGCAAGTCTGTGTTTTTTTGCGCTGATCATATCAAAGCTCTTTCTGTGTGTGTGTGTGTGTGTGTGTGTGTGTTGTGTGTGTGTGTGTGTGTGTGTGTGTGTGTGTGTGTTATAACTAAGACAAGTTCATGCCTTATTCTCATAAGCGCACACCGCAACTTCGAACAAGCCCACAGTCTGTACAAACCGCCATGCAAGCCATTATGTGCACAACAGGATGAGAGGGACCCTGCAAACACCTTAGCACACCCCTGTTATTCATTTATCAACCTTGAATGTTGAATACCAGTACTAAAATTAGATCATTCTACCAACCGCATGCCATTCGCTAGGTCCCTAGGATGGTGGTAGAATGAATGAGGTCTTGTCCCAGCGCAACAAAACGCAGGATGTTTTTTGTACATTGAATATAAAACAGTGCCATTTCCAGTAACTCTACAGCAATTTCAGGCTCCGGATAAATCAATAAGAAAGCGATAACATACACATACACTTGGGAATGTGGTGGACACTGTAAAATCTGAAACCCGAGCCAATGCACAGGGGTGGGCCCACTGACCAGGTCAAGGTCCATTGCAAGCACTGCCAATGAGGTCAGAAGTTTTGGTACTGGCAAACAGATCTACTTTGCGCTTCTTTGGAATTATATGTCACTTAAAAATAAAATAAATCTGAGTAATCACAATATAAAATGTAAGTTAATCACAATTAATCACACATTGAAAGTTCCAGAATTGTCCTTTATTTTGTTGTGAGGAAAGAATGTCACACATGCCCCTGGTTAGCACAGGCTTCAGGAAATTGGCACTCCTTGGTTTGCTACACACCCAATGTGGAAGAGTGCCACAGGCTGTCAGGGGTGCCCAGGGATGACCAACCACATGATTTTTTACATTAATCACATGCTTTAACGAGTTAACATTGACAGCACTACTTTTCAGAAGTTCAAAACAAATCCACAAAAATAAACAGGAGCGGCCAGATGACCGCAGACTCTCAAATCCATAACTGGTCAGTAGAATGTGGGGAGAAAAAACAGATTCTGATTCAGGTTTGGGTCATAATGCAAGAGGACCAACATACTGTGAAGCTCTACTTTATCACACACAAGTACAAACAGAAGTATCTTTTCCTATATCCTAAGCCCCTCTATCAAGTCCATTGGAAATAATCCTAAAAGTTTTCTCCTCAGAATACAGAATTGGCCTATTCTTCTCAAGATCTGCTGCTACAAGACTTAATTTGCAACCCTCTGCCCTAGGAATTGAATCAACACACAGTTGACCTTGCACTATTGCTATCCTCCCACTTAATGCAAACATAATCACACAGTAATCTAATTGAGCAAGAACGAGCTACTTGTCAGAGAAAAGCACTAATCCATTGCCTGTGTTAATACTCCATCTGAGACATTAGGCCCACACCCTCATTCCTTCTTCTTCCTCCCAAGGCAATCACATTCATCCACTCCCTTCAGCGTAGTTGGGTCCACTGTACAGACTACAACAGACAGAGGACCTGGGTGTTCTCTCACAGACCCTCCTTCAAGAGATTCTCTTGATTGAGTTTAAACTCCATCAGCTTCTATAGGACCATTTGATTTGTCCAAATGACAGGCAAAGAAAACTTTTTAATGGGTAATTTCCTGAGCAATCTCCGGATACCCATGGGATTGCCAAATTGGAAAGGCAGATTGAAGGAGATAATTAACTACTGTAAATTTGCCATGGGTTTGGAGAAACAGAGTGCCTACTTAAAAGAAAACATACCCACACAGATAATAAAAAACAACAAAGACACTCTTCAAAATCCCAAGGCATCTTGTTCATACATAATTACCAAACATAAAAATTTCTGGAGGTCAAGACACTCGATAATGCAAGCACAACTTCAGATATGTATATTTCAGATTCGGTCTAGGTACATTATAAAGGACCATTATAGCACCGTATACTTAATGTAACTCAATACACTCTAAGCCAAACAGGTATGAGAGGGAGACAGTCAGTCGTGGTAAGTGTAGATTAGAGGTGTCTTGTGTCACTGGGAATCTACTGGTATAGTGATAATATGACACTGCCCGTGTGGTTCCGCATCCCATGACATTCCACCACCCAACAATACACTCACATCATCCATCCATCACATGTACAAATGTGCTCTGTATGTTTTAAATGTCATTACTGCCAAATAAATGCAGTAACTGTGCAAAAAATAAAACATGTTGATAATTCTATTGTTTCAATGGGGGGGGCACACTTGCTGTAATGGTAGCTAATTAACAACTAAATATCGAACATGCAAGGTAACATCAAAGATTTCTCTGGAAAACGTTGGTAAATAGGGCATATATGAACTTTCCCTGACACTATTGTTTATGAATTATTTATGGATACAAATGAACTCTTTGGATTCTGGGAAGGAGCAAGGAACCAGATGTTTCTGATAGTCTTCAACTGAACTTCTCAGTTACAGATGGCATGTGTGTGCGTCTGTGTATGTGTGTGTGTTTGTGTATATGTGTTATTGTGTGAGCCTGTGTGTGTGTCTTTGTTTCTGTGGGTGACGCGTGTTTGTGTTCAGACCTTTCCCATGTTTGGTGCAGGCATGTCAGTGTTTTTTTTGTGTGTATGTGTGTGTGTGTGTGTGTACCAGTGTGGATGTGTAACTAGTATTAACACTAGTAAGTTGGCATGCACCCAAACTGAATTAATCTCCAATATCCAAAATAAAAGTAAAAAGTAAAAAAAAAACAACATTTAATTGCCAGTTGGTGGTGCTATACCAGACACATGAATTAGGCATGTGAATAACATCATAATTATAATATCTAATATTTTGTTCAGTTACACACCAATCAACCAAGTGTACTTTTGGCACACTTCCTGTTTGGCCAGCTGGTGAGGCTAGACCAGGAAGGCAGGTGGATATTACATCATATTTATTATCATATTATCATATTTATATGAACTAATTTCTGTTAATAAATTAAAAAAAAACTGTGTGTGTGAGGCAGTGTGTGTGTGTGTGAATCGACTGAATCGACAGGGAGGGAAAGAAAAATACTACTTCTATTACTACTACTACTACTACTACTACTAATAATAATAATAATAATAATAATAATAATACTTTGAAAAACAAAGGTGCTCCTTGGGGCTCAGGCCCTACTGAACACCCTGATCATAAAAAGTAAACAGGATCCTATGTCTACAAAGACATTTGGCAAGAAACTTTTAACTCTGACAATTCTGTGCATTTAATGAAATAGCTTTCTCCAGGTTAATGCTTCTCATGGAGGTTTTACGCAAAGTTTATTCTCACAGAAATACAGAGGCTTATTGCTTCTGACATGCGCAGGTTTCTAGCAAACTGCCCGAACATAAAAGACGTAACAAGTTAGCTCTCACGAAGTGCATGCTGATTTGCAGCGAGTCATACGTAGAGCAACCTCAATCGCCTGTTAAGGTTGTGGGCGTCTCAGTAACCCTGTTTGTACAGAGAACACTGCGCTCAGATGGATACTTTGCTGAAGCCCCTTCATACTGTCACCTAGTGCACCACGACTCTGCAACGATATCTCTCGCAACGACGTTTGGTTACACCGTGTCTCCAACAAGGGTAAGCGTCTCAGGGTAGCCTGTAACTTCAAGCGTTGATATCTAATAAGGTTGATAAACTGTTTCGAGGTTGGAAAGTTGCCAGAAAGTCTGAATATGGGACAATCTTAACAGTTTGTCAGCTTAAAAAAATAAACTGAAAGCCTCAAATAGTGGTGGAACACAGTGTAACAAGTTGTCTAAATTTGTCTGTGCATGTCAAAGTAAATTAAAAAGAAGAGGTAAAAAGAGATGCTTACCGTGACTGAACTTTTTGTAAAAAGCATATGCTCCACATGTTCAGCATCGCAGCGGAAATTTGCGCTCTAAACTGTAGCCTTGATCAGCTTTATATTTTTGTATACAATTTTTCACCGACGAAGTCTACATTTACAACGTAACTTTATCATACATGCCAATGCAACTTTACAAGTTACTTTACCAAGTTACACTGCCTTGTTTTGTTTTGTTTACATTTTGCGTATTACGGTATGTCCTGCGTCTAAGGAGACTGCTAACGGAAAGTGGAATGACCCAGGGATTTCTTGCCGAGCAAGAACAGCAGCATTTTGCTTGATTAGAACACGAGCGCGTGAACACCGTTTACTCTCTATGTTTGTTTAGTGGCATGTTATCTTCTGCTGCAGCCTTTCATTAATTTCCTGTTTCTTTACATAGATGCTGCGTCTTTTATTTGCACAACGTCAGCAAGCAATAGGTTAATCCCTCCGACCTTGCCAATGTTTTCTGTTATTAAAATGTCAGGCGCAAATTTTCTTTCGTTTAAAGTTCCACTTTTTGCGGCAATTACAGCCGCAGACGTGAGGGATTCAAGTCTCAATTTCTCCAGGTAATCTGATTATTTCACCGCATCTGATCATCTACCGCAAGATGGACTGGCTTCATTGACTCTTCCTCCATCATACCATCAAGGTGCTCTCACAGTAGCTCCTTAAGGTACGGAGACTGTGCAGGTGATTCAGTTCAGGATATCGTCAGCCATCAGAATTCCAGCTGATAATTGTTCTTTAAAAAGTCCTGGCATATTGTGAAGGTTTGTATTGGGTCATCATCTTGTTGTGGAATGACATTAAATGCTATCTACATGGCTTTGCAAAATCTTAACCTTCCTTTCTGGAAATTCCTTATAGTCTGTACAAATTTCCCATTTTACCATTTCCAAAACACCCCCAAATCGTCATGTCACCCTCACCAAGTTTGACTTATGGCAGCACGCACTGTTCTTGCGTCTTTTTTTTTTTAGAAAAGTCTGTTTAAATGCTTCTGCTAAATTGGACTGTGTTAAAAGGATTGTTATAATGTAGCTTTGACCAAGAATAGATGCTGTAATGCATGCATGCAGCGTTTACAAAATGGCCAAATGGCCTTATCCGCTATGAAATCTGAATTTGCTCTACAGGTCAATCTGGAGTTGAGCTCCTTTCTAAATCACCAAAACCCCATGAACCACTTATCTGGCACATGGTGGACTTAATATAATCAGTAAAAACATCGATGTTGTACAATATGGACATGTATCTTCCTTTAACAGACCAGGATTAAGAACTGAACCCTTAATATAGTGGTTATGGTAGCACCTCATTCATTGCACAAATCATTTTCTGTTTTATTTCTCATATTATAATTCTTTGGTTTTTAGATGGCTAATGACACTTTCCCAGGGAACGCAGCATGCCGATCCATCGATGACTTCCGTAACCAGGTGTACTCCACTGCCTACTCCATCATCACCGTTTTTGGCCTGGTGGGGAACGGCTTTGCCCTGCTGGTCCTCCTGCGGACCTTCCGCCAGCGCTCCGGCTTCCACATCTACATGCTGAACCTGGCCGTGTCGGACCTGCTGTGTGTGAGCGTGCTGCCTCTGCGCGTCGTCTACTACGTGAACAAGGGTCAGTGGAACTATGGGGACTTCATGTGCCGCATCAGTTCCTACACGCTTTACGTCAACCTCTACTGCAGCATCTTCTTCATGACGGCCATGAGCTTCACACGATTCCTGGCCATCGTCTTCCCTGTGCAGAACCTCAAGCTGGTGACGGAGCGCAGGGCGCGCATCGTCTGCATCTGCATCTGGGTGTTCATCTGCACCACCAGCTCACCGTTCCTTATGCAGGGTCAGCATGTGGACCCCGAGACCAATAAGACCAAGTGCTTCGAGCCTCCAAAACGTAGGGGTGGCAATGGCCTGGGCAAGTTGGTTGCTCTCAATTACTTTTCCCTGGTGGTGGGCTTCTTGATCCCCTTCCTGGTGATAATGCTGTGCTACGCGGGCATCACACGGGCACTCCTGGGCCGCGCCAACGGCTCGCAGCAGAAGCAGCGCACCACGCGCATCAAGGCCATCCGCATGATCATCATCGTCACAACGACTTTCCTGGTCAGCTTCATGCCCTACCATATCCAGCGAACGCTGCACCTGCATTTCATGAGCCGTAAAGACGCCACCTGTGACGAGGTCATCACCATGCAAAAGTCTGTGGTCGTGACCCTCTGCCTGGCCGCCTCCAACTCCTGCTTCGACCCACTGCTCTACTTCTTCTCTGGGGAGAACTTCCGCCGTCGTCTCTCCACTTTCCGAAGGCCATCTAGCGGTGTCAGCAGTGGCGGGCGCAGGGCCACTCCATCCAATGCCCTTCAGCCACTGGAGGAGGAGGAGGGTGACCAGCAGGCCTGCAACAGGCCTAGCAAGATTGCGTGAAAATGTCAGACCACATCTGCAGCATTGCAAGCAAGACTGTGAGAAGACTGAGGAAGAAAGAGAGACAGGGAGAGAGAGACAAAGTAGACAGAAGACAAGACATGGAGATATGGAGCATGAGAAAGGGTCATTATGTGTCTCTAATAGCTAAGTGTTGACAGGAAAGGCCTAAAGGAAAGCTGCAGGAGAATGAGCCAAAGAAAGGGCTTCTCTGACCACTGAAGGATGTCTGGCTGTTGCACTGCAATCATTTGGCTAAAGAACCTATCTGAAGAAGAAAAGAGGTCATTGAGAATGCAGGTGGACTTTTCTGAAGGAGAGGAAAAAAGGATGATCACCTCCCTTTCTTTGGACTTTTTTTTTCTTAAATAAACCATATTCTTGCCTGCTGCAATTAAATACAATGGTCCATGCAAACTGCTGATGAAACATGCATCATGTCAGCATCTAGGGTTACTCTCAAGGTCTATGCAACACGTTTACTGTGAATTGTCATATTTATGCGTCACATGTTTTGTAGTCTGTGAATGTATATTTTCCAAATACTATCATGTTCTGTAATTATGATTACAATTTTTAATGTGTTTCTGTGTATGCAGGCTACACTGTTGCATGAAGGATACAGTAGCCTTTTACCTATTTATGCGCAGATAAAAAAGGCTGTCCATTAAATGTACCATGTGACTCCATCCATTCCTCTAATAACCCCTCTATTGCATATTCCATTATACAACCCATTATGATTAACATACTATGATCCATTTGTGTGTCATTTTCTGCTAAATCATAACAATTGAAAGCCTGAAAGTGATTTAGATGCAGGATGTCTTTGATATGTCTATAGCTGCAAGTCATTACCATCAAGTTCAGTACTCCGGAAATAATTATGCAGACAGTCTTTTAGCCTGACATCAGATACACAATAGTTGTACTCCATCTACAGGTGTGTTCTAAAGTTCACAGACCCTGTGCCAGACTTCATGTTAGAAGCCACATTCTGTTTGAACATGTTTGTACTGACTACATAAAGCCCATAAGCACCCTGTTCTTTCATAACAGCATGCCAACTATTGCAGGTGAAAACGTGAGAGAACTTGTAACCTGAAAACAAAAGTGCTACCTGGTCAAATTAAAAGTCTTCCAGAACTGAAAAAAATAATCAAATAATCTATATTATTTATTATATATTCAGTTGTAATCACTAAATTAATTTGAATGTTTTAAAAGAAAGAAGTCCAGAATATTAAAATCTAGCAACAATGTTGTGTACACTACATTCCAAAAGTACTGGGACACACGCTTCCTTTTCACTGAATTCAATTCAATTTAATTCAATTATATCTATACAGCACCTTTTACAATAGCGTTGTCTCATTGTGCCTTACAGCAAGCAGCTCCCAAGAACAACAGGGGCAAGGAAAAACTCCCTTATGTTAGTTTAGGAAGAAACCTTGGGCAGATCCATGAGGCTAACTGGCAGGGGTCGTGCAGGAAAAGTACATTCAGTGATAACCATAATAGACTGCAAGTTGTCCATGATTTTAGCTAAACATCGTAATAGTTCCAAAATATTGTCCCATAACATTACGTGGTACTCAATCCATAGGAGGTTGTCAAGAATTATGGTTGGAGAGTGTAGTGGCAGCCAGACATAATATAAAAGTCAATAAGTTTTATTCACACCCACTGCCAGGGGTATAAAATCATGTAGCCTAGCCATGCACTCTCCCTCTAGCATTTGGTGGTTATGTGGGTTGATCTGGAGAGGACACCTCTATGAATTCAAGCGTGGCAAAGTGACAAGATGACATCTTCGCAATCCTTTCCTCAAATTTCATTTCTGTTCAATATTCCACAGTCAACTGTAAGTGCTATTAATGCAAAATGGAGCAACAACAGCTCTGCCTGTGCCCGCCTTTGTAAAATCCAAATCCTGCAGCTCCATGCAAGTCTACCGAGTGCACCCAGAGCAGGGGGGTCCCTTCTATCATCAAGAAGCTCTTAAAGACCTGGCTCCTCTGAGAGCATGTCCTGTCCTAACACTTCTAACCACCTAACCAAAAGATCCTTAATACAGACCCGCCTTAACCCTCTCTGACCAAAACCTGAACTGTTTACCCTGCACTCAATTTCCCTTCTTCTTCTGCACCTCGCTACTCTTCCGCGCTCTCACCTTACAGCAGTCTGCTGTTGCTAAGTAGTGTAACTATATGCTTTCTAAGATTTCTTCTGCAATGTAGCTTGATTGTGAATTCTCTTTTGTGACTCGCTTTGGAGAAAAGCGTCTACCGAATGCATAAATGTAACAATTTAATGTAATGCAAGCCAAGAGTTGTATAGAATGTAAATCATGCTGCCAGTGTACTCTGGAGCAGCAGAAAGGTGTTCTGATGAATCACACTTCTCTTTCTGGGAGTCTGATGGACAAGTTTGGGTTTGGTAGTGGCCAGGACAGTGTACTATAGTACTCTAAAATGGATGGACGGACATTGTCAGTAGGAACTAACCAAAATAATTCAACTATCGTCGGAGGCAGTGGCAATACATGTCCACATGTTACAAGGTGCATCAGGGAGAGAGTGTATGTGGGCCAGAATAACTGATCATCAAAAGGTAATAGTTACACCTGTGTTCTTAAACTGCTTGTCTTCAGTAAACCGTCCCAGTGGAAGCAACCTGTTGCCAGATGTTTATTGATATTAATGGCTATGTGTTGAGTTACTTTCAGACAGAAAATCTGTACTGTTATACGACCTGTACACTGACTACTTTAATTTACATCAAAGTTTCATTTCCATAGTGTTGTCCCCTGAAAAGTTAAATAAAATATTTGCAAAGAGGGGTACACTCACTTTTGTGAGATACTGTAGCTGAAGTCTGCAAGGTAGAGAGAGAAGAGGACAGGAGCCAGCAGCATCTCCTGATGCTGCTGAAAGTATCAGATGTGATGTCATTCAACCTGACAAACTGTGGTCTACTGATCCATGTCACTGGATGTGATCCCATCCGCATCCTGGCCAGTTTATCTAGTGCCATCAGGGACACTGAATTCACTTGAAGCATGCTTTTAGCAGACGCTTTTATCCAAAGCGACTTTTTTTGTCAACTATCAAGAGTTCAGGGCCAGTCTCCCCTAGAGCAACTTAGGGTTAAGTGCCTTGCTCAAGGCCACGGCGGTGGCTGCTGGGATTCGAACCCACAACTTTTCAGGCTACTAGCACACTAGCCAGGTTCCTTAACCACTCACCTTTGTCCAATATGAATGGACAATGTTAATAAGCCTCTCCAGTGTTTTCACACTGCATGTAATGTAATGTATTTATGTCTGTATGTATGTGTGTGTATGTGTATATGGCCAAAATAGTGGTGTGCTCTGTGTGTGTGTGTGTGTGTGTTGTGCATGTGTGTAACTCATTTGGATGGATGTGTCAAGAGTAATGAAGTTTCTCTGCCATACTATGTACCGTATAGTGGTAGTTAGTAACATCTAGTATCTTATTAGACAATAAACAGAATTATTTGATGTTGTTTATTGATTTTGTTAATTGCATCTGTGTTATGCTACCTGGCAATTTCACAACCAGCCAATGGGCCAAGGACTCCAAGGACTCCGGGAAATAGGACATGACACTCTCATTAATGTTTAAAATACAGCCATGACTATGAGCAACTTCTGTATCATAGCTAATAGACTTTCACACAAAAAACACATTAAGACACGCCCTTGTATTTCACATTTCAGACTTATGCACTTAGTTTTAGTGGAAAGCACAACACACACAGCAGTTGCTCATCCGATGGCCACAACGGGCAAAAAAAAATGTGTTTAAATGTGTACAATGTCAGAATGAACGGAGTAAGATGTACTATAGTACTGATCTTCTGAGAGTTAACACACGGGCCCGTCAGCACTGTGGTCCAACCACCCACTGTTGATGACTGTTAAAACTATAAACTATTTTATTGTCTGATTTTACTTTTGTATGAGTTATGGAATTTGATGATTTCAGTTTGTAATAATCTATACAAAAGAAACAAGCAGTGCATCTACAATATATTTGTCCTCTAGCTATGAGCAGACGTAACTTTTACTTTCTCTCTTGGCGTGAGAGATATAAACTTCATACCTTATCACCTTATCACAAAATAAAACGCTCTTTTGTAACAAATCCACAGCCTGTGCAAGTCATTACTGCATGACCTCTCCAGCTCAACATGAATCCTACAAACACCAACCTGTCCTATGACAGATCCCTGCTCTGTGTTTCATCAAAACAATACAGTAATGTTGACAGCCACTGAACACTGAATCGTTGTGCCAATAGATAACCGTATGCCATCTGCTACCAAATAATAGCAAAAAGCTAGAGCATTCTGCCCTGAGGTGGTGACACAATGACTGAGGTCTTCCCTGTCACAACACAGGATGTTGTTGTGCATGAACTGCAGAACTCTACAGCATTCAGATAATCTCATGGATAACTCTTTACAGCTGAAGAAAGAACATAACGTACACACATAACTTGAGCCTAACCTGAAACCTGCACACGTTAAGAAATCTGAGACATTCAGCTTTTTTTAAGTTGAGATGAAAACTGAAAATAATACTTAAATACTTTTGCAAAGTTATTTTATTTTCAATTTATTATTCAGTGTTTGTTTATTGAATGATTGAATGATTGTTTGATTGATTGTAGGCTATATGGAAACAGACATAAGTTGCAAGGTCCTTCCTCCCATATAATGTTCTGGAAAAGAGTAATAAATAGAATAGAATAGAATAGAAATATTTACACAGTATAATGAGATTTAAAGCAACTCCTTAAAAGTGCACACAGTGCAAAGTATAAATATGTCTTATACAGAACTACTACAATTATAAATAAGTCCTATACAAAATTACTATACAAAACTACTATGTAATAAAAGAAAAAAAGAATAAATAAACGACAAAGAAAAGTGCATGAATAGGCTACATATGTTTTGATCAAATAATATTTTTTTATGGTCCTCATAGATTGCGCATAGATTGTGAATAGAAATCCTTCCTCAATCTCTCACTCCTGGCTTTGAGGCGCCGGTTTACATATCCCAGACCCAGCACAAAGACGAGTCTGTGGTTGAAATGGCTGGAGTCTTTCGAATGATTTTCTTGGCTCTTACATCTGATATAGATGGTGTAGTGTTCTGCTGACCTCACCGCCCTTTGCACTCTTGCTGTGTGCTGTTATATTCTCTGTAAGGACAGCTGTACAAAAGCTATTCAACGGATGCTGAGGAAATTTAAACAACTGTGACTTCACACATCGTATGCTTGCTGTCGTATGGACCACATCCTTCCTTACTCAGCCTTCCTGAGTGCCTTGAAATCTGATAGGCACATGTTTCTTGAAGAGTGCTAAAACATGCCGTGAGACAAACTTCCTTAATTGCATACAGATTTTTATCGATCGTACAGCAAATGTGTGGTTTGTAGAAAGATAATGCTACGCTCGGGGTGGGAACAACTACGCCTCTTCATACATTCGCCAAGTAAATAAGTAGTGAACCTGTTGCAGTAGAATTGTAGTTGGCTCTGCGTCTGCAGTTAGACTCTTCTCAAGCAGTCCACTTAAGAGTGTTGCGCCAACCGTACCGATGCTACAACTGTTGGACTACACTATCTCTCCTACCGACACGAGAACTTGAGAACGAGAACACTGTAAGTAACGTAGCACCACAAAATTAGCATCACCTTGCAAACGTTGACAAATACTTTGTCGTTGAAATGTTCTAGAGAGGTTTATCGTGACTTTCAGCACAAGACACGCAGCCACTGCCTGCTTAGTAGACGCTGACGCTGGTTCGTTGCGTGACGGCGGCAGATTAGTTCGGCAGTTGCGCTTAAAGAACGTGTTTACGTTTACATTTACATTTACATTTAGACATTTAGCAGACGCTCAAGCTCAACACTCAAGCTACACACAATGAAAGAACTAACAAGGAGTGCATATTGCTAACATAGAATCTGCACTCTTTTAAGTTGAAAGTGCAATAGTGTAACACAGTTTGTCTGATGTTCTACTGCCACATTTAATCTGGTCAGAGACGAACTGGAAAAGATGCAATGTATGAATGAAATAAAGCATGCAATCTTTACAAAACTTTTTACAAAACATACTTAAATGTTTTTTTTTCTTTCTTTCTTCCCTTTTAATCTTCTCACAATGCTGTTTCAGGCGCAATGAGCAGTGGTGTATTCCATCAATTAAAGTCCAATCTTTAAGTAGGTTTTTATGCATTTGAAAAGTGTCAATATTACTTATTATAGTAGTTATTACATGGCATGAAAGTAATCAGTGATTTTACAACCCAATTCTAAAAAAGTTTGAACGTTGTTTAAACCACAAATAAAAATAAATGCTATAATTCTCAAATCATACATGCAACATATTTGTTTGAGAATAGTCCAAGGACAACATATCAGTTGTTGAAACGGAAACTTCTTTATTGTTATATGGATATTTACAGTCGTTTAAAATTTGAGGCCAGCAAGGTCTAAAAAAAGTTGAAGCGGCAAGAAAGTTTGAGTAAGACTAAAGACAAAATAAAGGCGGTCACTTCACAGTTAATCACCTTAACTGCAAAGATGATATTGTATAAAAAGTGCGATGTTTTCTTGTCCTGGACATGATTTCAGCCGCCCAGCTTGTTGGAGTCTTTTTCATCATGTTTTCCTTTTCATTATGCATAAAATCTGAGAGATCTGGACTGCCATCCGGCCGTATTAGCATGTGGTCGCCCTTATGACGCAGCGACATTGTTGGAACTTTGTGTAGAATGCAGTTTGTCTTCGTTATCTGATAATATTTAAGGCCTTCCCTAAAATGTAACGTGTGAGTGGCAGTTTATGCTGCTCAAAACCCATAGATATCATTTAGGATTAATTTTGATGCTCAAGATGAGTAAAAAGTTCATAATAAAGGTATTATTGCATCTCCATACCATCATCGATATTGCCTTTTTAACTAACCACTAAAACAAGTAGGATGATTCCTCTCCTCTCTTGCCTGGATGATGCAACACTCCATGACTTCCAAAAAGAATTGCACATTTTCACTTGTATAACCACAGGACAACTTTGCACGTCTTCTAGATCCATCTAAAACTAGATCAGGCTATAAGGTAAGACTATAGATAGATAAGTACCCTTAGACAGGCTATAGATAAGACTATAAACCTCTGGATAATGCCTAAATATAGGGTTGCTTGAGTATTCTTTGCATGGTACAGTTTGTACCCACATTCATGGTTATATACATGCAATCTTGGTAATGAAATATTTTTATGTAAATGTGTATGATGTAATGTAAATGAGTATGATGAGTATGAAAAATGAATGCTTCCACATCTTTTAAGTCTGAGAGACTCTGCCTCTCTATGATGGTCTTTTACGTGCACATTCATGTTGGCAGTTCATATAATTAGCTTTGAAATGTCCCTCCTTGTGTTGTTTTTACTCAACTCTTACAGCCTTTTATTGGCCCTGTCCCAACTTGTTTGAGACAACTTGTTGCAAGTATCAAATTTCATATGAGCGTATATTCCCCCCAAAACAATAATGTTCCCTGGCACTTGATAATAATTATATTGCCTTGCTCAAGGGCTGTTCAGTCATGGTCCACTGGTCGGGGATCAAACTGGTAACCCTTCAGTTACAAGCCCAAAGCCCTAACCAATAGGCCATAGTTGTCCCTTTTTTGTTGTTGTTGCCTTTGTATTCTCTATCAAATTAATGGCTCACATGCTTTGAAAATATTAGTATTTTGTTTTTATTGCACATATATTTTAAATGAGTATATATAAATAGGGAAATAATGTTGTTAGATTACTATTTTGTTATCCTCACAACTGACTGCAGTGTTTTGAGAATTATTCCCTACCCTTATTATTTATGTAATAACATTATTATTAGTAATAACATTACAATAATGTATTCCTGAGGAATGTGTTACTTCCCAACACTGCTAATCATCTTTTTCTGTCTGTTAGATGAGGCAGCTATCTTCGTCAAGCCTCCCATTCCCATGTGATGACTCCATCGATGACTTTCGCAACAAGGTGTATTCATCTGCTTACTCCATCATCACCGTCTTGGGCCTGGCAGGTAATGGCTTTGCCCTGCTGGTCCTCTTGTGGACGTTTCGTCAGCGCTCCGCATTTTACAGCTATATGGTGAATCTAACCATATCAGATCTACTTTGTGTGACTGTGCTTCCCCTGCGTGTCGATTACTACATCAACAAAGGCCAATGGAACCATGGTGACCTCCTGTGTCGCATCAGCTCGTACTCTTTCTACGTCAACCTCTACTGCAGCATCTTCTTCATGACGGCCATAAGCTTCACCCGCTTCCTTGCCATCGTCTTCCCCATGCAGAACCTCAGTCTGGCCTTTGAGCGTAGGACATGTGCTATCAGCATTAGCATCTGGGTGTTCACCTGTACCACCTGTTCGCCTTTCCTAATGCAGGGCGAGTACTTTAACAACACAACCAACAAGACCAAGTGCTTTGAGCCGCCTGATGACAGTGATGACCTGCACATCAAACTGCGTCTTAACTACTTCGCTCTAGTGATAGGGTTCATCATACCCTTTCTGATGATCATGACTTTCTACGTAGCCATTATAAGGGTACTCGTGCTGGGTCGCCCAAATCAGTTGCAGGTGAAACTGCGTGCTTCACGTGTCAAGGCTATCCGCATGATCGTCATCATCACGACGACGTTCCTGGTCAGCTTCATGCCCTACCATATCCAGCGAACGCTGCACCTGCATTTCATGAGCCGTAAAGACGCCACCTGTGACAAGATCATCACCATGCAGAAGTCTGTGGTCGTGACCCTCTCCCTGGCTGCCTCCAACACTTGTTTCGATCCACTGCTCTACTTCTTCTCCGGGGAAAACTTCCGTGAACGCCTCTCCACTATACGCAGTCATTCCATTACTCTCCAGAGTGACCGGCGGAAGGCTACTCCGTCCATCCAGAGCATTGACAACGGAGACCAGCAGGATCGCAACAGGCCCAGCCAGCTCACATAACATTGCCCAGGAAAGACTGAAGAAAACAAGAAGTACACTCCAAGGTTTCACTGACTACTGAAAAAAAGTTGGCTGTTGCACTGCATCATTTTGGGTGAAGATGGTATTTCAGAAAGGCTGGGTTGGAAAAATACACGTTAGTGAGAAAATATGCGACAATTTTTGGAAGAGGATTTTATGTGAGGTGGAGGAAGGAAAATTATGGTAGTGTAAAAGTGACAAAATTAAAATAAAAGAGGAAGTGGATATCACTCCCTTTTATGAGACCATATGCTTGCATGATCAAAATGCTTATTTCTTTTATGTATGTGATGTATTCAAAGGGTCAGTGAAACAATGTACTGTTGTCTGCCTGCCATATTTTAAAATCACAATGTTTAGTCTGTCAATAACATGTTTATCCAAAGCCGTCTTATGGTGTAATTGTGATTGCAAGCTATACTGCATGAGAAGTGCTGCAGCTCTCTCTCTCTCTCTCGCTTAGGTTCAGTAGGCACTATTAAAAAGACAACCCATTAACCATCAGCATGACTTCTGATTTCAACTAACTGAGTAATGCTATTTATCAATTATTATTTATAATTATTATTACAGCCACTCGGTGATTTAACTTGATTTGTGAGGCGGAACACCTGAATTTTGTTCTGTAATAATACAAATGAACTAAAGAGTGCTTGCAAGGCATGATATATAACAAATATTTTAAAATTGCTGAAACCATTAGGTCACTGGTCACTGCAATGAACGGGAGAAACAAACCTCAAATGACACGCTGAAGTTTCTATGGAGATCATTTAAGCAGTAGTTTTACGCCATCTACTGACCTGTGTACAGTCACATCCTGTTTTTATCGTTTAATGCAGGATGCGTAACGTGGTTAACAGAACCTTGCCCGTGCGATGTTACTGAAGTAACACCTAAGGAGTGATATTAGGAGGAAAATTGTGAGTCTTTAAATAGTTTTTATTTAAAGCACTACAGTCGTAACCAGTATAAATGTAGCATGCATTCACAGTAAGTAGCATGCGATGTAAGCGCATACATTTTTTTAAAACAGTTTTAAAACATTTTTACATACGTATAGTTTGCAACCAACATTTGCGATTTCCAGAGCTTACTAGGTCTCCGGGTTTTTAGGCCTAATTTCAAAAGTCAATAATGCGCAGGTTTTACTTTCTTCATCAATACAAACATCCGATTAATTGTAGCAGCGCCACTTTCATATTATATTCTGGTATGGAATGGTTTCATATTCTGGTGTGTTGGCACTGACCTAATCTGTTTGTGCTGCTGATAACGCAGGGTTATCTCATTTATCAGACTATGATAGGCTTACTTTTAGCTATGATTATTTTAGTTGCAGTCGTGCGTACAATTTAAAGCTGATACCAGTGGCATGGACTGCAACGCTCGTAGTGGGCTGGCCGTGCATACAACAAACTTTCCCTGTCTTAACAGTGGATAACCCGCTGGGTCAGCCAATCTTACGGCATTTTGTGAGCATTGCGCATGTTCCCTGGATTCCTTCATGGCGGTGTGGTGGAATCGTGGGCTCAACTCAAACCAGCACTGTTGAAGTCTGAGCGGCGTCGAATCGTGTAGCCCTCCGCACGCGTCAGATTTAGCGAAGGGGACCGACAATTGAAGAAAAAAAGAAGAGAGTGGTTTAAGGGCTTTCCTGTCGTTCCTCCTGATCTATCACATGAGAGCTCCGCTGTGCCAACTCGCCGCTCCTTTTCTTCACTCCGGTATTGCGGTAATTGAATAGCACATTTTCTATGTTTGCGCTTTTTATTAAGGGATCGGACATGTCTTCCTGCTGTCTGACTTTGGGAGGGGAAACACTGCTTTTACACTTGACTGTGGTAGTCGGTTGGTGGATGAGACACGCAGCTATTGAAAGCAGACAGTCATGCCCTCTTTCATGACACTTTTGTGTAATAGTCGTATGTGGTGTTATTCTCCGTTTTAGCCTGAGCAAGATCGTCCACTGTAACTCGTCTCTGGCTATTTCTTATGACGTAAGGCATAAACCAGACAGTTGTGCATGGGTTAGCGACAGGTAGCCCAAGCTTGTTATTAGGTAATATTTATTTATTTAAGGTTACTATGCTAACCAAATGGTTTTCAAGTCTTGTTTCTTTTGCTGATCCCTGCGGACAGTGCGAGGGATGGTCCGATGGTGCCCGAGACTACGTGGCACCAAGGTTGGTAAACACTCCAGCGGGCGAAGCTTCTCATCAGATTATAACCGGCAAATTTCTCACCAACTCGTTCATCGTCTACGATGAAATTAAGCCTACTAGCCCTAAGGTGTCTCTCTCTGAATAATGTAGCCTTATTGCCCATGATGGCTGTCAACCCCAACGTGCATGTAGTAGTGAGTAGTAGTAGCCTACTCAGGTAGGCAACACGCACACTTTTCATTTCGATGTCGCCGTATTGAGCTGACGTCCAGCCCTATGTTTGATTGGCCCTTGGTCTGCTAAAACGGAAGTTAGACTGCTGCACAGCAGCATCTGATACAGTTCATCAAAACGAGTGATGCCGGTTGGAGTAGGCTGGTAAGAAATATGTGCCCCAGCAGTGCAAGATGTTAGGATAACCTAAATCATAAAACAGGGCGGTTTTCCTGAGTGTTTTTGGCCTTATGGCTATGACGTTGTGTCCTTTTGACGTTCTGTCCTTTTGTGAGGGATTCGCGTTTCGCAGGCTTCCACGCCCTGCGTAAGTAGCTGAAAGAGCCGCTCATCCGTAAGTCTCCAGGCACCTTTCTCTCACCTATTCTTCTGCCTGACTCTTCCTTCCGGACTCTCCGTTGCCATGGACACGCCAGGCCTTTATGTGACACCTGTCCGCTCTCTTTCACATTGTTAAAGCTGATGAGAACTTATTTCACTCAAGATAGTCTGAATTTATGCAGCGGTAGAAACGCAATGTGTAGATGGACAAAATTGCTGTAACTGGTAACAAAACATTTGGCCAGCAACAATAGCATGCCAGACTGATTTAGTCTAGTGTTTTGGATTCATCAGAAAGTCTTGAGTATTGTTAGGCGAAATTACCCAACTGTTCCATATATCTAATTTCCCTAGACCTAAAGGCCTGCCTAACCAACCTTCAGGGCCCACAGGCTTATGCACAGGTGTTTGTAATCTTCTAGTTTCCTTGAAGTTTGAGTGTGGTACAAGTTGTAACAAGGTCATGGATTCCTGCTGACAACAGATCAAATACTTAACAAATGTAGACCTCCCTCTGTGATCCCGTGATTAAAGGCCTCCTCCGAGTGTGTTCTGCAGATAGCTTTAGTTGTAATCTGTCTCCGCCTGCTAGGGGTAGGCTATTTCTTAGGGCAAGCATGTATGCCTTCAGCTAATAGTTTAGAGCTGCTTTTAACAGTTTTTAGTCTAACAGCTAGTCCTTTATTTTTTGTGCGTATGTGCCACTGTGTATTTGTGCATACGTTTTATGATAGTGTTTGTGTGTGTGTCTGTGACAGTGGTAGCTCAGTGGCAGCTGTTTAACAAAAGGGCACACACGCACACACACTCGCACACATACAGCAAAGAGGCATTGTGCTACACAGAATGCTGAATCTGAGAGTAGTGGGGTGCCAGGCACTGTGAAAGGATTCTCCCAGGATGCCTTTGGATAGCTCTCCACAGCAAGCTACAGAGAGGGCAGGGTGAGAGAGAGGGAGAGAGAAAAACATGTGAAAGAAAAGATCTTGGGGCAGTTGTTGTCGCTGTTGTTGACCTGGCAACCTTGTACACCTGGCTGGAAACTACTGTCTGCCACATTAATGAGTAAACTACCCATGAAGTTCCAGTAAGCCTGTGTCACAGATGAAGACCTCTCAATCCACCTCAATGCACAGGACAGAGAGTGCGAGGTGCACAATTAAATGCAGTGAGAGAAGAGATACTTGTCGTGTGTTATAGGTAAAGCACATTAGGCCAACTACAGTAATAATATAGTTATATTATAATTATATTATATTACATTATAATATATTGTACAATTACATTATAATAATTTGTAACATAAATGGCCCAAGCCTCAACTTTTTTTGGTGGTCGTGGGAGGGGTGCCCTACTTTTTATACAACTTTGGAGACGTGTTAAGTATTAGTGGCACATCATCAATATACCTCTCAGCTCCCTTATTTATATTCCAATAGCTGATTCACAGACAGCATACAGAAGTCATACTGATTTAGCCTAGTCATTTAGCCTAGCTCTGCTATGTCAAGTGCTACAGGGACAAAGTAGAGAAGGAGGGAAGGTAAGATATTTGCTAATTTTTATTGATAAAAGGTAACCTGGATAAAAAGAAAAAGAAGGAAAATGTCAGTCAGTCACTAAACTATCCTCTCCTATGATGTAAAGGTGGAAAGCACGGCTTAGCCATCCATGCTAACATAGTGTGTCGTTAACAATAGAGCTAACCCTGGTATTTCCACTCACCTAGTGCCAGTAGTATCTGGGCTACTGTTCACGAGTAATGGTCTGTTAATGTCAGCCACAGCCTTTCTTACTGAGCATCAGAGTGAATGTATGTACGTGCACATGTTTGAGTGCGTTTGAGCGTGTGTGTGTGTGTGTGTGGTTTCATAAGAAACATGATAGAACAATATGGATGGAGAGCAAGCACTTGCAGGTGCAGTATAAGGCATTTTGCTTGATAGATGTCATCAGTGGTATACCCTGAATCCCTGCCCCTGGAACAGGATTCTCCCTAAGGCATCTTGTCATATAAGCTGTTCTCTTGCCACTTTTATTTCAGGATTTGTGGTTCCTGGAGAGAATAATGGTAAATAGATAAATGAGTCAAAGCCAAGCCTGTAAGTGCTGTCGTGCAATCTTGTGTCTAGCTGTTTGTGCCGAAGCTCAGAAAGCACTGTCACCCAGCTGAACCCTGAACCAAGACTGCTTCACTTACCGCAAATGTGTGTGTGTGTGTGTGTGTGTGAGTGTGTGTTTTGCTAAATGGTTATCTCTATCTCATGTTGTAGGTTCCCAGCGTTGTCTTTTTGTGCGTTGCATGCATTCCCTCCGTTTGCACACTTCCTGTTTACAACATAAGCTGTGTGTGTGTGTGTGTGTGTGTTTGTCTGTCTGCAAGAGAGAGAGAGTGTGTGTTATTAATTCCAGATGGATAAATGGAAACACTGCCATGCGACTTCTAAGGATCTCACACACACACACACACGCGCGCGCACACACACACACACACAAAAGCTTTCCTACTTCCAGACACTCTGACCACAGATGTCAACACCAGACACATGCCAAACGTGAAATAGACGACAGACTGCCTCATTCTCTGTCTTTGAAACACACACTGAGAGTCTTTCACTTTCTATATTTGTTTAAAAATGAAAGTTCAGAACAGTAATATCAAGTAATCAAGTTGTATAATATTATAAATATTAAGTAATATGTTTGTCATCTATTACCCATGGATCACTCACTGATTGCGATCATAACATCAGTAGGCTATGACATTTTTTCATTATAAAAGTCAAACGTTTCTTCTGCTTATACTCTGAGGTGTGATCAGGTATTTGAGGTGAGCGACCAATTTATAGGTGCTTCACGGAGGTATGTTTTGTTTATTTTATTTGTTGCATAGGGGTTTAAAGAAATCTCTGTCTCTCTCTCTCTTTCTCTCTCTCTCCCCCTCTCTCTCTCCCTCTATCCCTCAGGAGCTGGTTTATGTGAGGGATGATGATGGACCAGACTCTGGAAGCGCCGCCCCTGCTTCCTGAGATGGGCTTCCCACACATGCTCAGCACAGACTGCATGCAACAGGTGAGGAGAACATACCAGTGAAAATCCATAAGCCTACCTGACAAGGATACAATGTAATTTTATTGTCACAGGCATATGGTTATGCATAGGGGAGGTGGCTAAGGGCTGCATTAAGATGGGGGGTGGATGATGTATGCTGCATACTGCTGTGCTACATGCTGCTACAGCCCAAGTACACAATGCCACATACACTACTCCCCACCCCAGTATGCAGCATAGTAGGCTATACAAGCAGCAGAAGAGATCCACTATAATGACATGATCAGCACTTCATTAAGTAATTAACTGCAGGTGCACTACCTGACTGGCTCAAAATCATCACAGCTATTTTTCATGTACTGCATACCACACACTACTTTGTGCAGAGATAAGTACACGAGTAATATGTAGTAGGCAGGCAGTAAGCATTTTCAGAAACACCAACTGTGATTTGGTCAGATTTGCATAGTTTGGCTGATGTGTTGCCATGGCTTGCTGGTTGCCAAGTGTCTCAGTCTCACTGTTTTTGTGTTCTTGTCATATTGACCTACTGGATGCCTACATTTCTCTCAGAATCAATTAACATCTCAGTGGTTGCCGAAACTGTCGGTCTATTTTACTTGAGCGGTTATCCCAGATAGCTTTACTCTGTGTGCGAGTGCAGTAATTAGCTTAGTCAGAGACAATCACTTAACAAAGGTGATTTTACTAATTATCTACCTGACTCAAAAACTGTGCTATTTGGAATCAGCTGATTTTGTTAAATTGTTGGAACAAAAATTAGCCAGACTTTTACCTACTGAAGTCTGCCGAGCTATCTACCACTGCCCCGAGTGTTTGCATAGTGAGTGGCTTTGGGGCTGGTGCGAAGGCTATGGAATAGATTTTGGGGCTGTTGGGAAGGCTGGAGGATGGGTTTTGGGGCCATTGGGAAGAATGGGGAATGGGTTTTGGGATGGTTTGGAAGGCTAGGGAATGGGGTTTGGGTTGTTGGGAAAGCTAAGGATAGGGTTTTGGGGCTGTTGGGAAGGTTAGGGAAGGAGCAGGAGCAGGATCGGGCAGCAGAAGATCTGCTCTTGAATGACAGACACACCAGAACCTTTAAATGTCAAAACAGGGCAAATGTCTCATGGTTTATCAGCATACCATGACTGCAGTCTTCCACTGAAGAGTTTGTGTGTCATGACTAACAATCCGGTCTTAGATATGAAGTGAAAGTGTGTGTGTGTGTGTGTGTGTATGGCCTTAGCTTGTTCCTTGGGTCGGTGGGGCACTGAAGTGTATGTGTGTGTGTGTGTGCTTGCGTGCGTGAGTCTGAGTGAAGTTGGGGCTATTGCCTCTCAACATTTCCAAAGTAATCTTCAAAATACAAAATTAATAATAAACAACCAAAACATGGGATATTATATACTGACTGCCAAACTTTAACTGGGCCTGTCTCACTGTTTCTATGTTTCCTTTTTGGTATTCTCTATCTGTTCTCTTTCTCTTATTCTCTCCTCATCCCTTCTGCTTTTTACCCTCTTTGTACACCACTTTTGATTCTGTTCTTTCTCTTCTCCTCTTTCCCTCTCTGCCTCTTTTATCCCCCGTTCATATCCTTGCACTCAGTGCAACAGCGTCTGCATTCCTGACAACCCCATGGCCCGCCTGCCAGCTCCACTTCCCGTAAGAGGAGGAGAGATCAGGGGGCGGGGTGTGTGTGTGTGTGTGTGTGTGTGTGTGTGTGTGCGTGCGCGCGCGTGTGTGTGTTTGCTGGTGTTTGCATGTGCCCTGGTGTGTGTGTGTGTGTGTGTGTGTGTGTTAGGGCTAGAGAGGTTCACTGGAAGTGAGCACATCCGGAAAAGAGTTCTGATAGCCTCTGGGGAAGGGAAGGGTGTGTGAATGTGTTGTGTGTGTCCCTCTATCGTGTGTCAGTCTATTTGTGTGTGACCATCGGTTTGCATGTGCATACTTTGGGGAAGGAAACCATATGTGTTTGTGTGTGTGTGTGTGTGTGTGTGTGTGTGTGTGTGTGTGTGTTTGTGTGTGTTTGTCTATCTGTCTGTCTGTCTATCTGTCCACATGTGCATGCCTCACACACTGAGACTTCCACTACATGGTGACATGAGGCTCTGATTAGGGTGATTAAGTTACTCTGTGTCTGTGTGTGAGTCTATTAATATGACCAGTGGCTGGCTCCAAGCTTTCCTCCAACCTGTGTTGACACACAGCAGCCTAATTCTAGTTCACAGTCTGGTACTGCAGATGACATGGACAGCTTGTTTCTTCTTCTTCATTAGCCAGAGTCTGTATAAAAACACTTTTTACTGAGTTCTTGCCTTTGGCTGCTTACACTTGTTCTCTCACTCTCTCTGTTTTTCTCTTTCTCTCCACCCCCCCCATCTCATTCCTTTTACTTTATCTCGGACATTGGGCCAAATAGATACCAAATGTCAAATTAGGCCCAGAGCATCCTATCTCTCTGTCCCTGGCTCCATGAGGTGAATTGGTTTGGACAGGGGGAAGATTGTTATCTCTCTGTTCTCCTTTCACATCAATCAGGCTTTGGGGTTTTTCCGCCAAACTTCCTCTTCACCCCCTACCCCTCCGTGACACACACACACACACACACACACACACACACACACATGTGCGAATGCTAGCTGAGATCTGGAAAAACCCAGGCTGACTTTTATTGACCACGTGGGACTAGCCCATGCAAATGTGGAGTGACCACATTTTGACTGGTCACTCTGTCTCATTTTCTCTCTCTCCTACTCTCTCTCTCTGACTCACCCACCTCTGATCACTTCTTTTCCTAGTGGGCAGCCATGTTTTTTATGCAAGCCATCCGGTGGATGTGTGTAGATCAGGATGTGACCAAGTTTGGCTCCCCCACACCTGACCCATGCTGGCCATGGGTGTGCTCCATCAGCCCCCTCAGCCATGGAAGTTCCTTCCTGTTTCCGCCTCATTGGCCTGATATAAAACAAGCTGGTTGGACAACAGGCCTTGTGGTGGCGACAGTTGCCTTGACTCAGAATTCTTTGATGTGCTTTATTAAAGCAGACTCCCAAACAGACTTGAGACTGGAGAAACTTCTATGGCTTCTGTGGCTTCTTGCAGCATTCATGAAAGTGACATTCAGGGGTGTTAAAGCACGAACAGACAGTAATTTCACTGGCTCCTGGGAGAAAAGGAGAATGTGTTGAAACTGGAGTATATGTGTGAAAGAGAGAGGGAGAGCCTCTATGTATGTGTGTATGTGTGTGTGTGTGTGTGTGTGTGTGTGTGTGTGTGTGTGTGTGTCTTGTGGGGGTGTTTCTATCACTCATAGTTGTCCCTGAGAAGACAAAATATTTGCCTTGCCCTGGAAATTGCTTCCTCAGCCTAAATGCATCGTGGGATTGTTTTGCTTTGTTCTGCCACTGAGCAGGCAGTTTCTTGCACATGCCCTCAGACCCCTTCTCTGATTGGTGGCCTTGCATCTCAGTCTTCCTGTTTGACTGGTGTAGCTGTAATTGGTGAATTGTACTTACTCAGGTGTACTTTTGTCCCCATAGTAGATGAATACTGCATTGGCATAAGTCTAAACGTTTTTCCTGTCTTCCTATAATAAAGAACAAAAATGCAGTCTTTGTTTGTGTACACGTGTACATGTGTACATGTACACATGAGTGTGTTTACCTGCGTGCACATGTGTGCGTTTGTGTGTGTGTGTGTGTTGATACACTTGCAAATACCGTGTCAGTTTGAGAGTGTCCACTGTCTTAGGGGAATTCCAGGGTCCCAGTGTTCGTCAGTGTCAATAGTTGCACTAGTCACTTCCTGCTCTCTGCTCTCTCTCTCTCTCTCTCCTTCTTTCTCTCTCTCTCTCACTTTCTCTCTCTCCCCTTTCTCCTCCACTCGCCTCCTCCATCCATCCCTCTCTCCTGGCTGTGCTCTCCGGGATGGCAGTGACTGTGGGGGCTGGCCTCTACATTCCAGACATTCCATCTACCCCCCCAACCCCCCAACCCCCACACTCCTCTGGCTGGATCCGGCATTCCTTGCATGCTGCCTCCCTCTCCCTCCACCCCTCCACCTTTTCCCTGCCCCCCCCCCCCCTCTCTTTCTCTTCCCCCCTCCTCCTCTCCCTCCCTCTCCTGTGTCCCATTTCCCGCTCTCTCTCCCTCTCTCTCTCTGTCCTCAGTCCCTCCCTCATCCCTCTTTCCCCACATTGCCCCCGCTTTCTTTGTCCCTCTTCCCATTTTTCTCCCCCTCTTCACACACACACACACACACACACACACACACACACACACACACTGCACAAATACACACACATAGCGTGCATGCAAACACCCACACATGCACAATGCGTAGTGATTTTTAGCAGAGACGCTGCTGGGCCTGTTGTGTTTGGTGGTGTTTATTGAATCTGGGTGTAATGTGTTAGCTCTGGGAGCTTGGCAGCAGGGTCAGTGTGCGCTGGGGCCTGAGGCTGAGACTGGGCTCTGGGTCTGGGCTCTGACCGCTCGCGCTGGCCGGGGTCCCACTAGTGGGCTCAGGGGCCTCAGGGCCGTCACACTCTGTTCAGCCTCAGAGCTGGGCCTCATGCGGAAAACAGCTTCTTGGGTGGTTTTCACTCACCCTCTCTCTCTCTCACTGCTCTCTCGCTCTCACTCTCTCTCACTCTCACTCTCTCTCTCTCTCACCGTCTCTCTCTGTCACACTCTCTTTCAACCTCTCTCTATCTCATTCTCTCTCTCTCTCTCTCACTGCTCTCTCGCTCTCGCTCTCACTCTCTCTCACTCTCACTCTCTCTCTCTCTCACCGTCTCTCTCTGTCACACTCTCTTTCAACCTCTCTCTATCTCATTCTCTCTCTCTCTCTCTCTCACTGCTCTCTCGCTCTCACTCTCTCTCACCCTCACTCTCACTCTCTCTCTCTCTCTCACCGTCTCTCTCTTTCATTCTCTCTCACCCTCTCTCTATCTCATTCTCTCACACTGCTCTCTCGCACGTTATATGTACTGTATGTCTCTGTGATTGTGCTCTGTATTGATGTGTGAGTGCTTGTCCACGTCATGTGCATGTGTTTGAGTATAAATACAAGCGCATGCAGGTGGGTAAAAAAAAATTGCCTACATGTGTGGTTATGGGTGTGTGTTTGTGTGTGTTGTGTCTGTGTGTCTTTGCATGCGTCTCTGTCAGTCTGTGTGTGTGTGTGTGTGCGTGTGTTCATGGCTTGTGAGTGTCTGAGAGAATGCAGGCCACTATGTCTTTTGGAGTATGTGTGTGTGTGTGTGTGTGTACATTTCCCATGGAAGCGCTGTGTTTGTCAAACTGCCAGGTCCTGTGTACATACCCAGCAGGGTGGGGCGAACAAACACTTACTGTGTGAGAGCATGGCTGTGTGGTTAAACAGAGCAGGATGTGTGTGTGTGTGTGTGTGTGTGTATTTTCCATCTCATTTCAATATTTGGAGTCGATTCTTGTATTAAACTATTTACATTCACTCCTCAGGGGATTTACACACATAAACAACATACAGCAACAGCAACGCAAATGCACACACACACACACACATACATATATCTTTAGTCATGTGACTCCTATGGGTGCCATAGTGCTTCGACTGTTCTGGTTCAGTAGAAATAAAAGACGTATCACTAAGAGACAGAAGACCCAGAGTCGCCACCATTTTCATAAGAACAATTTTACCTTGCAAAATGAATGCATTGGCAATCATGAGTAGAATAATAAGTTTGACCAGATGATTTCTTCCTAGTGGACTTTCTTAGGATAATAATTCTACTTAAATTTTGGGATGATTGACAGAACAATGATGCTGTTGTTTTGAGAAATAGCGGAATGATGTTGTTGCCAGGCAATGTATGTATTATAATAGCAGTATAATGATGTAATAAGGCATAGTTGATTGAACCGGTATCGTTGTTATCAATGTCAATGTTTTTGAAAGTGCTTGGCAAAATAAGTTTATCACTCATTAAGCTCGTTGTCTTATCAGTGGGCACAGTGTGCGCGTCATCTGTGACCGGATGTACTTGTCTGGTAGAGATAAAGTGTTGCAGATAGGGTATCTGTTAACATAGTAACCGAAAGCTGGCCTAGACTGTTGATTTAGCCAGCGCAGGTGTGAGGAGCGTGTGTACTTGCGCGTGTGTGCATACATGCCTGTGTGTGTGTGTGTGTGTGTGTGTATGTATGTGTGTGTGTATGTGTGCGCATAGTGGATGATTGATGCTGAGCGTGTGTGTCCACCTGTCTGTGTTAGTGAGTGTTTGCATATGTGTCTATGTGTGTATGTGTGTGTGTGTGTGTGTATGTGTGTGTCGTCTGGTCTGCCATGCTGTGTGTGTGTGTGTGTGTGTGTGTTTGCAGTTGGTTTTGACCTGTCTTAAGTAGGTCATGTGGGGTGGGGGGACGGATGTGGCCAAATACTCACGTTGTATTTGGAACTGTAATGTTTCTAGACTAGTCCACTGTGTGATAATCTTGATGCCAATCCTAGCCTCAATCCCATTTCATACACTTAATTAAGCCCATCTTAGTCGTCCAGGATCTTTATCTCAGTGTCTATCTTTGAAGGTCAGAGTCCTACGCTTCAATCTAATATCCTAGTTTTCTCCATTCATTCATCCTTACAATTGATTTAGTTGTAATACTGCAAACTGTGGCTGTCAAAGTTTATGACACATACTCAACAACTTAAAATGAATGTGTTTTTTTGCAGGGTTTCATACTCTGTAAAGGTTACCGTTGCAGGTGTCAGAGAGTCTGACTCTCTGTGTGCCTCCCTGCTGGTCCTCTCTCCACTGTATCTGTCAGTGGGATTAATAGTATGTCTGGCATTTGTGTATGTGTGTGTGTGTGTGTGTGTGTGTGTGTACCTGTGTGTGATGATCCTCTCTGTCTGTCTGCTCTGTCTGTCTACAGATGATTCTGGTGCAGGTGAATCCAGGGGATGCTTTTACTATACCTACAGAAGGAGGCCACATCCAGTACATTACAGGTACTAAACGACATGCCCCCCCCCCTTTCAAACACACATACACACACATCCACCCACATCAGTTAACCAACATGTTTTTGTAATTATTGTTGTAACTATAATTTTGTAATTATCATGAAGATCATTTCGTCTTCTGGTACCATTAATGGCATTGCTAAATGAGATTTTGATGTAGTTAATGATGATGATGATGATGATGATGATGATGATGCACTTGTCTAGGTCCTGCTCCCGTGCCTATGCTCCCCCACAGTGGCTCTGTGGCTCCCGTCTACCTGCCTCCAGGCTACATGCCTCCGGTACTGTTTGTCCCTGACCTCTCCCTGTACTTACACTCAGTTGACTACACAGAGCTGCAACTTTTGCCCAAATAACAGATGAATACATTTAATACCACTCATTAACGCATGACACTTACAACACTGCCTCATAAATCAACTTAAGTAAATCTAATTAATTGCGCAGTGCTCATTACAGGCTTAATGGGCCCTGTTCCCTTTGTTTTTGCTTCGTGACCTTGCCTGTTGAGTAGGGCACTCAATAAGAAAGGCATGTTACTCTAATGATAAGGATAAGGATTATGATTTATTAATTATAAATGAATTATAAATTCATGATTTATATGTTTCAGTATAAATGAATGATTTATACATTTAAGTATAAATTACGTGCAATTTAATAATTTAAACATCGCTATTGGAGTAATAAGACCACTTGAACATGTCATATTGTGAGAAACAATGTTAATTCATGACTTTCCCTAATGTTTTGTAGTGCAAAGACTGTCAACAACTGAAAGGTTATTTGCCCATGACAGTATCGTTATCTAGCAATCAGTTTAATAACTTCCTTCATGATTAGCTGAGTGTTATTCTGTGACTGCCCCCTACAGGTTATTGAGGAGAATGGCATGCGCAAGATGATGCTGCTGCCCCACGCACTGGAGTTCCACCCTTCCCTGCCCCCTCCTCACCCACACCTGGCACACTACCCCCCACCTCACCCCGCGCTCCTGCACCACCCGCACCTCTACCCGCCAGAGCTGCCCCCACACTACGTTCACCATATGCACGCGCTACCCATTTACCCAGAGCAGGGTGAGTGCAGACAAAGCAGGAACATGTGTGGATTATGTCTGTGTGTGTGTGTGTGTGTGTGTGATTGTGTGTATTTGTTAAATTCTTTGTTTATGGTTGTTTCATCTTGTTTGTGTATGTGTGTGTGTGTGTGTGTGCACAGAGCTGATGTGTCCCAGCATGGCCATGCCCTCGCTGAAGGCTCAGGACCACCTGCACAGGCGTCTGAAGGAGCATTCCACGCCGGTCGCTAATGCCAACCCCAACCCCAACCCAAACACTAACGGGGTGCACCTCAGCACCCCTCCGCCGCTGCCCAAAGGGGCACCTCTCGCCCTGCACAACGGCCACGGCAAGCCTCCCACACCCTCCCCGCGCCCCACCCGACACAGCAATCCCTCTGGCCGGACCAGAGCCTCTCCTCCGTCAGACACTGAAAGCACAAGTGAGACTGAGGATAGCTTTTTATGTTTCTTTGAGTGTGTGTGTATGTGCTTGTGTATGTGCATGCTTGTGTGTGTGTGTGTGTGTGTGTGTGTGTGCGTGTGTGTGTCCGTGAGAGATGTATCTTGCTCTCTCATACACCATTAATGAATGATTCTTAGTCAGTAGTTACTACCGTTTGTGACAGCAGAGGTTTTGAGGGAGGTTCTAAGTGATACTTGAGCTCACACAGAGGCACGGCATGAACGCTATAAGGCTTGTGTTTCCTCTCTGTTCAGACCTCAGTGCTGGGTCATGTTTCAGCTGTGCATGCTCTTTGTCATAATGCAGCAGTGTGCTTAGTGCTTCATGTAAATCTGCTTGATTTGATTTAGGGATTGTGAACGCTCTGTGTGTGTGTGTGTGTTGCAGATGTCGAGACAGAAAAACACAAAGCCAAGGAGATGTTGTCCAGTGTGTCCAAACCAACAGTGAGTCAGAACACACACACCCACACACACTTAGAGCATTGCTAAAGGCGCACACAGACACATACATCACTACTTATTTGTCCCTTTACCCATCACACAAGTAATGGCATCAGTATTAGTAAATTACTGGCGTTTCAGCAACGGAGGCTCAGGAGGCTCGTGATGGTAATTTGCAATGCCCCCGTCCTCTGCTATTTAGTCGCAGTTTTAGTCTGGCATGATCCAGTGAAGCACTTTATGATCTCAGAAAAGCTCATATGAACCTTGGCTAGTGACCTAGTCAAACATACTCCCTTATATATATTTTTTTACATTTTTGAAAATTTTGTGTTGTGAACTAGTGAAATGAAATTTGCTATCAGACTATCAACAAATGGCTACTACTAACTATTATTTATTGTGTACCCTTATCATACAGTCTAACTTATAAATTGTGCAGCCTTATGTAATGCAAACATGACTTTTCCAGCCTCTCTCAGTAAAGCACACAACGATGATTCATGATGATAATTGTTATTAAATGCTAAAGTATGATATTCTCCTTATCAATCTCTCTCTGTCCTTCCATGTCTCAGGTGAGTGGTGTAACGTGTCGTTCAGTGGTCCTCACCTGGTGTCCCCCATCCCCCTCCCAGCCAGAGACCCCACTGGCACAGACAAACACACTCGCACACACACCCCGCCTCTGCTCTGCTACGAGCTGGCCTTGTCACAGAGCAACACGGATGGAGACTACAAGCCAGTCTATCAGTGAGTGATCCTGTTTATATCTCTTCTCTTATTATTATTTTGTATCTTCTCTCTCTCTTTCTCTTACCCCCTCTCTCTCTCTCTCTCTCTCACACACACACACACACACACACACACACACACACACACACACACACACACACACACGCACACACACTCTGTCCTCAGTTATGTAGTGCTGGCTAAGGGTATGTCCAGTATATATGTGGTTTGTAAAAAAGCTGATCTTAAAAATCTTGACTCAGATTGGCATTGCACACAACCTCAAAGTAATAGTGCTTATGAACACCACTCTAAATGTATGTGTGTGTGTGTGTGTGTGTGTGTGTGTGTATATACACATACACACATACAGGGCTGTAATTTCCCCATTTTTAACCAAGGTTAATACATTGATTTTTTTTGTCAGATTTCTTCATCTATGAGGTTAATACATGGGTGAGGGCTACATACAGGACTGCATTTCTTTTCATCATTCTACTTGTTCTGATCTGATTGTGATTCAATAGGTAATGTTTAGTAAACTGAGGTTAATACATGGGTGAGATTAACACAAGGGTGAGGTCAATACATGGTTTTGTGTTTTTAGCTTGCATAAAACACTGACCTGAGGTTTATCCATGGTGTGTCTTAATAGTGAGGAAATTACTGTAACCACTTAAATAGCTCTTTGGTTTGCCTATGTCTAGTACAAAACAGGCTGCAATACTGTCAACAGCAGCTGTGGCAGACAGTATACCCACTACAGCAAACAAGACTACAGCATATATGTATAAATGAATGTATGTACATATAGTATGTATGCAAGAGTGTTTGGGAATGTGTATAGATTTACTGGAATATTCCAACAATATCTTTTCTCTTCTCCTCTCTTCTCCAACCACAGAGGGAATGACATTACATTTACGATAGAAGACCTCAAGCCAGCTACTCACTACTATGCCAGGTACACACACTCACTCACACACTCACACACACACACACACTTGCATAAACACAATCTTAAGTGTTATTCCATGTAATACAAACCTGAACCACATGTACCAAATTGACTTTGTGTATATGAATTTACGTGTGTGTGTGTGTGTGTGTGTGTGTGTGTTTGTTTGTTTTGTAGGGTGTGTGTGGCGTGCCACTCCATCAAAGGCTCTCCGTCAGAGGCAGTGACGTTCAAAACTCTCTGTGCCCCACCAGACACCCCCACTCCTCCCCGCGTCCTCCTGCGCACCAAGAGCTCTGTGGGGCTGCAGTGGAAGGTATCACACACACACACGCACACACACACACACACACACACACACACACACACACACACACACACACACACACATACACACTCATTCAGCAATTCTTGATCTTGACAGTTGTTTGTTTTCACCAAATTACCTTGTAAGCTACAGTAATAGCAAGTAACGTCATTTTCTAGTCATTCAACTAACCAGACATGTAGATGTTAGTAGTAGAAATTCATCCATGCATTCCCAACTACCTGAGAGACCTCTGCATTGCCCCAAAGACATTTCTCTGAGCCCACTAAAATGGCTGGCTATTTTACTGTGTCTTACCAGGCTCCCAATGACAATGGTGCAAAAATCACTGCCTACCTGCTGGAATACTGTGAGGTAGGCATCACACACACACACAAACACACATACATGCAGCACATGCTCACACACATACACGGATAAACATTTTCTTTCTGTTGTGGACTAGCATCATCTCATGGCTACTCTCTGTCTTTCATTCTTTCATTCTGTCTTTCTTTCTTTCGTCCTTGTTTTTTCCCTGTCTCTGTCTATTCTGGTGTGTGCACTAGGGGAAGCAGAGCTCCTTCAAAGAGGTGTACTGCGGCCCCTCCAAGCAATACAAGGTGGTACAACTCACCCCTGCCACCAGATATGGCTTCAGAGTGGCTGCCAAGAACACCACAGGGATCAGGTGTGTATGTGTGTGTGTGTGTGTGTGTGTGTTAATGTGTAAGGACACAGGTTCTCAACAATTGTATGGACAGCGCTTTGTAAGATGCATACATATGTTTCTGAATGTCTAAGTGTAACTGTGGTAATTATTTGTGTGTGTGTGTGTGTGTGTGTGTGTGTGTGTGTGTGTGTGTGTGTGTGCGCGCACATGTTTCACAGTGCCTTCAGTGAGGTGCTGTCATGCTGCACGGTTGGTGCCCCTCCTGCCCCATCTGCCCCTGCCCTGAGTGACACGGGAGTGCATTGGGTCAGCCTGCACTGGAGCGCCCCCTGTGGGCTGGTGAGCAAAGACAACCTCACCTACATCCTCGAGATGGAGGAGCCAGAGGTGAGACTACACTGCATTGCACCGCAGAAATTTTTGATCTCATTCTCATTCAGACTCCTTTCTTGTATGAAAAACAGAAGTCTGTTTCAAATGTTGCTTTGATGTTTTGTGAACGTGCATTTTTTACCTAACAGCAGTAAAAAAGCAAATAAATCTCAACTTCTTAGCACAATGACACAGTGTGACACGAGGTTATGTTTGTGTTCTGCAGGGGTTTCAACCCAAATATACTGGAGAGGAGACGAGCTGTACTGTTAAGAGTCTGGAGAGGAGCACATCCTACAGGTTTAGGGTGAGTGTTGGGGCAAGTGTTTGTGTGTATGTTTGTTTTTACGGTGGATGTTTGTGTGTTTTGTACCTATGCAGTGTGTGTTGATGTACAATCGTTGGTTTAGGCTATAAATGTAACTGGTTTTGTGTGTGTGTGTGTGTGTTGTGTAGCTGTTAGCTGCTAACAGCGAGGGTTGTAGTCAGCCCAGTGCAGTGGTGAAGTACAGCACCAGCGCAGATGCCCCAAGCAGACCAGGACCACTACAGCTACACACACCACCCCAGCCACACCGGATACACACTATCTGGGGTAAGGACACACATACGCACAGATACACAGAGAAATCTTTTTGTGTGTGTGTGTGTGTGTTGTGCATAACATATAATTATTTCTGCAATGCAGATGCCCCGGAGGATGATGGGGGTTCTCCCATAATGCACTATGTTTTGGAACTCAGTCATACAGGTAAAGACGTGCACATTTCACTGAGGCTTCGAAATTAATTAATGTGTCAAGGGTTACATTTTTGTGCATTGTACATTTTTGTGCAAGTGATGTGACCTCTATCTGTGTGTGTGCAGATGATCAATGGGAGGTCATATACACTGGACTTCAGCAGGAACATGTATGTGATGGTTTGGAGCCAGGAACTTCCTATAAACTCAGAGTGTACTGCCAGAGCCAAGGAGGACAGAGTCAGGTACACACACACACACACACACACACACACATACACATACCTTGTTTGTGATCAGGGGTGATTGTTTAAAGTAACTGTCTTTCTGTTTCTCCAGAAGTCTGAATGCCTGTCAGTACAAACTGCCCCAGTGCATCCTGGGCCATGCAGAGCGTTTTGTATGTCTGGAGATCCCTCTCCCTCAGAGATAACCCTCAGCTGGGGTGAGCCTCACACACAAACACAGAAACATACACATTTTGTGTATCCGCTGTATACAGTTTTAAATAACCTAAAGTTAGGGCTACACCGGCTCATATCAGAACCCAAGTATGTGTGTATTCTGTATTGTATGTTGCTTATCTGTAATTAATAATTTATTATATGCCATTATTAATATATAAATGTTAATAAATAACTGTAATGTTTTATATCCCTGATTTGACACTTTTTCTTCAATCCCTCGCAGAGGCTCCAGTGTGCCAGAGTGGTTTGGATGTGAGTATGTATGCTGTGGAGATGGCTGACTCAGCAGATGAGACACACACACAAGTGTATGAGGGCCCTGAACAGAGCTGTGTCGTTAGATCCCTGCTGCCCGCAACACGATACTGTTTCTGGGCCAGAGCTGCCAACCAGGCAGGGGTAAGGTCAAAAGAAAGCCCAAACTTATGCATACAGTATGTAACATTCACACACTTTTATCTAAGAGGCCATCTTCAGCTTATTAAAGCCACCTGTTGCATTACTGTAAAATCCCTATCTAATTGCCGTTAAGTCCTATGTTTGTAAAGTAAAACCCCTATGTCACTCATCCAAAATTCTGAACACTCAGTGTTGTGTTTTGTGCCTGTGCTTGTGTGTGTGTGTGGTGTGTTTGCATGTATGTGTGTGTTTTGGGTTCAGTGGGGTCCCTGGTCAGAGATGTTGGAGGCATTCACAGCAGCAGGAGCCCCGCAGCCATGTGGTCCCCCAGTGCTGACCGTCAGGAGCCCCACATGTGTCTCCGTCAGCTGGGAGGTCAGTAGTTCCTTCATCACTAGCTTGAGTTCTATCAAAATGTCGGGAGAATATCCATTTAGAAGTATATCACAGAAAATGGAAGTGTACTCAGACTGGAATTTACTTCAGCCACATTTCTCAGAGGAGGTTAAAATAATGCAAATGAGAGGAACAGAAGAACATTGTTATGGACTGATCACCAGGGGTCAATCCTGTAACACTGAGTGGCACGTTTGCTGATTTTCCCATTTCAGACTGTCATTAAACCAATAAATGAATCAATAACAGGTTCCAGCTACATGATTGATAAGATGCCTGATCATGACGACTAGAGACACGTGTTGGGGGCGGTGATTGATTGGGATTTAAAAACTTGCTTTAGTCATGAGTTCAGAGGCCCTTGAGTAGGCATTTACTTTAATGAAAGTCTCAGTGGAAGATGCTACTGTGTTTGGGTGGTCACTGTCAAGCATGCACTTTCATTCTGCAGGTGCCGCCATCTAACGGGGCGAAGGTGTGTGAATTTCGGCTGGAGTGGGGGCCACAGGGCGGGTCTCTTCAGGTGGCCTACCATGGCCCCTTGGCCTGCTGGGAGATGTCAGAACTGATCCCTGCCACAGAGTACTGCTGCCGAGTGCAGGTGAGAGGAACCCCCAGAAGGTCTCTTCAGTACTGCGAGGGGTAGTACCATCAAAGGCTACTTTAGTTCCATACTTGAGCAAGCAGTGGCCTATGTGGTTGTTTGTGTGGGTAGCATCAGTCTAGGGTCAAAATCTAAATGTTTTCTAGGTTGTGAAGTCCTTACTAAATACAAGATGTAGGATGTGAGAATTTTAACTCCCTGAGTATGTTTTTTTGTGTGTGTGTGGACCTGTTGTACCCATGAAAAACAGGGAAAATTTCCATTTTTGTAGTGAAAGGTGACACCCACTCAACCCTGTTGAGTATCATTCATTATACATCAGTGTACAGTATATGCCTCTGTATCGTAGATCAAACTTCAGATCCTTTTTCTCTCAGGCTGTCAGTGAGGCTGGGGAAGGGCCCTTCGGGGATATGGCCACGGTAACAACTCCCCCCTCAGTCCCAGCAGCAGTGGAGGGTGTGGAGGAGGTTTCTGCCGAGTCTGTGAGTGACGTCACAACCGCCGTCTCCCCCTTGCGGCTCGCTCTGAGGTGGAAGGAGCCTTGTTGCCATGGTGCCGAGATCACAGGATACAACATTGATCTGGGAGAACAGCTCCCTCTGTCTGTTGGGAGGATCAATCACCACGTGCTGGAGAACCTACAGCCTAATACCACATACAGGTAAGGCGAAAAGGTGAACTAAACAGGAAAGTCATGAGGTTGCAAATCTCAGTGCGTCTGCTGATGTGTGGCATTGTATAGGTGACCATCTAAGTTTGGTGGAACAGTCATTCAGTATTCAACCATTTAACTGTTATGATATAGTAACTCATAAGGGACTACTTTTTCATTTTTATTAAATTGTTTATGCAGTCCCATATCCTCATCTTAGCCTGGAGGAATCCATCAGAAAAAAATAAATAAGTTGATAATTGTGTTTGCATGATACAGTTTTGACTGCAATGGGTAATTTGCAAAAGGTTTGTTTGGGTAACCTATGGCCTTTTGACACTTTCTAGGGTGAGGGTTCGAGCGCTGAACAGCATTGGAGCTGGGCCCTTCAGCTGCCCACTGAGAGTCCGGACCCCACCTCTGCCCCCCGACCCCCCCTCACTGGAGTGCACTGTCTACAGCCCTCACACTCTGAAGCTACGCTGGGGAGAGGGACCCACACGCACCCCCACACCCAGGGGGACTCACTACTGCCTGCACATGCAGACCAGTGCGGACAGGTGAAACATGTGGACTATATAGACACATGCACATATCTGCACAGAGCACACATGTTCACACAAAACACACACACAGAGATACACAAACAAAACAGTCTGTCCCATCTAGAAGGGCAGATCCTTGTAGTTTTTGCTTTATCCAAAGGGTGACAGTGTTGAACTATGCGTGGTAGAATCATGTAGTAACTGGTTCTTTCCAGCGTTGACAAACACAGGAAGCATTTATTATCAATGCTTTTATGAATTTCTTCTACTTCTAGTCTTCTATGCGGTGCGTGTATGTGTGTACCAGTATTTACTTATAAAACAATTTAGATAGGCATAAATATGGCTTTATAGTTGTGTAAGCTTTTGTGTGCTGTACAGTTGGTCACTTTCCAAGTATTTGTGCATTAATGTCAGGTGGTGTGTGTCTGTGTGTGTGTGTTGACTGCCAGGTCGGTGTGTGTGTACAGCGGTTCAAGTCATTCCTTTAAGCTACAGCGCCTCAGTGAAGCCACAGAGTACCACTTCAGCATCCAGGCAGTGAGCGCAGCTGGCCGGGGACCCCTGTCTCCCCTCTACAGTTTCAGCACCACCCGCTCACCCCCACCACAGCTGAAAGGTATACACACACAAACACACACACACGCATAAACACATGCAAAGCATCTTTATAGATAAATCTACACTATATTTAGTTTTAACATTATCGAGTTACTCTTATTTAATGGCCATCTGTCTGTCCTTTGGTAAGCTCCAAAGATTGAGCCAGTCCAGTGGAACACTTACTCCATCACCTGGGAGACCCTCCAGCCAATGAAAGGAGACCCTGTGCTCTACACACTCCAGTTAATGCGAGGAAAGGAAGTGGAGCGGGTAAGTCGTATATGCAGTCACAGACACACTTCACCATAGACACTCAGCAATGGTGTCAATGATGTAGATAATTATAACTTGTAATAGATGTAACAGAATGGACACTTCATGTTAGCTCTGAATTTCACTAATTCTGCCATCTTTGTTTCTGCCTGTTTCTAATTTCTTGTGTATGCCGTACTCGCTCTCCCTCTTTAGCTCTACCGCGGCGCCACCACCTCTTACACATGGCAGGGTGTACCCACGGGAACAGACTGGCGCGTGCGTGTGTGTGCAGGGCGGTGCAGGCCCGAGGGAGGTGAGCTGTGGGGTCCCTACAGCCCTGGCACAGCCCTGCCTCTTCTCCCTGATGCCAACCGAGATGCCAAATCTGTGGTTAGTGCCAACAGCAGCAGCAGCAGCAGCCCTAGCAGTAGTGGGGGCCTGTGCAACAGAAGGTGGCAGCTCACTGACGAGCACTTTGCCGTGCTGGTGCTGGTGGCGTTTGGCATCGTGGCGATCCTGTTTGCCGTGCTCATTCAGTATCTGTTCCTGAGTAAGGACTGAGGAAGAGAGAGAGAGAAAAAAAATACAATGCAGAAGAAGAAGAAGGAGGAGGAGGAGAAGAAGAGGAAAAAGAAGGAATGGAGGGAAAGAGAAAGACAGTGAGAGGTGAAGAAAAGAAAGCAGGAGCAGGTCTCTCAGCACATTTTATAACTGGCACACAGTGAGCTCATTTCATTTCCAGTACATTATTATTATTATTATTATTATTATTATTATTATTAAATCTTCATATAAGACTATATTTAGTTGACATAAGAAGGTACTTTTTTTATTTTATGCCACGACCAATGCAAACTGTGATGATGGATGTTAAGACTTAATATCTAACGCATCTGTATGCCCAAAACAAAAGCTTTGGTCAGTATGTCTGTGTTTCTGTGTGAGAAGCCAGTGGGGCTGTATCTCTGAATGGCTCTGGTTGATGATTTCTAGATTTTTCTTGATGGTTGAATGGCAAAACTGGACAAGGCTTAGTCGTTCTATCAGCTTTGGCACCCAGATTTTTTTTTTTTATCTCCTCGAATGCTAACATAAATACAGTTTTATATTATTATTTTTTGAAAACACTCATACACTGATGTGTCTTTGGGAGCTTATGAGAGGTCCTTTGTTGAAGCCTGGGAAAAAATGTGGGCTATTCCACAGGATGTATGTCAGGAACTGAGATTCATCTTGTTCTCTTTAAACTGTTGACAGCGGTTGAAAGTGACATGGTGCCAAAGCTTTCATAAATATGCTCAACATGCTGTTTTTGCAAACTCTGCCTCCGTAAAGGTTGACAGAGAGTTTCATACTTTTACAGATTATTTTATCTAGCAGGTATATTTTAACATCAACAAAGCCAAGAGAAACAGTGATGTATTCTCTAATGTTGGGAGAGATACACATGTTTGGTTCTGCTATCATATACGTATACATATACATACATTCTAGTTATGTTTTATGTACACCTAGATAAAGCAGTACTCTTAAGATATATGAAGTATGCATTTGTTATAAATGTATTTCTATTTGGCTCAAACTGAGCACCATAGTCTTTTCCTGGCTTTAGTTGACCATTGATGCTTATGTATGTGTGGTGTTGGGAGTTTTATTGTGAGACAGTAAGCTGCTTAATTTGAATTCACAAGTTTTAACTAGGACTAATACCTAATGTTACCATAAACCCAAAATAAGTCTAATTTTGCAAATGTCAGATAAGGCCACACCAATTTAAAATGTTGGTTCTCAGATTGTTTCAGTTCCAGACAGGAAAAAAAACTGCTTTGATGGTAAAATCAGGGGTGGAATTATGGGGCTTTCATAACAGAGAAACAAAACAAACATAATACATTATTGTCACATCCAATATCCAATATCCAATATTGTTCTTTTAATAGCTTGTGATCTTATTTTCTAGCCAAGCTAGCGCCACCTGGTGCTTCCACTTAGTATCACATTTCGCTTCAGCACTATGTTAGGTACCTATCCAAAGGCTTAGGTTTCCTCCAACTGAACAGACCAATCAGCGAACAGAGAGAGGGTCTTCGGTGGGAGGGCTGAAAGTGATGTCTCGACCAAACGGTTATGAATGGTTGAAGGCAGAAAGTATCTGCCTACCTGCCTGGAACCTAATGTATGCCTATTGAGAGGTTCCAGTGTCTTTGCACAAAATGAAAGGATGTGAAAGAGTCTGGTTACTGGCTACTTATTTCCACCTATGTATTAAGGATTTTTATTGATTTCTGTTACATACCATATGCACCCATCCTGGTTACATAAATAAATAGAAAATAAAACAGTTTGAAACAGCAGCCTTCCGTTTCAGGGCCCTATAAAAATCCATTTCATTTTTACCTAAATTTAGTTTTTCCTGATTTATTTTTTGACGTTTTGGACTATGGGCTTTTTGACCGCTCTAAACGTATTTGACTTGAGGCCTAGTCATGTCAGGTATGGGGGTGAGAGGGCCAAATCCACAGGCTCTCCCACACTCTCATGCCCACCTTGCCTCATATCAGCTTGTGCATGATACAGGCTAGCCCAGGGGTCTGCAACCTTTTTTTTTTTTTTTTTCATTTTGCAGTTTCTTGAAGCAGCGATTCTGAGAACCAACTATTTGAATTGGTGTGGCCTAAGTAATTCAAGCTACCTAATTAAAATAATTAAAGTGTATGTCAGTCAGTTACATCAAGTTTATTCTGAGCTCATAGGCTACTATTACTTTCCATTATTTCTGGTTTTAACATGAAGCAGAGGGCAGTGGGAATGGCGGATGCCTTGCCAAATGCTGTCCTTTGACAGTTCAGAGGTCATAGTCACTAAACCCAAGCCCGGGAAGTGGAACATTAAAATTCTGAGCCATTTATCTCTGGGGTTTCAAGGCTTTATTAGGAGGGAGGTCTGGTATACGCATTGTAGCACGTATATACATTTGGCAAAGTTCACATTTTCCCAGGGATTTTTATTTTTTTTCATTATTATTTTTAAGATACATGGTGCCTTTTGAACATCTTAAGATGTTCCTCCCTCACTCACTGGTTGTCAAAACAAAAAGCAGAGATATATGTGGCTCCACCATGTCATCACCTTCTATTACTCCCTTTGTGGATTCTATTTCAGAATCCAAAATCCAGTCATAGTTATCTCTTGAGGAGTAATTAAGTATGTTTGTTTATTACTTATTAAAACAAACATCTGGACAGCAGCCACTTATCCCAATCTGGCTTGTCTGAACTATCCATGACCTCTGCTTCTGTTTCTTCCTGCTGTCCTGGTGAGTCATTTGGTCTGTAGTCCTTCTGGTATACCCTTAGAGAGTGGTTGTGTTCCTGTCAGCAATGTTGTCATTGTGGGAATCTTTGAAAGCTGCACAGTGACCTCAACAATCAGATGTGCCTGATCACCAGTACACCTCTTCTGCAAGAAAAAAAAATAGTTTGAAACTGGGAGAGCAGTGGTGTAAAGTGCCAGTGCCACTGTACCACATTTAAGTGTCAGTAACCATAGGAATCCCGGGTTTGATTTCAACCTATGGACACTTCCCACACACACACTCACACACACACACACACACACACACACATGCTCCCTGTCTCTCTCCAGTGATCCACTGATTTAAAGGCAAATGCCCAAAAATATACAGATTTTTTAACTGCAAACACTTCCTCTACGTAGATTAGCATTAAGGTAGAATGAAATAAACTGACAATTCAAGTTATGGTCCATAACATTTGATTCACAGCCATGGCATGTAACCTCTAGGAGAGACATTGCTGCTGCCTTTACTCACCTGCCTTTCAAATGGTTATAGACTGTTTTATTTCAAACTTACTTGAGAGGTTTGTTTGCATTGGTAACACAACTTGTTGAATTACTTTTATTGGTAAAAGACATCTCTTACACCTGCTGCAGATTCCGTATCTATAAAACATTCAATTTCTGTGCAGCAGATTATTGGTAGATGATGCAAAATCCCTGCTCCCACATACACTGTGAATGACTGTTATAATCCTAATAGAAAACTTGAGTTAACAGAACATGTGGTCAGGTGTGCTTCTCATGTACAACAAAAGGTAATAAGGTCTTAAAACTGCCATAGTTTGATATATACTGTATCTTGCAAAATGCTTGACCGGAGTCATTGATTAATGACACTACTGTTTGCTCCATTCATAATTATATTGTAGAGGACTATTACCTTTTGTTGGACGTAAACAAAACTGTTAATGGCTCTCCGTGTTCAAAAGTATACCAGTACAAGTACAAGCTGGGAAGTGCCACCCAGGAACTCTATATCTCATTTGAGGTTATGTGTCAGAGCATCAGGCCGTAACTTGCACCTTATTCGTATCGCCCCTCCAAAAAGCTGAGCGAGCCTTTAAGAAAATTCACATCACGCTTATGCTTACTGTTTTTTAAGGACAACAGCCATACCACTTTGCAATCAGTTAGATATGTATGTCTCATACCCTTCTTGGCTCACGAATGATTATTGCTGCTACTGCTCCTCCTGCTGCTCTTGTTTGTTACCTGTATCAGTTCAGTGAGAGAGAAAAAAAACATTTTAACAGATTTTTATGATTTTTTTTTTCTTTTTCTGTAGTGGTGAATGACTTGTGATGTATGTAGGGTTATCACCTTCAAACCCTCTCCCCCATGACTGAAGTTTATTTTTGTCTTTTTTTATGAAGCTGCTGGAGCTCTTGTTCATATGTGTGCACTCATTTTCATTCAACCATTATTTGGTTTTGGTTTTAAAGGTTTAAAGAGTTTTCTCAGGCCAAGTTAATGAAATCACTTGATTGTGGTATTCTGTGTTGGATCATCTGGAAAGAAAACAACATTCACACTTCTAATCTCGCAGTTTGTGCATGGTCCTTCTGACCACAAAATGGGTCTTTCTTTCTTGTGCTGCATGACTTGGGTCCACTCATCTAAAAAAAATCTCATCGAATTAAACCCTTACTCACATACAAATTACCGTATCTCACTTTTCATGTCTTTCAGTTTATGATTATATCAGAAGGGTTGAGCTCAGCACAAAAAAGGGCTTTTACAGAATCATGGGAATTTCCTTGATGCTAAGGAAAGTAAGGCAAAAGATTCCTCACATTTACCCCCCCATCCCACGTGCCAGTATTTTCAGACCACGCAAACTAAGTTTTACATCATATTCTCTTTATTTTGATACTGAAATGTATTTTTATTTTAAATACAAATGTAATACATTCCAAAAATATTTATCTACATCATTGGTCATTATTTCTAGTATGGATCTCACTGTTTATGTTATCTGTTTTGTTCTATTGCTAAACACAAGAAAAAGATAAACTGCCATGTATTATTGTCATAACTAAATTGTAACAATCATAGATAATATATTTAATATGGCAAATAAATTATAGTCCTTATATGAACTGCTGTGTCTGTCTTTGTCCTTTCTTCACACATACCCTGTCTTTACCTTCTGACATGTTTATCCTACAACTGAACCATACAGCAATAGAAAGATATAGCTGGTAGTGTCACATGTTGCATTCAAATTGTGCTGACTTGGAGGGGAAAACGTGTTTGGATGCCTGCTATTACATCCGCAGGAACTTCAATGGTCATTCTAAATCAGTAGGCATAATGAAATTGGTACCCTTTTGCAGTAATAATAGCTTACATTCATCTGGGAAAGCATTCCACAAAGCTTCTAAGGTTTTGGAGGGTTTTTTGCCTGCATTCACAAAAGCATGTGTGAGGCCAGGCACTGATGTCTGCCAAATATCAGGTGGCTAGTGATCTCTTCTCGTTAATTCAACAGGTGTTTCATTATGTAGAGCACCATTATTTTGGTTTGCAGATTATCTTCAACACCTATAGTGGGACATCATTGAAGTTCCTATTCAGTCTGCAAGTTTGTTTGGCATCAAACCATTTGTTCTGGCCATTTCTGAATGAGGCCTACCAAAAACCGAGGAACCAGTCCAATCTGCCTCCTTTCCATGGGTCAGGATTTATGATGGCAGAGCAGTGCATTTAAAATGACTCACAATGGCCTATTGCATTAAATTATATGGACTTGTATTTTCTTTGGAATTGAGCAAACAAAACCTTTGATTACAAGGAATTGTTTTTTTGTTTTTTGCAAGAGTTAATATTACTACTTACTTTACTCATGTTACTTTTTCCTGTAGGATATTCCCCCTGGAAAACTGAGGTAAATGAGTGGTAGGCCTACTGTCAATTTCAGTCGAGATTTGAGTATCAGGTTTACCTAGAATAAGGTTGACAGAAAACTTTATGTAGCTAGGCTACATGTCAATCCAGATCCTATTTTCAGCCGGCAAAGCCATGGGGAGTGAGACTTATGAGGCCGTCCAGATTCCATTAAGGATAGCCTAAATGGTGGCTGACAGCCCTGTTGAAAAGAAAAAAGAAAAAAGAAAGACAACTCAGTATGTGCTGGTAGCTGCTTTTAACTGGTTTCAAAGTCTTTGGTGGGCCATTAACCAGCTCATCAAGCTGATCATACTGACCGGGCATTGCTGGAGTAAGCTAGTCAGGCAGGTCGGACATTGCTGAAGTTGACTGTGGTGTGAAATTGTTGGTATGACCAGCAAAATTACTGAGGTAAGACTAGCAACCTAATATAATCAAATTCAATCTAAATATCATGCTCTTTCCAGCATGATATCCTATGTTTTTTTCTTTTTTTCAAACGCTGGGTACGACTTACATACATATAACAACTCTCCGATATCACAGTCTAGTATCAATCTGCAGTGACAACCACAGCTAACAACCTGCCTGAAATTCTAGTGTTTACAATGAAGAATCAGCGTTGTTTTACCAAAGTACCGCGAGAGTTACCGACCAATGGCATTTTGACTATTGGTCACGTGTTACATAATGGTGGCGAAGCTATTTTTTTTTTTACTTGGTGCATTCTTGAAATTGTGATTTGTGAAACACAGCAATGGGACGAGGACGCTTATTGTAGAGCGGTACTGTAAGGTATCTATTTTTCAATGTATGTATTGTTCAAAACAGCGTTGTCAGCGAAGACCATTTTTCGCAAGGTTTCTAATTAGCTAATACACTTGATCAAATAATTTGGACTGTAACGTTAGAGTCCAGCTAATCTCGCAAGCTAGTGCCTAACTTGGCTCATGTTTCAGCAATTAGCTTGACACAGAGATAGCCGTCTAGGTATCAAGTAGAAGCTAACGTTAACAGCCATACAGCAATAGAAAGTAGCGAGCAGGTTAAAATTAACAACAGTTAGATTGAGGGGCAATACCTTTTACCATCGATGTTGTTATAGCTGTATCGTGTTACTTATTTAAGTATCTTCCCAATATTGTGTAGTTGGACATAGTTATTAACATCCATATAAATCGGTTACTTTTGCAATTTTTTTGTTTTTAAAGAAATAAAGAGTATAAAACAATATCTGCCTGGAAATTAGCTAACTTAGCTTAGCTTGACAAAACCTGTACCTTAAAAGAAGGCCTTCGGGTTTAATAGTCCGATTACATAATTACTTAATGCGTCTTGTTTAATTTTTAGATGCAAGATACTATTGCTGTTATAGCTTTTTGATGGAGGAGTTAAATTAATTTAGTAAGATTAGGTGTGCGGCTGCTTTGACAGTTGTCTATTAGCGATAGATGCCTTGCTTGTAAACAGGAAGTTGCTGATGAAGTGTCTTGTGATAGTGTTCAGTTTTTAGCAGCCTTCATGCACTATTTAATGAAGTCGAAACAGAAACTTTACCCTCCCCAATACACTTCCCTTGTCACACGACTTCTGTCAGCTGACTAGTTCGAAGCATAGGTGTGAAATCAGGAGAAACATTCGCTGCTGGCCTTCACTTAACGGTACCTAACTGACCGTGGTGTGGACAGGGGTGGGCTAAACTTACTTATTTGAAGAGGAAACAATACTTGGATCTGTGTTGATCCAAGCTGCTCAACCACAGTTGCACAAATAGGCTTGTTGTCTCAGTAATGTCATGAGACCAAGACCAGGATTTGTTTGTACGTCAATGTATTTGTTGTTGCAGGTCTGTGTTTTTTGTTTTCTCCTACAGTAAATCCGAACACTCTTGACAAAGTTGGTGAGTGTTCCAAGTTTGGCTTCCTGCGCAGTGTTCTCTGTGAAAGGCAGGGGAAATGTCGAGTACAGCCATGAAGAAAAAGGTGATTGATTTGTGTATGTGTGGTGTGTATTGGAGCTAGAGATTTGTCAAATCCAGATTTTCTGGGCCTTTGGGATAATAGCATTGTTATTGTCTATAAAACCCTGGAGTGAATAGATCTCTTAGAAAATACATAGGGATTTCATAAGCTTCAAACACTAGTAGTTGTTCATATGCAGGTGCATGAATCGCCACATTATTTACATGACCTAACAGTAACAGTAGGTGGCACTCTTGATGTATGTTTTGACCCATAAAAGGAATAGTCCACAATTTTAGTCCAATACATGAACATGAACTAATTCAGCATACAGCTCCTTACTGTGCTTTAGCGGTCCGCTCAGTAACTCATGCACAGTCCAGACTTTGTCAATGTGAAGCAAATGTGATGGTGCAACACAAGTCATAACCAATCACCACAATGCCCAGGAGCCCTGTAGAGAAGGGTGTAATTTGTTTGTCAAATACTGAGCATGTTAAGCAAAAAAAAAGGAAAATTTTGCACCATTTTTCTATGGATTCCTATGCACTGCTGTTTGTAACTTGTATTCTTTGTCGTCTTACAAGATACAAGTATATTAGTACTAATATTAGTAACTCTACTTAAGAAAACAGCATAATCTTTCACATGATATAGATTGAAACATTTGACCACTACAGTAGTCTTAAGAAGTAGCCTATTTTTTGACAACTTAACTGTGTAGTTTCCTAATGCAAGAGCAAGAGTTTTTATGTCTGTTGTCTGTTCTCTCACTCTCTCCCTCCCTCCCTCCATTTTCCTTCCACACATATTCTCCATCTTATCAGGTGCTGCTGATGGGGAAAAGTGGGTCGGGAAAGACCAGCATGAGATCAATCATCTTTGCTAATTACATCGCCAGGGATACGCGAAGGCTTGGAGCTACGAGTAAGCAACTCCCACTTCCATTTGGAGTCACACAAGCCTGGCCTGTTGTTGATCCCCCTCTGTTCTGATCCAGTGTATTCCAATGCCTGGGAAAGAATCCTGTTGTGAAATGTTTTCGAGGAACTCTTGTTACTGCTCTGGGCTATGTGTTTGTAGAGTGTCAGCAAGTGTGTTTGAGTGTGTGTCTGTGTGCGTGAGATGGTTTGTTTGCCAATCTCTCTACAGGTGGCCAGGAAATTAGAATGGAGCTGTAATGGTGTGTGTCTGTGTCTGTGTTCTCTCTTTGCAGTCGATGTTGAGCACTCCCATGTGCGTTTCCTGGGAAACCTGGTGTTGAATCTATGGGACTGTGGCGGGTAAGCAGGAAGTAACAGACCTATGACATCAGTCACTGCATATCCTTTGTGGTCCATTTGGCCATTGCATTAGTGAGATCCATAATCTCCTGCACAATGTCTCACTTACTCAGCACTACAGTTTACCCTACCGTCAGTAATTCTATTGTTTGTAACTATGATGTCTATGACAGACATAAACATAAAGTGCATTATTGATTCCATGAATGGGGTGTCTTAGAGTAGAATAAGTAATAAATGATAGTGTTTTAAGTACAATCTGGTAACAGTATGATTCCATCAGTATCAGTATTTCATGAAAGTAAATCATGTGGTTGTGTTCTGCATCAGAAAATTTCCAAGAGGAATAAAATGGCTTGATGGGTAGTCAGCCTCTTATAACACTGCCTTCTCACTCACAGGCAGGACACATTCATGGAGAACTACTTCACCAGCCAGCGGGATAACATCTTCCGCAACGTGGAGGTGCTGATCTACGTGTTTGATGTGGAGAGCCGTGAGCTGGAGAAGGACATGCACTACTACCAGTCCTGCCTGGAGGCCATACTGCAGAACTCGCCCGACGCCAAGGTCTTTTGCCTGGTGCATAAGATGGACCTTGTGCAGGAGGACCAGAGAGACCTGGTGAGGAGGGGTTTGGACGGGGGCTTTTGGACAGCTAGCGCTTGATGTGTGTTTGTGAACCTCTGTAGAGTGGTTTTCTTAACCTACCTGGATTAATTAACCCAGTCTGCCACTCTTTGACCTGTATTGGCATTTTCAGCCATTTGCCACGTTTATTGTTAGTGTTTTTTGTCTTCTCTTGTGCCGCCATTGCTTTATCTGCTTGCTGTGTATGCCTTCACCATATGTTTAGTGTTTAGTAGCTGAAGTCTGCTTGTTCTCTGATTGTCAGATCTTTAAAGAGCGAGAAGAGGACCTGAAGAGGCTGTCTCGTCCACTGGCCTGCACCTGCTTCCGCACCTCTATTTGGGATGAGACCCTTTACAAGGTGAGCTCACACCCCTGAATTTACACACAGCACACACACACACACACACAAGCACACAGTAGTTGTGAATAGAGCCAAATTGTATAGAATAGTATGTGTAAACCTATAGTTATTTATACACAGCGGCAGGCTATATTACATACTGGCCAAAAGTGCGCTAAACCAACGGCAATAGTGCACTGAATAAATCCTGGGTACAATTCTTCATAAAGGCAAGGATGAGATAGCCAGCAATGTCAGCTGCTGCAGCAATGTGCCAGTTGTGTGATGGGGTGGGCCCAGATTTTATGTTTGGATTGAGGAAGAAAATGTAAAATGATATGTTGTGTTTTTCATGAAAAACCCTAAATGTATACATTTGAGGACCAGAGAAGAGATCTAGGAATGAACATCATATGGACCACCTTTAAGTGAAGAGGGAGTTTTGTTGTTTTGTTGTTGCTTTGTATGGTGTTTTTTTTGTTTGGGGGGGGGGGTCTTCTTTGAGGGTAGTTTTCACCACTGATTGATGTAGATAAGCCTGTGACTGCTGACAGAGAACAGATGAAATACCTTAGACCCCCACTGACCTGAGATGGTCAAGGGTCACAGCCACCAGATTGTTGTGCAAGCAGACATGTCAAATTTTACCGTGGAATTTTGTACTGTACTCACATGATAAGAGAGGTTGAGTCACAATCTGGTCTCTTACTTTTCAGCACCTTTTCAGATTACAGGGTGTTGGCAGTGGTTCAGAGATAGATCCATTGACTGAAGGGAGTCTCTTAAGTTGTAATGCTTGACTGGCTCAGTGAGGATCCCTTTCCTCTGCCCGTCGCTGTTTTTAAAGGCTCTGGTTGACTTATATTGAAGCTCAGTTAAAGGAAGTCATTGTGCCCATCCCAGGTGCAGGGCAGGATGTTTTCTTTTTTCATGCTTGGCTTAAACGTTCCGTTTCGAGTAACAGTTCAATCATTTGGTGAATCTGAGGAATACTGACGCGATGAAATATTAATCTAAGCCAAGCTTGAGAAACTAAAACAACAGAGAGTGTCATCAAGTGTGCAAACTTTGTTTTCATAAATACGAAGGTACATGGAATACACCATTTATTCCCTGTTTATGTGGTTTGTTGGTTCTGACAACAGTATTTTAGTGCCCAGTGATTATTTAGTGTTTAGTGGAAAAGAGGAGGTACTATATGTCAATAAAGAAGAGAGAGAAAAGCCTTGTCTGTGTTTTCTCTCTCTCTGTCTCTCCAGGCCTGGTCCAGTATCGTCTACCAGCTCATCCCCAACGTCCAGCAGCTGGAGTCCAACCTGCGCAACTTCGCCCAGATCATCGAGGCCGACGAGGTGCTCCTGTTTGAGAGAGCCACCTTTCTGGTGAGTCGCTGGTCTCTCTTTTGGCTGACCACTGTTTTTCATACAACTAAACTGCTTCCATTGCTCCACAGAGGCATCATTCAAGTAGGGGAGGAAAAGTCAGGGAGAAATCCTTCCGAATCTCTTATATCAGTCAGTTTTGGATCAGGAAAGTGTCTCTCTCTCTTGGGTGCTTGGTGTTGATGATCAGGAGTTTGTGTATGTCAAGCTAAACTTTAGTTTTATTATCACAGTCTATGTTTGTGTGTGTGTAGCTTCACAAATCATTAATTCATCAGAAGTCTACCCAGCTGGCAAGAAAATATCTGCAATTGCTGCATAGTATACATGCAACATGATCTTGTGCCCAAATGCCTGAAACATAGCTGCTTCTTAAGCTGTCAGGTCTCACCGCGACACCTCATCCACCCATCCTGAGTAGCTGGGGCTAAAATTCTGGGCACTTCCTGCTTGAGCATGCTCAATGCATCATCAGCCGTTTTTTTGTGGGGTTCAGACAGAGTTGCTGGCGGCGACCGAGGCAAAGTTGGTCCCTGCTGAGCGTGCTGGATGTCCTCGGACAACCCCGGCGTCAGGAGCGGAAGGGTCACGGACGAGCCCTCCTCTGCCTGCACGCCCTGCCAAAGACAACAGCATTAATGCTGAACGATGCCAAGCGCAGGCAAGCAAAACCAGGGCCCGCAGGCTCCAGGAGTACCGCACATGTCAGATCACTACAAGGCAGACATGAAGGGGATAGAGGAAACAAGACAGGCAGAGAGAATGGAGAAATACAGAATAGGGAAGGGTAGACTCACTGAGTAGAGAGAGAGAGAGATAGAGAGGTGGACAAGGGACGGAGAGTGACAAACAAATTATGTGTGACAGACACTGAAATAGGGACAGACAGACATGTTCGTAGACAGGGTCTATAGTTGCAAAAGGCATTACACAGATGTAGCAGCAGCTGGATCTTAAAGCCTTTAAACAACAACTGGAAATCCAAATTCATGGCTATTCATGGGAAAACATGGCTCATGAGCTTCAGAGCTTAAGAGTGAAGGAAAACAGGGCTTAGCTAGTCACTATACAGAACTCCCATTGAAACCAGATGGCTTGATGATCAGATGATGTCCAAAGTCACAAACATTATGATGGCTTACAATCAAACCAAATGCACAATGTGTGTTGTGGTGACCTTTTAAATATTAAAAGCTGATTCCAGCGCCTTTTTGTACCCCTCTAAATATTGTGAGCAAACACTATGATACAGCTGTAAGATGCATGTAGTAAGTCAAATGTAAGCTAAT